>JAXQJW010000159.1:0-510545 GCA_037042135.1 Penicillium sp. PG113-03A
TGGAAGTGCACTTTGGCACCAGATGAAGCCATGTGTTGATACACTGCGGAACTGTGTCGGGACAGTCAGACGACGGGGCTGGGCTGGAGCTTGAGACCGATGAGGTGCCACTAGAGCCAGAGGCAGGGGAGGACTTTGCGGGAGCTGGAACCACGCTCGGCGCAGGCGGACTTCTACTGGAGCTGGGAGCAGAAATAGCCTCGGTAGGTGCAGGCTTAGACTCCGTGGGGGTATGAATAGGGCTCCGCACAGACGAAGTAGCACTCGGACCTGGAGCAGCATCTGACTCTTCAGGAGCCGGACTGGACTCGACAGGAGCAGGAACAGGAGCAGGACCCGTGGCTGAAACAAGGATAGAGCTGGAGCTCGAGCTCGAATCGGAAGGAGCCGAGATGGTGGGAGCAGGGCTACTTTCGGCGGGAGCCAAGGGGGTTGGTACACCCGAAGTGACCGCCGATGAACCAGGAGAGCTCACAGGCAAGCTTTCGCTATGACCAGGTCCAATGGTCTCGGTGACGGTCGGAACACTCTCGGTGATAGGGCATACAGTAGTGGAGATGGGAATCGTCGACGTAACAACCGAGCTGAAGTCCGCCGGACAATTCGTGACGGTAGGAGCACAGCTAGTGATAGTAACCTCACTGGTAGTGCATATCGTCGAGATCGTCCATCCAGGTGGCACAGAAACCGCAGAAGTGGTCGATTCTGCACCTGCAGAGGTGCCACTCGAAATAAGAGGTGAGCTTGGCGAAGCAACCGGGGAGCTGGCAGGCTGGGTAGCAATCGGAATCGGAAGAGTAGAGCTTTCCGGAGGGTTGACTGGAATGTCGATTGACGAAGGAACAACCGAAGAGCTTGCCGGGGAAGCTGAAGAGCTCATAGGTTGAGTCTCACTAGGAGTCGAAGCGGATGGAGGGCTTGCTGGGGGGATGAAAGGCGTGTTGATCGATGAAGGAGCAACCGGAGTAGAGTCTGCCGAAGGAGACTCAGGTGGTGAGCTCGCTGAAGGAACCGGGAAGCCAACGGGCAGAGTGCTACCAGGGGTAGGCATAACAGGAGTGGACTTGCCCAGAGTGCCAGTCTCACTCACTGGGCATACGGTGGTAGAGATGGCAATCGTCGACGTAACAACTGAGCTAAAATCCGCCGGACATTTCGTGACCGTGGGAGCGCAGCTAGTGATAGTAACTTCGCTGGTAGTGTAGATTGTCGAGGTCGTCCATCCAGGCGGAGCACTAGCAACTGACGTGGATTTAGACCACGAGGGAGGTACGACAACTGCGGGGGTGGTTGATTCTGCAATCGAAGAAGTGCTGCTGGAAGCTGGAGAGCTCACAGGCAGAGTACCACTAGCAGCAGGGCCCTGGCTTGGATGGGGAGTCTCAGTAATTGGGCACACAGTAGTGGAAACAGCGATAGTCGAGGTGACGACTGAACTGAAATCCGCCGGGCAGTCAGTGACAGTGGGTGCGCAGCTAGTAATCGTAACCTCGCTGGTAGTGTAGATTGTCGAAGTCGTCCATCCAGGCGGCGCGCTAGCAATGGGCGTTGAAGTTGCTTTGAATTGCGAGGTTCCACGAGGAATGGAAGCAGTAGACAATCCTGTCGAAAGAGACTTCGATGGCATGTTGATTGATGAAGGAACAATCGGTGGAATACTTGCTGTGGGAACACTCCCCGAAGAAACACTCTCCGAAGAAGAAAATCCGATTGGCGTGTTCATCGACGAGGTAGTAACCGGAACAGAAATGGTGGGCGGAGGAACAGACGAGCTAGCAGGCAGAGTGCCACTAAAGCCAATCGAAGGGGTCTGAGTTATTGGGCACACGGTTGTAGAAACAGCAATAGTCGAGGTAACGACCGAGCTGAAATCCGCTGGACAGTCAGTGACTGTAGGCGCGCAGCTAGTGATCGTGACTTGGCTAGTAGTGAAGATTGTCGAGGTCGTCCATCCATAGGGAGCGCTAGCAACAGGCGTGGATGTTGACTTGATTTGCGAGATTTGCGAGGTCCCACTGGAAGCCGGGGCGATAGAGCTCGTCCGAGAAGAGCTCGATGGCAAGTTGCTTGGTGGAAATGCGATATGTGTAGAGCCTGCCGAGGAAGAGCTCGCCGAGGGAGAACTTGCGAGAGGGCTGAATGGAGTGCTCGTCGAGGATGCAGGAATCGGTACAAAGACAGCCGGGGGAGGAACAGTCGAACTTGCAGGCAAAGTAGAGCTGGACTGGACTGATGGAGTCTGAGTGATAGGGCACACAGTAGTAGACACAGCAATAGTCGAAGTAACAACAGAGCTATAGTCCGCCGGGCAGTCAGTCACTGTAGGTGCACAGCTAGTAATCGTGACTTGGCTAGTAGTGAAGATCGTCGAGGTCGTCCATCCAAAAGGAGCGCTAGCAACAGGCGTGGACGTTGACTTGATTTGCGAGATTTGCGAGCTTCCACTAGAAGCCGGCCTAGAAGGAAAGCTCCCCGAGAGCTTGAATGATGAGCTTGCCGAAGAGGAGCTGGATGGCGGGTTTGTTGATGATGTAGTCACCGGCACAAAAATGGCTGGGGGAGGACCAGTCGAGCTCGCAGGCAAAGTGGAGCTAGATTGGGTTGAAGGAGTCTCGCTGACATTGGTCGATCCTTTCTTAGGCGAGGTCAATGGTAGAGAGGCCGAAGAAATAGAAGCGGACATGCCAGAAGACGTGCCTGGGAGAGTCAAAGAGGGAGATGGACCTGATTGACTGGAGGGGACTGAGGGAATAGAAGGACCTGGTTGACTCGAAGAGAACGAAGAGAATGTTGCCGATTGGCTAGAAGTCGACGGAGGATGGGACTGATTAGGAATCACAATAGGCACCGAGGGAGCTGAGCTTGAAGATACGGATGTCGAAGATCCCGTGGATGTCGAAGCACCAACAGGTGTCGGAGGTCCCATAGATCCCGAGGATTCTATGGGGGCTGAAACTTCCACGGACTTTGAAGCTCCCACAGGCGTTGAAACTCCCACCGGCGTTGAAATTCCCACCGGCGTTGAAGCTTCCATAGGCGTCGAAGCTTCCACAGACACTGAAGCTCCCACCGGAGTGGAAGGAATCACAACCGACATGGAGCTATCAAAACCACCAGTCTTGACCGCAGCCAACGGTCTGGATAGAGTAGTGCCAGGCGCACAGTCAAAGCCGATATTGAAGATTGCCAATTCGCAGCTCTCCTGCCCCTGCTGACTATCCTCGTCCAGCTCAAAATGAACCGACTTGGCACCGGCACACTGGTCGTTCTGGATAGTCGTGCCCTCAGGAGTACAAGCGGCAACATTGCGGCATTTCGAGCCATCAGGCATGGTATAAACAACATGCAGATCGACCTTGACGGAAGTCGAAACGTGAAATTGGGAGACAGAGAACCCGCTCTGTCCACTGGTGAACGAAGGAAATGCAGAGTCACTACCAGAGGAAACTCCATTGCCGCGTTTGACGGTACCGGTGATGCATTTTTGCTGGTTTTGATATGAGTATATCCACATTGAAATTTAGGTCTATCGCAAAACCACTTACATCACGCTTGGTAAGGCCGGCGGCAGCAAAATTGTTGCTGCACGAGAAGCCCGAGAAGTCGAAACCACCGTACTTAGCGAAAGAACCCACGGGCAATTTTGCCCAGTTGAAGCCTTTCTGCTGGTCCTCGTTACACTGGTTGGGAAAGTGACCTGGGCGGTTGTAGGACTTATCAGAGCCCCAACCCTGGAATGAAAGACGACGTTAGTTTTTCTTTAATTCATCGACATCAGGGAACAAACGTACGCCTGCTTGGCCAACCGCCAACAGAGAGGCAAAAGCGACCGCGGCGACGCCCTTCATGGTAGAAGGTTGTCGACGGAAGGAAACGAATGAAGGAGTATGGAATTGAACAGAATCGAAGACCGGATTGGGGGCCGGAACCCGCGTGGGAGAAGGCGTGTTTTTCTAGGATTGATGATCCAACAACGCCTTGCAATGGATGGGGCCAATATCAGAAGTAGTAGCGAGTGGAGTCGAAGCGGGACAAGGATGAAGATCCTGAACGAATTGTGTTTGGATATGAAACCGGGGGAATTGAAAGGATTGGAGGATGTGCAAGAGGAAAATAAGCAAAATGAAAAAACAAGGAAAACACTATGGCTCGTGCCTGACGATGCCAACAGTCGACGTGAATGATGGTAGGAGAAGCCCATCTTAATAAACCTCCCTGGACAAAGGCAACCCTGAGGTTCAGCTGAATTTGGCACGAATGCCTATTTTCCCTTGTCTTTGCCATGGGCGGTCTCTCTGCCAATCGGCATTGTAGACGAGACGATGAAACAGTGGCTCTTCCCAATTGGGTAATGCAGGATCCTTCTCGCGGAGCCTAGTGCAGGAACACTGGGTCGATGCAGGTTTGTACCATCTCAGGGCGGTTACCTAACTCGTTTTGACTCGGTTAGTACGTCCTCAGCGCCTGGAAATACTACCTGGTCTCTAGGGACCAATGGAAAAGAGTGAAGATGCCAAAAATAGCACTGCACACAGTGGTCCAATGTGATGACAGACAACGCGCCGGATCGACGCAGACACACGCAGGTCGATCGAGGAGCTGAAGGATTTGGACAGGGATGCCGAACACATTAATCGATCGAGGTTGATCTTTTTCGGATGACATTCTAGGTTCTCAAGATGCATCCTGGTCCTGTGCCGTTGTCATCGGTGGGGGCATCTTCGTGCTGGAACGATAGACGGGGCGAATCTGAACTAACGGGGGCTAAGAATAATCCCCAGGATCGGATCATCCCATCGGACAAGAAATCAGTCTCGTCTCTCAGATCTTGACTCACGTTGCGACCGCATAGTATCCACTGCATCGTTATTGGCCCTGCAGCTGTGCTACTGCAGTGTGAACTTTAGTGGAGGCTTCGGCGTCTCGCTTTGAAACCAACTGGTCCATGAGTGGTGCGTGCCGGTTTTGGCCCCGTCTAGTATTCAAACTCGTCTTATTCCCGTTCCAAGAAGTTCTAGAGTCTTGAACCCGATCACCGATCACCGATTTAGCGCCGGCCAGAAAGTCATTTCACCAACCACCGCGTCGATCCGCTGTCAAATCCCCAAAGGGAAAAGCAGAACCACCACTGGCGGTAATCCACTGTGATTATGCTCCATTGCACTCGCTGATTCGTGTATTAATCTTCGCAGTGAACCCCAAGTCCAAAAGGGGCCGCGTGCTTCAATACTTGTCAAGAGTGTCGGGATCTTCATCCGATTCAAACCAAGTCAAACAAGGACCGAGTCGCCCCATCCCAAGAAACGACCCCAATAGTCCTCGCTTTGGGGTGATTCTTGCATGGCCCCTCGTTCATCGACTTTAGCAAAAGACTTAAAAACAGAATCATAGTGTGAAGGCCCCAAATACTCCCCCGACGGGGTCGGTTTCGAATTCAGACAGAGTTGCGTCATGGAAACAATCATAGCCTCTGTTCAAGCTCATGGCGCCATTAATAGAAATGGTTCAGACAATCGGTAGTAGTCGTAGTGATCTGTGCCAACTCGTAACCCGCTAAGCCTCCACGTGGAATAAGACCATCCCCTATAGAAAAGAAGCAATCACAAGGTTGCATTGTTCTTGGCCATGCTTGCTCAGTGGTTTCAAGACTCAGTTGCTCGGCATGGACTGGTGGCGTATGCAATACTCTTGCCCTTATGGATGGGCTCAATTTCAACGGTGTCTGCGTAGATGCACTACGGCCCAATATAGAGATATTTCAAACTTTTTAAATTGGCTAATGGAACTGCTCAAGTATCCATGACGGGTCAAACACAATACATCACCAACTCCACAAATCAAAGGTATCACCAACCCTCGCAGATGGCGAGAAAGTCCATGGCAAAAAGACAAAAGAGAAGTGAATGAATGATAAGGAGCAATAGAAATATCTATTGCAAGACAACAGAATCGATCAACTTTTGGTCATGAGAAAACCGCGATTGATCTTTCCCTGGTAGAATCAACATGGAATGCAACTGCGCAGAAGATGTCTCGCCTCGACGGATTTTAGTACAAAGGGCCAGTGCCATGCAAGGCCAATGTCGGACGCGAATGGTAAGAATCATCCTCTGCGGCTCAAAAGGGCCAAGCCTGCCAGCGACTCAAAACATTGAACAACGTCCGTGTGTATCATGTGATCTTCAAATCGAAACTTCGTGGAATCATAAGAGGCTCTGGTCGGTCCAGAGCGAAGAAACTCGTCCAATGGACTGGACGCAGCGTATCGGAGGAGATAGAAGAGTGAAAGAGTACTCAAAGCGGAATCTGGGTGCGACGTTGAGCATCCATGAGCTTGCGTCGCACGGCCTCGCCGCCCGCGTAACCACTGGATTTGCGTTTTCGGGTAGGAGTACGCTGGTCGATATGCTTAGCGTGTCGGAACACACTGGCCGGTCGCGAGGGGGAGTTGGCCGGCATGAATTCGCGGTGTTGAGGAAGGCGAAGGAGGGTTTGGTAGCGGTTATGGTTGCGACGGAAGGCAGTGACGATGCCTTTGTCCAGATGGTTCAGGAAACGCTCCGCGTTGCTGTCCTGCTGGGTCTCGATATTGCGGGTGGGAGTTGGGGTGCCCATGTTCTGCATATTGGAGCCACCGGCCATGGGGGAGATCAAAGTCTCGTCGTCGAACTTGCCCATCTCCTCTTCTTCATCCGAAGACCCGTTACCAAAGTCGATGAAATCATCTACATTGAGAGCAGACTCGGGATCAAACTCATCGTCATCTTCAAAGGAGCTGTCAATGGCGAAATCCTGGGAAGGGTAGAACGCTTCAGGTGGACCCATGACCTGCCCACCTGGTGTGAGGTCGTTGCCAAGAGCGGTCATCATCAGATTGGCGCTGGAGGCCAACATGGGACTAAACTCGGTCTGGTTAGGTGATACGAGCGCATCGGTGTCGCTTTCGTCGACTAGCTGCAGGGTGGTCTGGCGAGGGCTGTTGTTGGCGGTGCCAGGCACGCTGTTTGCAGCAGAGTCCAGCCAATCATGCCGGGAAGACGCATAAGCTGGGATGATCACAAGATGCTTGCCTGTGCAGTCGACCAGGGCAACTGGCTTATTGGGGTCGGCCACGAACGTGCCCATAATGGGGCCTCGTCGACGAGGGATACTTTCCGGTCTGTCATCAGCTGTGGCGGCCAGAGAGTCCGAGGAGTCGCGGCGAAGAAGCGATCGAGGGTGTGTGATGGTAGCCGGCGGCGGGAGATCTTCATCAGTGGTATCACCATCATCAGCTGCAGGTGGATTAGCGAGGAAACAAATGGACCTAGACGGGCAGCCAGCGTACTCTCATAGCCACTAAGACTACCTTCCGATGTTCCATCCGATTCGGCATGGTAGATGTTGCTATGGCCATAGTCGGCATCGCCAAACAACTCTTCAGACTGTCGGCGATGGCTGCGGCGGTGGTTGTTGTTATTGTTGTTGTCATTCTCAATCATACGACGCAATTGAGGATCCAAAGAATCCTGCTGTAGGAAATCACTTGGGATCTCGTCATCTGTGTGCGAATCACTGTCGGAAGATGACTCCGATCGCTCCTCGAAGTGAACCCGACGGGTAACAGGGGTTTCAACAGCTTCGCTGGGAACATCGGTCTCGCCAAAAGCATCCATAGCTCTATAAAGCTGCTCCTCATCGAAGAAAGATGCGGCGGGAAGGAGCATGGAATCTCCAAATATTTCTGGGCCATGCCACTCCTCTTCCACAGTTTCTGAAGTGGGCAGGACCTGATGATCTTTTTCAGATTGCATGATCATCATCTCTTCCAATTTCTCCACGTCTTGTTCTTCATCATCGGCATCTGTGATGTAATCGACGCCAGCATAGACATCATCGGAACTGCCATCGGACTCGTTGCCGTCACTGCTCAGACGACCGGCAAAATCTTCATCAGATATCCGTCTTCGTTTGTTTTTGACCGACTGACGCCCCGGCTTACGACCATTGTCTCGGTGTCGGCCGTAAGACGGGGCGTGGGCCAGCGGTCGGTCTTCTTCATCGTCGGCATCATCTTCGGAGTCGTCCGCCTCCTCGCTCATTTCCTCCAGAGAGGAAACGGACGAGACACTGGAGACCGAGGAAGACGAGGCCCGACGTTTTCGATCAAAAGAGTTCTTTCCTCCAGAACGAATATTGACCGGCTTGCGTGCCTGACCGGCCACTTTCGAGGAAAAATCGTGGTGCCGCATGGTGTTGGATTCGTGTGAGGAACAGGTTGTTTTAGTGGAACCTCTCGGGACTCGTTTTGAAGAGTAATGGCTCGTCTGCGGCATGGAACAAATTCTTTACGCTTGAACTGAGCGCAAAATAAGTTCTTTGGAACCGGTAGTTTTTTCCGGGCAATTAAGGTGACGACAAGTAAATTCCTGGATGAATTCGTTCGTTTAGGATAGAGTTTTTGAAAAAGGTCGGAATCGAGTTCAATGGGATGATAGAATGTAGGGGTCGTTAAGGGTGTAAAGGAGTCGAGGAGGAGAGGGGGGGATTGGTGTGTATTTTTCGAAACCACGCAAGCGCCTCAAGTCCGTTGTTCGGACGTAGAAGTGCTCCTTCTGGTACTGTACTAGGGGGCAATTCCGACGCGAGGTCCGAGGCGTCGAAAGAGAAACAGATATCGTCAAGTGAAATTGAGAGTTGGAGCTGCTGGACTGGAGAGCCGGCAGGAACAGGCTCCCCAGCGAGGGATTTACAGCTCAACGAAAGCCATTTGGCAAAATTCTTGACAATATCAGTGGACAGGTAAAGATGGAAATTGAAAGGATGTTGTTTGAGAATGAAGCGTAGGCTGGAAATCGATTTGGGAACTGGAGAGAAGAGGAGGAGAAGAAGAGAAGGGAGACGATGCCATCGACTTTTTTCCGAGTGGGGGAATTGGAGCGGTCTGATTGGTGGGGATCAGCGGTTCACCGCATCTTCGCCGCCAATCGAATCCACGATGCAAATGAATCCTGAAAGGGAATCATCAATGAAACCTTGAGGCTTGACTCATTTGGTGCTACAGACTTGATTCTAGGGACTGTATTTTCTATGACTTGGAACTGATGGCCAGTCCCATCCACTACATCGCTCGTCCTGCATAATGGACGTCAGGCCGGCGCATCTTTTCCGCGCCCGGAACCATCGTTGACCCGTGCGAATGAATCATCGTCAGATCAGAACCATGACACATTCTTGATGAATCACATTGTGACTCCCCGCTTCCCGCCACCTTCGCAATGGACATTTTTCTTCGTTATCAACGAAGAGGCGGTAAACAAACGGGACAACACCGCGGCTGCAGGGTGCATGAGATCGAAAACGTCACCAAGCGTTGCGCCCCCGAAGATCCAATCCAGCCACGCAAGGGGGGGTAATAACTCCTTCACTTTCTCGTGGTGCCTGCAAGATCATCTCCGCCCCGCGGTGGATCCGAAAATTCTCCCAGCGCCAGCGCCAATCCTGCCCCACTCGCGACACTCGGCGCCAGCCTATTTTTAAGCCGTTGCGTTGTCCGGGCCCAAGGTTCCTTGGGCATCAATCCATTGACGGCACCTGATCTCTACATGGGTTCACTCCTCTAGCGTAGAGATCTGAAGTTTGATTGTTGAATCACTGGACTTTGGTGATCACGAGATCGAGGTTTGTTGTTGGGCGATCCGATGCTGACAGCCCGCTCGTCGGCCAATACTCGAATGCTCATTGGGTCCATAAATTCCCCTCGCCTGATTCTTGCGGATCCATCACGTTGGCCTGTTGTGATTGGTGGATGACGAAGGCAAGCCTTTGCTTCTGCTTAAACTACAATGAACCTGCATATGGTGCACATCACTCGTGACCATGTAATATCAGACACAGCTTTATATAATGTTTATCAACAAAGCTAAGAGTAGAGACAAGATAGACTCGAGCATAGTGATCTTGTTCGCCATCGAGGCACACAAGTCTTCGAGGCCCGACTAATTCGACGAGGAACAGAACGAGGCCGTTTAGTGAAACATCGACAAAAGACTCGTTTCAAGCATCTCATATCGAGGGATACGAAGTTATATGCTATTCAAATGTAGAGACTCCCTGTTTTCATTATTTGAAAGCTTTGATTCCGTTCTGTTACTCCGATGTCATTTGCCAAAGGATATAGAAATTGGCAGGCTTGGTTGGGGAAGAGGTTTTTATTTGGGAGTCAATTCGAAGTCAAAAAATTGGTGGTTTGAAAGGTGAAATAAGGACACTCAATTGACTCTCTCTTGTCTTCTTTTTCTTCCTCTTTCATCTCCGTCTCGCTCCCCTCTTCTCAACCTCAACGACCTACACCTCTCCAGACTTGCATCCTTTTCAACTACGAGAACAAGATGCCAATCAAGTGGGATGCCCAGGCAGATGCCAAGGTTTGTTATTTTCAATGTCTACCCTGAATTCCCGCGCGTACAAGCGCGTTTAACCTCGAGTTTCCAAGATTCGAGGTGCGACAACGTCTGACATCTTTCTTTATAGCTTCTTGTTGGCATTTTTGCCACGAGCACTCAATCAATCAACTATCCTGCTCTTGCTGAGTTCATGGGCGAAGGTGAGTCAATTTTTGGATTACAATACTCTCCAATTGCCCTCTCCGCCCTCTATCATCCACATGGCCCTCCACCAAGAATACTCACATGACAATTCAGGTGTTACTGTCAATGCCCTTCGCCTGCACATTCGCGCTCTGAAAGAAAAGGCCGGGCTTGTTGAAAGTCCAGCCAAGGGCAGTTCTACGGCAACCCAAACGTCTCCCACCCCCACGCCGACCAAGAGAAAGAGAGCCAGTCCTGAAAAGAAGAAGCCTGTGAAGAAACAGGCCAAAAAGGAGTTTTCTTCGTCTGAGGATGACGAAACCGTGAATTTCGAACTTCAAGACGAGTCTGACGACGATGGTGTTGAAGAGCCGAAGAGCGCCAAGGCCTCTCATCATTCGGACGATGACCTTGTCTGATAGAGGCAAAAGCACAAGCTATCCTGGGATTGGGAAGAAGATTGCTTTGTATTCAGAGGATAGCTTGATGGTGGCAGTTTTTCTTGGACATTCAAGCGGGAGGTGTATTTTCGGTTTTGGTCGAAGACCAGAAGACCTTGAGTCTCATAGTTGAATGGAAATGTCCCCTTTTGGAGATTTATGAAGTGTTCCATTAATGAAGTAAACTCACCACAGTGCCAAGTATTCATATCAACCAATCTATCAGTTTGACCTTCCAGCTTTAACTCGCTCGCATCTTGCTCATGTCAATAGTAAAGCCACGGGGACTTTTGTGGCACTTCTATGAAGCTGAAGTAGAAAAGTCTGTCTATTCTGCTTGCTTTTTCACCATAGGGACCTTGTTCGGTCAATCTTGATGGACTATTGTTTATGCTGCCGATTATGATGACAAAGTACGGAGCCAAAGTCTATTAACTACCTAGCACATATTCAAAGCTTATAGTCATAGCACGTTCCTTTCAGCTAATATAAGCAAAAGGTCTCCCAGACGCATTCTATAGGATGGAGAAAAAATATCAAAGCACATGCTGCCATAAATCATAGCTATTCTTTTATTAAACGTTAAGTGGCGGCTGCACCTTTCATTGCAGGGAATCTCGTAAACATCATGTACTATCACAGTCTTCCGGTAGACACCAGCAAATATTACACTTAAGGTATCAAGTACCGGGGTAAGGAGCAATATTAGACGGCGTACGCTCGGGCTTTGGCCAACCCCAGATAGACAGGCGCGACTTTGACCGAGTCGGGAGCGGTTCGGGTCTAGGTCGCACATTATTCTCCTCATTGGGACTCTGAGGCTCCGCCGCAACACCCTCCAAGGCCGAAGAAGCCCGAGACCTTTCAACGTTCCTCACGCCCTCTCGTATCTCGTCAGCTGGGGCGCCTTGGGGCGCAGTCGTTGTTAAGGTCTCCGTGGGACGAATCTGGGTTTCCGAGTTGTTCTCATTGAGCTTGCTGATCTCCTCCTCTGTAACTAGACGCTCGTTTTCCAAACGGACTTCGCGTCCGCGCTTGTGGCAGTACCACAAGACAAATAACAAAACTGAGTGTCTTCGCATTAGCATGGGTTCCAAATCATTGTATCGGGGCTGCTTACTGAACAGTGCCAAGGACCAGAGAATGTTCATTCCCATAGCCGCAGGGAAGCGGGCCCGCAAGAACGTCATGATAGACCGCAACATGCCAACAATTGCTGCTGGCTTAGAGACAAGCTCCTTCAGACTGGGGATATTGAGACCCATCTTCTCCGCTGCGGCAGCGGCTTTACCCATGTTTTCCATATTGATACCATTCTGGGCCACTCGCTCACTGGCCACGGCGAGCATCTCGGGTGCGAGAGACTCGGTCCATTTCTCGGGAAGCTTTTCGATGAGCTTCTGCAAGAAACTCGGGAGCTTGGTGTAGGTATCTTGCAGTTGTCGGTTTCCATTTGTCAGAAGCATCTCGAGGTCGTGATAGGCCGTTGGGACGCCGTTGATCAGATCTTTAAAGATCAACTTGAACTTCCGCAGTAGCTCCTGTGTTTCATCGCTGACCGAGAACACTCGATTATTGTCCGCAGCTAGGTTCAGCTTCTCCAGGATATCGGTCATATCTTCTTGATCCTTTTGTGTTTCTTGTTGCTCGCTTGTGGGGGTGGTGGCTTTGGCTGGAGGAATCGGGGGTTCAGTCGCTGTCTTGTCGGTGGCACTTGAAACCTTGTCCTAGTCATTTGAAAATAGTCAGTAAGTTGATTCTGGATTGGGATGGCTTCATCATACACGACATCGTGGGGGCTTACCTTCTTCGTGTCACTGTTCTTCTTCCAGAACATGGCACTCCATCTTTTTTTCTTTGGTGGGACAGTCTCTTCTGGTGATTTTGCTACCTCAGTGGCTTTTCTAGCATCTTCAGACATCATGCTCGCTTTTCTTCCTGCCTCTCCCAATTGCTTTCCAAGCTCTTCAGCAGGTGAAGCTGGGAGCGGAACATTCTGTGCCTCCCCAGTCGATGTTGGCTTTAGTGGGCTGTCGGGTGAGCCCACAGCAGCTGCAGACTCAGGTTGGTTCAAGGGAGTATCTTTGGTCCTCAACTGAGCAGCCTCTGGCTGAGAAGTGACCTGCCGTAAATAGGCTTCCTCCTCTTCTGTCAGAATAGGATTTGGAGCTTTCAAAATCTGCGACGAACGCCGCCGATTCTTGATCTGATTGAAATATTGCATAGCCATGATTCAAGATGTAAGTTAGTGGGTGGTTTTGTTCGGGTCAAGAGAGCGGCGCTGCTTTTCAAATACAAAAGATGAAACGCGTGGGCGCGTGGTGAAGTAGAGGGGTTTGAGCGCGCGCCAGATCGATAGATCACTCTGTACAGCGGCTAAAGATGCAGAAAGATCGACACTGCTTCAGAGCCACTAGCTAAACAGTGCTTTCAGCAAGGAGTGTCAATAAGAGGCCCTGGAGCATCCCTATGCATCAGCTACAATGCTTTTCTTGATGATATCACCTGTGGCTGGTATGTGGGACGACCCCACAGTCACCGCCACGTGCACTGCCACTATCTCCATGTGGCGTGATATTACTTAGCCACAGTACAATATTTTGAGTATCTAACTATTCCGTTTTATTCTATTTCATTTAGAAGTTCATCTTGTGGAATACTTGTATGGAATATCTTTAGCTTGACTCGATTTGTTAAGAAAAGAGATGTTTCCAAGGTTCTCACTCGATATATATCTATGTGGGGAACATTCACATCAGGAAGTTGTCAGTCAGTGGAACTAAGTTTCCTGGATATAATGATTAAGCACCTGGGCAGATGATTTTCTTGTGATTTAAAGCCAGCCGGCTCACTTGCCCAAGTGATCGCCACCAGATAAAAACGGGAAAATTCGATATGTGAGACCGTCAAGGTATGATCCGAGCGTTGTATCGAGTACTCTTTGCTGATGAAAGCCAGATCAGAAGAATCATGAACAACATAGGTTGGAAGGTTATTTGGATGTATCTAGGGTGAGCTTGCTATCGAGGGTATTGAGGTCATGCGAGGCATCAACAGGTCATGCTCTTCTATTTGCAAACAAGTGACCAAGGAAGTTTGCGGAGAAACTCAGACTGCACTCAAGTTGACTAGAGAAATTCGGGATTATTCCCTACATTAATAAAAAAGCTTATAGCTACTGCACCTTTGCTAAATACCAAGATCATGGTAATAACCAGCTGAACGTGGGGTGCAAGTCGCAACGTCGATCGTTGGCTAGCGACCAATCCGATGCTCGCGCTTAGCGCCATCACACCCGGGTTAGCAAAGCAGCCAGGCAGAACTGCTGAGCAAATCAAATCAGCGATAGTATTGAATTGAATGGTGCATGACAGAGGCACTCGTTGATATCACCTGACCGCGTGTTTTAAATAGCGCGATTTCCCCTCTTTGCCCTTTTTTTCCTCACGCCTGCCAGAGTTGACAACTGCGCCGTGAGTCTCATTGGACTCGCGAATGCAAAGTAATCATCCGACTGTTTCTTGCCGTGTCTTCACGAAACGGGGGAATCATTCGGAGGATAGCTTTCCAGACTCTCTCACATGCTCGTGTGATCTGCAGCGTCGAGTTTTTGTTTGTTTTGGAATCCAACTCATATCATTCCTTATATCAGCTGGGTTTTCCCGTCAGACAGTGGATGCTCAAAGTCGGTGTTCTCGAGTTTGGCCAAGTCGCAATGTTCAAACGCTCCTTCAGTTCCAAGAGCCGAGCGGGAAAGACCGTTAAGGCGTCCAAGAAGAAGTACGACCAGCAAGCGAAGGAGAAGATGCAGCAGAAGATGGATACCAAGGTGGATAGCCCTCCACAGGGAAGGTGGTAGTGTCTCAAATCATATTCCTGCACTTAAAAACTAATAAATGTTGTAGTCCACTGACTAGTCCCATCATCACCATGGTGGTGGGACGGGATCAGCGTCTGTTCGCGGCCCATGAGGACATCTTATCGCTTTCGCCGTACTTTCAAACTGTACTCAAGGAGAAGTTCATGGAGGAAGGTGGCAAACAGTTGGCCATACCGGACGAGTAAGAGCTTGCCATTATCTGTTGTAGCGCATCGTACTTACATACAAAACAGGGAGCCCGAGATCCTTTCTTGCGTTCTTGAGTTCTTGTACAAGGGTGACTACTACCCGCGTTTGCTCCATGGTAAGCGCCGTGACTCGTGGTATCTCGAAAACGCCCAGAATACCTATCACAATGGTGGCCGCGGGTCGAGCGAGGCGACCTTCTTCCATCCCGGCATGGGAGAAGTTGTGCTCCGGGATACGGTCGTCTATTGCGCAGCCGAAAAGTATGGACTGGAAGACCTGAAGCGCCTTGCTCTCCGCAAGCAGGGCCTTCAGATCGGTATTTCGGCCGACGTGATCTTGCGATCTGCTCGGTATGCGTATGACAACACTCCGGACTCGGAGTCTCGACTGCGCGCTCATTACCTGGCTCTCATCATCCGAAGCCGTAAAACCTTCAAGCGAAGTGGCACGATGCAGATGGAAATGGAGCAGGGTGGCAAGATGTTTTTCGATCTTTTTGTGGCAATGTGCAACCACATGGACGATCTCGCGGAGATCCGGTAGGATCATTCTATTCCTTGCGCGTGGAACTCCTCCAAGGTGTTTTCCTATCAACAACTATGCTACATCACATTTGGAGACACAAATGCTTACTATCTTATCTAGCACCATCAAGCGAACTCCGAAGTTCTTTTAGTCTTGACTCTATTGCCCTACAGATTGACGTTGAAATTGAAATTGAATCAGGGTGGCTTGTTTATGTTCAACCAGAATGGCTCTTTGGCTGTGAACTTGAAACAGCCCACAATATGGTCTTGACAGCAATTTGACCTCTTCGCTTCTACCGAGGTTGGCCACTATTTGATGGTTTAATGAAACCACCCTACTCACTTTAATGGACCCCCTGGCGTCGTGGTGATTTGTGTTAATTGACCTCCTCACTCCTTGACGATATGCCATATAATGGCAACATTTCCACTCATTTTCTGCACTGAATCTAATTTCTGATTGAGTTGCGATGTTATGACTCCACTCCTTGGTTCAGCGCTTACCGCTGGTTTAGGCTCGTCGATGATTGAGAACTAGGAATGAGAAGTTTGGCCACCTCATTGCCATCCACTGTAAGAATAATCGATATATGCGTAGTTCATGCCTAAAACAAAATTCTTTGGGATGATTGGCATAGGTCTAGCTGTTTTCAGGTCTGCGCTAAAAACCGGAGATATACACAGAGGTTGGAGCCTGCTTTCACAGTCTTATAGATAGGCCTTCTATCCCAAGTACTCACATAAATTCTCACTAATATAAAGGAATCTGGTACATAGCTTTGCTGCCGACTGCACATTCCTGACTTTTCTTTTCTCTATTCTACTGAATCTTCAACAGTGCTATACAAGGTCAATTTCCACTTTGGTATGTCAATTTGAGGAAATCAGTTTTCCTTTACTCTTACTTCAGATCCGACTGGTCTACTATACATCCAACACTCCTCTTGTGTCTTACCTACATCTTTGCTCTCATGCTATTTCCCCATATCATATTTTGACTTCATGGTATCCTACCTGTGTACCAACCCATCTTTCTTCCTATCCTTCCAAGGTTCTGATCATGTTTCTTTCTCTTCTATCTCCCTAACTATCTCACATCCATTACTGATTCGTGCCTAGGCCAGCTACTGGTATCTGTCCAAACTTGCAATACTCTGAAGACTGCTCGCCTAGTCTCTAATCTCTACTACATTTGCCAGTCACTGACTCTTTACTTTCCAGCCTGCTGCTTCCTTCTCTGCTCCTTCAGCTCTCATATTCCTACCACAGGTATGTTTGTCACTTTCAAATTTTTGAGTGTAATCCATGAGCTCAAGTTACGAGACAATTGCTTCGATTCTGTTCCTTACTGCCACTACCAAGCTAATTTGCAATAGGCAAAAGCTTCTCGTTTGAAGTCACCATTCTAGAAGGTCATTCGCAGTAATCAAGACCTTAACCTGACTTCAATATTCCGAAATTGACTTGCAGCCTGCGACTATCAGCTCATTCTTCCCCTCTCAGTCGTACCTTCCCATCACATTTCACAAAATCGGGTTTCAGCTTGGGTACACACCCAGGCATCTTTGAGTTTGCTCCAGTGGAGATCTTGAATACTCCCAAATATCTCTCAAAATGCCCCCGCCCCATATTATCAGCGGTCTCAGGCATTGCCATGAGCTCAAAGAGCTCACTCCTGGCGATGCATATATTGTCCGCTTTAAGAACCCTCTGATAGAGTACAAGACTGACTTATGGATGGCCATCATTTTTCCTGATAACCAAGAGCCAGGAAACCACTTGCATCGCCGCCCGAAAGGCGCAAAGCCGGAAAATGGACCATGGACAGCTCCGTTGAGCGAGCGGGTGTACCCAGTCTACATGCCTGGAAGAAACACCTAGTAAGTTTGAAGAGTACACTCCTTTGTCAAGCCTAAGAAACTCAAGGAGGAATTTATATCTGATCATTTTCTAGCCGATGGGCAGCTGTCCATGACCTCTTTTTGGTGGAAAAACTTGTGCCATCCCGTTTTGCAGAAGGCTCAATTCATGAAGGAGCAAAAATCTTTCGGAATCTGCATAAAATTACCCGGAAGAATCCTGGGTTGAGTTTCTGGGAGCAAATGTCGCATGAAGAGACGCAGGCAAAAGGCAGGCGCAGCAGGGAGCTGGAGCTTATTCTGCCCAGTGGCTTTGAGAATATTCTGAGTGATGAGGTCGACGAACATGGGTGAGCTGTTCTTATAAAGTCCCGCATGAGAAAGCTTGGTAGCTGATTGCGCGACTCGTAACTCCAGATCTACTCCCAATTCACGAAATTCATCGACTGCAGTTGAGGTGGATGCTAAAGATGCGTCACTGTCCAGAGATTGCACAACAAATAGCGCCTCATCCTCATCTCCTCGCTCATTTGGAACACTTGAGATAGGAAAGAGGTCTTCCAGTACCAAAAGTCTCCTCGTCCCATTGAGCTTCCCAGGAGAGTCTTCGTCTTTCCTTAGCTATGAGACTCATGCAGAGAAATCGTTTGATACGGACACTAGCCACACCGCTACCTCTAGTCAGAGGTCTCTCTCTGCGATTACAGCCAACAAAAGAAAGGGATCTATGATTTCTCTTCGCATTCGAGACTCGGGTTCATCGGGACAGGTACAGCCCAAGAAAGAGGATGAAGACACTCCGATGAACGAGAAAGAGAGAGAAGGAATATTTGATATGAGCCTCAGACAGGCACTTGAGAACATCTTTCTCCGGAAAAATGAGTCGGCCGAGCTGCTAGCAATCTTTCAAGACACCGTTAATATCCAAAAGCGTCCAGAGTCCGAGCAGATTCAATCCTTTCTTACCACGGGTGAATTCGTTCCTCGGCTCGTCCAGGTGAATGACCCGACCCAGATCATCAATGCGATTGAAGGCAACAGCATGTCAAGCGAGCTTGGTGGGAGCCAAGTTGGGGATCGCTATGGGTTTGGTCGAAGATATCAGCTTCAAGGTATCAACAACTCCGATGAACTTTGCCAACACATTCTTGCTCTCGGTCAACTTCACCAGCAAGCGCGTCGCTTCGGTCTAGCAACATTGATCGGTATGATCACCCTGAAGCTTCAGGTTGCATGGAACTCCTACCCAGGTCTCTGTCAGCTTGAGCCGTTACTCGAAGTTGCCGAGATGGTTTTCAAAGACACTCCGTTCGATACGCAAGGTCAACTACAAGCCTGGCTGATTAGCTTCATGGCTGACACCCTGGATCTGATTTACTATGCATACTCGGAACGGTTCTGGGAAGTGATGCATGGCAACAATGCATTGCAGAAGGTTGTTTTCGAGAATCGCTCGAATATATTGCAGAAAAGTCCCGAGAAGTATGTCGATCCTCGAGTCTTGCTTCGCAGCCGCGGAATCGACCAGGTTTGATGGAGGGCCGATATCATCCATTCTGCTGCATGCGTTTTCATTTGCTTGCTTTTTGATTATCGAGATGAATGGGTTCTCGCTCTTGACGAGCTGAGCTGGCGCTATGGGAAATTGGCAGGGGTGTCATAAAACATGCCCCCAGCCTTTGCTTTCAGCAAGATTGATTCTGCCTACAATGGGGATTGACTCAAAGCGTTAACTTTGATTTTAATCCGGCTTCAATGCTATAGTCATCTGGATACTTGAGAGCCATTTGAAACAGGTGATTTCATTCTGTCTCCAGCTTCGAGTAAAACATTCCGTAGAGAATAAGTATGTTATGCTACGAGACAGGACAAATCATGAAGTAGATTCACTTTGCAAGTTGAAAACTTGATTACCAATACATGAATTCCATGGTTCAATTCAACTCTGACCATGATGAGAAGCAAAACAAATGTGCAATTGGGCTTAAAATCACCACCAAAATCAAAAACATTTGTCCCAGATGCACATTAGGAAAGAAAAGACACCGCATCGGTAGCTAGAGACCCCAGGACAACGAGAAGAGATCGTTGAAACAGTCAGAATGCCATTAAAGCATTAGTTGTCATCGGATTTCTTCTTTCGGCCGCGCTTGGGCTTCTCGGCAGCATCGCCGTTCTCCGGTTGAGCCTTATGGGCCTTGGCGGGTCTGCCACGGCGCTTGGGCTTATCATCTGCAGCCTCGTTGTCTTCGTTGTTCTCGTCGTTGGTTGCCTTGCGCTTAGCTCCAGTGTTGGCACGAGGAGCTTTCTCCTCAGTAGAGGCGGACTTGGCGGGACGACCACGCTTCTTAGGCTTGGTCTCGGCCTCCGCATCAGGAGAGGGACCATCAGCGCTACCCTTCTTAGCACGAGAGGTCTTCTCCTTGGGAGCTTTTTCCTCCTCGGCTCCGGATGGAGGGTCATTACTCTCACGCGCCTTGGTTGCGCGGCCTCTCTTAGCCTTGGGCTTGGCCTCGGTGGCATCCTCGGCCTTTGTGTCTTCCTCGTCGTTGGCCTTTGCCTTGAGGAATGTTAGTGCTTGCTGGAGCTTTCGGGTAAATGCTATTTACCTGGTCGGGCTTCTTCTTGCTGCCGCGAACACGGAAGCCAACAGAGCCGGGAGTGTTCATCTCCGCATCCTGTGGTGGTCAGTTGGATGAAAGAGCATGGTTGTATTCAAACTTACACCCTTCCAGTCTTCGTTGTCCACATGGCCCTGGTCAAGCGCCTTGCGAATTTTCTCCTGATACTCAGCAGGGAGCTCATCGTAGCCATCCAGCAACGAGTAGTCGTTTTCTCCGGAATCTCCCTGCGTTTCCTCCCAGGCTTTTTTGATGTTCTCCAAGACCTTGGGAGTAGTGCAGCCCCTTGATCCAATAAGCTTTGAGCTGGAACTAGGGAGTATGGGAAATAGACTCACCAGTGACGCCAGGTCCAGCTCTGGAACCTTTCATTCTCGACCCAGGTGCCAACGCGGAGCTCGCCTTTGGCGATCTTGACCTTGTTGTCCTTGCATTCCTTGTTGGCACAGCCAGCACGGCCGGTGGAAGCTGCCTCTAATCAAGAAATTAGCACAGAGACTTAAAATTTAAATTTGTAGAGTGGGTGCTGTCAAATTCATGGTTCCTCCCGAACTCAGAGCATATACACGTCTGGAGCTTGGGCCAACTGGATGACCCAAGCAGCGAGGCCCCATAACGCGTGTTTACGCGCCAGGTTTTGAAAGATCAAAAAGAAAAGAGACCACAGGCAGAAGAAAAAATAAACATTGGATGGAAATCCAAGACAGATAGGAAAATACTCGCGTTGACGAGCGAAACAATGGGCTTGGCTTACCAAAACGGTGAGGCATGATTCGAGTCCGACGCGTGAACACACAGTTCAGCTCAAAGAAGAAAGAAAGAGTGTAGAAAGGGTCACAACCAGTCGGAATTGAGTCCGTACCAGAAAGCGAGTTGGGTTGGTGGATGGAAAAGATGCAAAAGTTCCGTGGGAACGAGAGTTGCGAGTGACGTGACGCCGCCCAGGATCAGTTGGCACCAACTGTCTTTGGTATCAACCATGCAATTCTGTGGATTATGGTCTTGAATAGCAGATCATTTCGAGTTTTTTCTTCTTAAGCTCGATCCAATTTTTCAATAAATGTTGTTTAGAGAGTATTCCAACTTTACTTTCCTTATTGTGGCTAGCTTTTACTAGAGCACGGTAAAGAATGGACTTCTCAGTAATCAACGAATTTTGATGAAGATAAATGATAGAAATCATGTTTTCAGACATTTCTAATTATGTTTTACACTAATTCAATTGAAGCAGCCATGAAAAGCGACAGGGTGTATCTGAATTCGGTGGAAATTCAGTCAAATTATTCACTTTCAGCTCAAATATTGTTCTCCAGAATAATAGATGAACATTAAAACCATCTCTAGCATTAATTGATAATTATTCAAGACCAAAACATACCATCTTAATAGTAAAATACTGCATTCATGAGAGAAACACCTGGAATTCACAAGTCAAAAAAGGTTTATAGCACAGGCCAATGATTTCCAGGAGCTTCCCTTATATTTCCCTGACCCTCGTCTGAGTGTCCGAATATTAGAAAATAGACTCGTTCACGAATAATTGCTCTGTTTACCATGGTCAATCTTCATACTTCGTCCGATCCGGAAGCGGTTAAGCGTGTCGCGATTCGGAACTGCCATTTTTGCTGATTGAACCACATCGTCAGACTGACAACCCCTCAATCTATTGCAAAGTCAAGTCGACAAGCCCACATCGGAAGAGAATTCTCGTTCAGTTCAATTTCAACACTCTATCTACCGATCGGCACGAGCCGAAGAAACCTCCACCACAAACCTATTCGAAGCCGCGCTCCAACACCATCCATTTCTTCGAGATATAGAATTCTACACACAACTCAAGACACCCACCATGTCGGAACCAGGCCCCGAGTCCGTCCCAACAAGCGCCGACCCGCGCAGCAGGCGGCCCACCAAGCGCCGCGCTGTCACTCCACACTCCGAGCAAGCCGGCCAAATCGAGACCCTGTTCAAAGACCCTTCGAAAGAAATCGCACTCCCGGGAACCACCAAGCAGCGCACAGCCGCCTCACTCGCTGCTCCGCCGGAGATCGTGGCGAATGTTCAGGGTTCGTCGGCGGGTGCGGGCTCAGGCGAGTTCCACGTCTACAAAGCCAGTCGGCGGCGTGAATACGAGCGGCAGCGACTGATGCAGTCGGAGGTGGATAAGGAAAAGGACGATGCGGATTGGGAGAAAGAACGCGAGGAGGCGAAGCGGAAAGACGATGAGAAGACTGAGAAGAATCGACGGCGACGGGATAAGAAGAAGGCTGCGAGAGGGAAGAAAGATGCTGGGGCGAAAGGAGTCGGTGGGAAAATGGATGTGGATAAGGTGTCTGCGATGCAGGGACTGGCTGCTCCAGACCCGGATTCGACGAATGCAAATGAGCAGGTGCACCATGCGGAAGTTCCTGGTGTGATTATCCACGAGGAAGACTAGGAGGGCATGGATATGGTTTTGTGTACGATATAATACAAAGATACCCTGATGATGGTTCATTTTGGTCTAGGATATACAGTGAATAAAGCATCCTAGAGGCAAGTCGTGTAGCATTATGTACGGACCGCAGGTCCATGTATCATTCTTTTTTTGGGTTCATGCTCGTCTATCACTCATCGCCACCACCGACATTTCCAGCTTGTTGTGCCGACTTGGCGCTGCAGATATCGTCGACACGAAGGAGCAGGCATGCAGACTGTAATTAAGGTTAGACATGACAATCAAGAGAATGAACAGACAGCTTACCTCGACCGCGGTCTTGATGCTCTGCAGCTTCACCGCTTCCGGCTCCCACACGCCATATTCCTTCATGTCAACAAGGTTGCCAGAGTCGCCGTCCAGACCCCAGGAGGTCTGTCCCTCGACGTGCTTGGCACGCAGACGGGTCAGAACGCGGATGGGGCTGGCACCAGCGTTCTGGGCGAGTGTCCGAGGAATGACTTCCATAGCATCAGCAACGGCCTTGTAGGGCCACTGCTGCACACCCTCAATAGACCGCGCCAGCTGGCTGAGCTTCACGGACACAGCCATTTCGACCGCGCCACCACCGGGGGAGAGGCGGGGGTGGAAGATCACATTTCGAGCGACTGACATGGCATCCTGGAGGTTGCGCTCAATCTCGTTCAGGATGTCCTTGGACGGACCACGCAACAAAATAGTGCAGGCCTTCGGGGCCTTGCACTTCCGCATGAATGTGAAGTACTCATCGCCGATCTTCTCAATCTCAAACAAACCACAGCGGGTACCAATATCAGCCTCCTGAATATCATCAACGCGGTTAATAATAGTAGCACCAGTAGCACGCGCGATACGGTTGTTGTCAGTCTTCCGCACCCGGCGAAGGGCTGTGATGTTGGCCTTCATCAGGAAGTGCTGCGCAAGATCTAGAACATGGGTCAGAGGCTCCAGAAGTACTTATAAAGAGGATAGAGTCTTGCTTACCCGAGACACCCTTCTCGGTAATGACAACGTCGGGCTTGAATGCCAAGATGGCATCACACATGTGCTTCACCTGCTCCTCCTCAATCTGAAGGATACGGTTCCAGTCATCCTCCTTCGAAACCTCGATGTTGGTCTGAGACTCCCCCTTCTTGTACTCCAGCGGGCAGTCGAGCAGCAAGACTCGCGGGTTCTCGATTCTCCTCCGCATCTTGGGGTGGGTAATATCTTTGTTGACCATGACACCGTCGATCACTTCGGAATCTTCAATCTGACCACCGGGGATCTTCTCGATACGAGCGTAACGCTTAATATCCACTTCCTGCTTTCCACCCCCGACGTCAAAGGAAACCGTCCGCACAGCATTCAATGCCAGACTGCACATCAGCTCGGACCAGCGCGAGACGAACTTGGTTCCGATGGAAGACTGAATCAAAGTGTACATAGCCTTGTCGTCGTGGATATCGACGGGGACCGAAACCTCCTCCACAATTTGCAGGGCATCGGCGAGGGCACGCTTGAAGGCGGAGATGATGACGACGGGGTGGATATTGCGTTCGAGTTGGGGGAGGGCTTGGGCGAGCATTTCACCGGCTGGGAAAATATAAGATTAGCAACCGATAGCAACAGCCATGAGACAGGAAATTAATTACCCAAGATGATTACGGTTGTAGTTCCATCACCGACCTCCTCATCCTGAGTACGGCTAAGCTCAATCATACTCTTCGCCGCAGGGTGAGACACTTCGATCTCTCGCAAAATGGCATGACCATCGTTGGTCAGGACAATACCACCCATTGGGTCAAGGAGCATCTTCAGCATGGCTTTGGGACCGAGACATGACCGGATGATGTCGGACACACTGTGCTGCAATTAGCATCGCGAGAGAATCGGGAGAGATTAAAAATCGTACGTCTTGGCAGCTGTGATGTTGGAGAGCTGTGCTCGGCGACCGACCTGCCTGTCACCGGCATTGGTGTCTGTTGGAGATAATTAGGAGATGCACCGGGACGAGATAGACTGCGGAGGAGGGGCACATACTCATCACCACCACCGGAGCCTGCATGATGGCGGGGTGTCTGCTGTAATATGGGGGAAAGGAAAAGGACAAGCTTTTGCCAGAGAGAACACAGACTCCCGATAGACACTGGAGAGAAAGCTACTCGGAGTCGCGCTGAGGTCGCCCGCATCCCAAATTTCCAAAGTGGGAGCTCCTCCCTGACGCTAGTCCCAATTTGGACACAGGGCAAACCAGACAAACAGCGGCTTGATCTATGGCCGTTGCATTCTTTACTTGACACTGTGATTTAGACTAGAGTGCTCTGCTTTGACTGAAGAGAGAGATAGACTTTGATGTTATTTGCGTTTCGTCGGCTATCGTACATTATTCTTCTCATGCTTTGAACCTGGGTCCTAAGAATCTCAATGTAAAGTACTTAAAATGGTTTAAGTGAAGAGACTGGGAAGCCATTCAAAACTCTCGGCTTTGTCCAATCTCCAAAACATCGAAAACACCTGTCTCAGGTAGGCCCAGCCTGTGGAGGGCAGTCTTGAGTTTTTCAGGTGGTTCGAGGACGTCCTCTTCCGTGAGGACCCAAGTTCCCCAATGCATACCAAGAGCCTTTTTGCACTTGGTGTCTTGGAAAATATTCACAGCATCGTGAGGATCACCATGCGCGGCGCTCCATATGTGACGAGGAGCATAGGCACCAATGGGGATCAGGCCAAGGTCGAAAGGACCCCGAAATTCACCCACTTGTTTGAAAGCAGGACAAATGGGAAAATCGTACTTAGGGTCATGGTCATCTTCCCCTTCAGGGACATTCGAGACCCTTCGATATCCAGTGTCTCTATTGAGCAGTCAGCCTAAATAATCCACTTATGAACAGGTCACCAGGGAAAAAGACCATACCCAGCAAAATAGAGATTGCTGCCGCCCGAATCAATGGACCAAGAACACCATAGCGTCTCATTCTTGTCAAAAGGACCTCGTGCACTAACGTGCTGACAAGGCAAGGAACTGATTCGGGCCTTGATATCCGCCGAGGAAGCCTCGGCTTTGCCCGCGGTGTCCACGTGGGTTTCATCCTGCGCTGAAGGTAAGAGAGTAATGTCGCGCTCTTCCCACCAATCCAGCTCGGTCACTTTTGTAATCCCGCAGCTCTCGAACCAAGACTTGTTACCCAATGGGGCAAAAAAGTGGCAATTTGGGTGTCTTTTGGCGATTTCTGTTACGGTGTAGTATGAGAGATGGTCGTAATGATTGTGGGAAATGACCACGGCATCAATCATGGGAAAATCCTTCACTTGACACGGTGCATCTGTGTAGCGCTTCGGTCCTAGGACGCTGTACAGCCCACAGCGTTCCTCGAAGACCGGATCAAAAAGTACTCGAAGGCCGCTGGGAAACTCGACATAGTAGCAGGCATGACCGAGCCATGTTGCGCGCAGTTTTGGTGTGTCTCGGCTAGGGAGGAATTCTGGAGCTCGTACGGGTACCGTCGGGCCTGACGTGTCAGGGACATTTCCTTTGCCATTGAGCCGGCGACTAGGCGATACGAGACATCAGAAACAAGTACAACAGAGCCATTGAATATATAATCCACTTACAGAAACATTTCCCCCACATTTTGCAGGTTCACATCTCTCCACGAACTATCGGATGAGATCACAAGTTAGTTATGCGACGCGAGTAAGATAGCAAGACCATTCTGCTTACTCCCAAGGGTTTCTAAACCCTGATTTCGCATGATGACTCTTTTCAAGGGCATCTTCAGGGGCTGGTCGAGAGGGACTGGTGGCCACACTGAGACCGTACAGCACCTGGGTGGTGGTTGACGCCATGTTGCGAGTCGACGGATGACGCCAAGGATATACTGGGCAAGGAAGTCGGAGATTGGGTCGCAGGCCACGCATGAGGGGCCTTGAGCCTTTAAATGCGGCCCGGCAACTCCCAGAACGTAGAGAAGCGAACCTAGCGTAGGAAACCCTGGGATGGACGGAGAATAAGCCGGGGAAAGAAAAGCGGCAGTAAATCCGCTATCTCCGACGCGGAGCCAATGCTTTCCATCTCCCCGACGGGTGCATGTAAAAGGCCTAAGACCGATGGGCCATGATAGGAAATCTTGTTCCAGGACATGTGAGAAATGAAAACAAAGCATCCCATGGCTTACGGAAGCCATAAATATGGCTGAGGCCGTGGTGCAACCGAGGGTCATGGATCGGCCCGTTGTAACTCCGATATCTCGGTTTGCTTATCGTCGAGCCGCACCATTTGGAGAATCATCACGCTTCATCTCAACTCGGCTGGAATGGACCCTAATGGCGCTTCCAATCCTGCGCCGTCTGCCGGTGATTTGATCCTGCAGCAAAGAACAGAAGCGATTCAAAATGCTCAGCAGTCCGCGCAGAAGGGCGATGGCACTCTCTTGTCACAGTTGACGAATAATCCCTTGTTCACCGCAGTATGTATCCCAGATGACAGTCGCTGACAGTAGCATGGTTGCTAATGACATTCTCCTCGATTAGGGGTTTGGGCTTGCTGGATTGGGTGCCGGACTGACTTTTGCGCAAAGAGGTCTTCGCCACGGCGCAGCCTTGCTACGTCGTCGCATGCTGGTGGATGTGGAGATCAGCATCAAGGATGACTCGTACCCGTGGTTCCTTCACTGGATGACTCTGTATCAGCAGCAACAATTAAATACAACACGCGCAGCGGCGACCAACTCTGGCTTCGTGGACCGCCTCCTTCAGAGAATGACCCCGGGAATGCGGCATCTTTCCATCCAAACACAGAAGGTCGAGCACGCAAATGGTGCGATGCACACACACTTTTCATTAGTACCAGGCCCCGGCAAGCACGTTCTTCGCTACAAGAACGCATTCATCTTTGTCAACCGCATGCGCGAATCCAAGTCCCGTGACATCCAGACCGGAAAACCATGGGAAA
This sequence comes from Penicillium sp. PG113-03A, assembly GCA_037042135.1. Taxonomy (NCBI): domain Eukaryota; kingdom Fungi; phylum Ascomycota; class Eurotiomycetes; order Eurotiales; family Aspergillaceae; genus Penicillium; species Penicillium sp. PG113-03A. Next base: position 27,470 of record JAXQJW010000159.1, read on the forward strand.
CAATCACCTTGACTACCCTTTACTCTCACCGTCACATATTCGAGGACCTCTTCACCGAAGCCCACGCTTACGCGCAACAATCACACGAGGGAAAGACGACTATCTACAACAGCTGGGGCACGGAGTGGCGACCATTTGGTCACCCGCGGCGGAAGCGCCCGTTGGAGTCGGTGGTGCTCGCCGAGGGTGTCAAGGAACGCATTGTGGAGGATGTTGAGGATTTTATTGCGAGTGCATCGTGGTACCATGACCGAGGCATCCCTTACCGACGGGGGTATCTGCTATATGGACCACCAGGCACTGGAAAAAGTTCCTTCATTCAAGCGCTGGCAGGCGAATTGGATTACGACATTGCGATCTTAAATCTCAGCGAACGGGGATTGACTGATGACCGACTCAACCATCTCTTGACGATTGTTCCGAATCGGACCTTAGTTTTACTAGAGGATGTGGATGCTGCCTTCACCAACAAGCGCACGCAGACTGACGTTGATGGGTTCCGCGGCGCGAATGTGACATTCTCTGGGCTGCTGAACACACTTGATGGAGTAGCCAGCGCCGAGGAGCGGATCATCTTTCTCACGACCAATCACGTCGACCGACTTGACGAGGCCTTGGTTCGGCCCGGGCGCGTGGATATGACCGTGCGTCTAGGCGAAGTTACTCGCTACCAGGTCGGTCGACTATGGGATCGGTTCTATGAAGAGCTCGATACCGATGGTCATCACCGGAAGATATTCCTGGGACGGCTCGAGCAACTCGGTCTCATTGAAGATGAACAAGGACACAAGGCCGACCGTTCGCGGAGCACCAGTGCTGCCGCTCTACAAGGACTCTTTTTGTACAATAAGGGGGATATGGAAGGCGCCATTGCCATGGCCGAAGGGCTGACCTATTCGGTCCACGACGAAGCCGCAGGGCATGTCTAGATCGGAGGTCATTGTAACATATGATGTAAATATGAGATTTTTTATAGATATCCTGGTCACCTGCATTTCTGCAGAACGCTCGGTCAAACGCTCGAGAATTTCCCCGACTTTGTGCCGCCGTGGTGTTTGTATGCGCCGGACTCCAGATCACAGACAACAACGAATCGGTCTGTCGAGTTTCCTTCGTCCCGGTTCTGCAGAGTCCAAGAACCAATCAGCAGTGATCGTTGAAGCGCCGTTTCCTGCAGTCGCTATTTCCCAATCCTCATCTTTGCCCAATCACATCCGCCACTTGCTACGCGCCCACACTAAAAATAGAGCCGTCACATACATGCACGATGCGAGATGCAAGATGCAGCAAAATCCACTGATGCGATAGAGTATATGTGAGTCGAAACACCCCCCTGTTCCCTTCATTCTTCTACGCTGGTCGAATTCGCCTGGTGATCGAGGAACCTATCGTTTGCCCGGCGTCGTGCAGCAGCAGGTATACTACGAACTTTATACCATGAGTCAATTCCAATTATTCCCGCCACCTTCGGCGGAAGTGAAGGGGAACAAGAACCCGTTTCGCAAAGGCGTCAAAAATTTGGTCGCCAAAAGGGAGTCTGATTCCTCGATTCCACTCCAGGAAGTAAAGAATTCGAGCAAGACCGAGGCGGTGCTACTTCAAATCACAAACGACACTCCTCAATTTCCTCCTCCCCCGTCAGCTCCAGGAAGATCCAAATCCCCTCCCTCGACAGGAGCGTCCAGTATTCCAATCTCTCCACCATTGACACAGAGTGAAGATCGTCGAGAACATTGGTCAAACGACCGCGCAATCTCTCCACTGGGTGGCTCGAGCAACGACATCAGTAGCATCAGCACTAGAAGCTCTGCAGTCTCACCACAATCGTCGCATTCCTCAGCTTCACCAGTTCCAATGAGGTCGATCTTCCCACGATACGATCCGAAACTCCCACTCAATCGGCAGGAAATTCCTCCGCCGACGCATAGCAATGTGCCAGCTGCAAAGCGTTCCCGCAGACCTAATCTCACCCTATCTCCAACATCAGAGATTGATCAGGAACTTGGGCCTAAGACTGTTCCTGCGAGTGTGTTGAACTTTCCCATTGGTGTGTTGGAACCAGAAGAGATCCGGTACTCCTCGCCGCAAGAATTGGAGATGTTGTGGGAAGCCGCCAATGGCCAACGACCTCAGAATTTGTTTGGCACTTTCAACTTGCGCATGGCCAGGTAGGCTTTCTTTTTTTCGGCATAGATTTATTGATTGCTAACGCTATTCTAGAACTGGACCTGCCATTTTCACATTCGGTGACACTCAACAACCTTTCTATACCCTGGAGACTTACTCGAATGATGAATTGTCCATTTCCCGGGGTGCTCCGTCTAAGCCCAACAATAATGTGCCGATCATGGCACTACATCTTGAGGACCGACATCGCCGTGAGCACCCCAATGATGGCCTTGTTGCTTTGCTCTTCTCCCGATTAGCTGCCATGCTTGCTATTGAACAGGCGGATGAGATTAGCAAACAACATCATCTGACAGGCTCCCAGGCCGCCGAAATTGAGGACAGCGCTCTTGAACGTGCGGCAGCCCAGGAATCCTGCCGATTGTCTTGGAATCGCAACCTGCGTCTCTATGAGCTTCGTCATCCATCGCTATCGAAACGGCAGCCCCTTGCCCTAGGGGATGCTGCGAGCATGCCTCTCTCTCCTGCCCGGGCTTCATCCTCGGGTATGCTCTACATTACCGTCTCGGCGCCATCCAGTGATGCCTCACCTCAGCAGCCTCCAACCATCGTGGTGACTGGCCCACCGTCTTCCACGGCAATGGAAGCCGCGCAACAAGCAGCTAATCCACGCACATCAACCATGCCGGTCACCGACTCGGACGAGCCGCTTGCCATGCTGGATTTTGGTACTCGGACCTTGTCCATCTCTCCGGCTGCTGTCATCGCTACAATCCCTTCACTGTACGCAGTTGACTCACTTATCGCAGCAATCCTGGCCGTGGCAGTCTCAGACGAAGCAACCAACCCCATATTGGCCGACATGGAGCTCGGGTCCCCTCCTTCAACCAAACAACAACTCGCCACCAACTCAACCCATGGAACGCCTTTTCGTGGAAAGCTTATCACCACCTTTGCCGAGCGCGAAGACTACAAAGAGAGTCTGGAGTTAGCCTCGCAAATCGAGGCTGTAAACTCCAACTCAGAAACCGCTCCTAAAAGAAAAGGATTTTTCAGATTCTGGAGTCGACGTAAATCTGTGCCGCAGGACGGTCAGCGAGCCTCATCAAAAAAGAACCAGAAGATTGTGGTGGAAGAGTTCGACTTGGAGAAGTACGGTCGATACGGCAGGACCTCATCTCGGGAAGGGGAGAAGCTGCCTTCGCCTATTCGAGGCGTGCTGAAAATCATGTTCTGGGGCTTGGATGTACTGGTGAAAGCCTTGACGCTGCTGGTCAAGCTCGTGGCCAAGGTCTTGGTGCATTCGACTCGTTGTCTGACTAGTGAGAGGTTCTAGCTTGTCGTTTGATTTCCTTTTCTGATATTTTCCCGTTGGCTTTTGATTGTCAATTAGAGAGATCGGCGTACAAGTTTTTGGCTCGTTATACCCAATGGATGTTTTCTGCAAAGTGTTTATCCTTGATTGACCTGGGGGTAATAATGATTATAATCCCTTTTATCTCTTTGTTTATATAAACTCGTGGATGGATTACCGATCTCCATCGAGATCATGGATCGTTCTGGGGAAGGGGTAAAAGTGGAGATCAAGCGGGTCCATAAGAAAAGCGGCCAATTGATTCATAGCTTTTCAAACTGCATCTCCTCAGAACCACGGATTTCCCCAAATCCCCTTCCTCTCGGAAATGTTGACGTCCTTCTTTCAGTCCTTGCCTCGACTTGGACGAAGATGGACACCCCTTAACTTCTCCAATCCGAATTTCATCCGGATACCCACCAGCCAGGTAATTGAGGAGGAGACCATTCCAGGTTATGTTGCAACTCGATATTATCCGACTCGAATAGGAGAATTACTCCAGGATCGATACCAAGTGGTGGGAAAATTGGGATTTGGCGCCAGCTCAACTGTATGGCTGGCACGTGATATCGAGTATGAAGACATCACTCTTCATTTTCCACCTGTGACTCTTTCACTAAGTAAGATATAGATATCGTCGCTATGTCACTCTCAAGATCTTTATCAAGTCCACATCCATGGGCCAGCAGCTAGATGACGAGCTGAAGATATACAAGCGAATTGAAGACGCCCCACGGAAACATCCAGGTCGCAAATACGTCCGATCTTTACTAGATTCATTTGACATCAGCGGACCTGAAGACAAACATCGATGTCTCGTCCATCCGCCATTGTGGGAGAGTCTGTTGGATTTTCTCTTCCGCAACCCAGTCCAGAGACTACCCACGCCAGTTGTGGCAGTGACACTTCATCGTCTATTTCTTGCATTAGACTATTTGCATACAGAGTGCAAGATCATACATACCGGTGCGACTATGATTCCCAACCTTGACCTGGCTGTGACTTATGAAATATATTAGATATCAAAGCAGACAACATCATGTTTGGTATTGCAGATGATTCTGTGTTCCGCGATTTCGAAAACGATGAACTCCAGAACCCTTGTCCAAGGAAGGAGCTAGAGGGCAGAACAATCTACACCTCCTGCGCTCTCCGAATGCCCAAAAATCTAGGCGCGCCTGTCCTCTGCGACTTTGGCTCGGCTGTGATGGGCGACGAAAGGCACTCGGAAGACATTCAGCCGGATATCTATCGAGCACCAGAAGTGATCTTACAAGCTCCATGGACGTATAGCGTTGATTTATGGAACGTGGGATGCGTGGTACGCGTCAATCCTTCTGGTGAGAGTTCTGGGCTAATGTTGTTAGATTTGGAACCTTTACGAAGGGGGATCTTTATTTACTGGCCAGGATCCAGAGTTTCAGGCCTATCGAAGTCGGGCTCATCTTGCCCAGATGATACGCCTACTCGGTCCTCCTCCACCAAGTCTTCTTGCTCGGGGAAATTTGACTGAAAAGTTCTTCACAGAGAAAGGTAATGCATCATTTATCTTTTCGTATTGAAAAAGCCACATTATTGACTACTCCTGCAATACTAGGTGAGCTACGTGCTCAGGACTTAGTGGGAGAGCATATTCCGCTCGAGCAACGAGAAACTAGCCTCGAGGGAGAGGAAAAAGAGATGTTTCTCCGTCTCGTGCGAAAAATGCTACAATGGGAGCCGGAAAAGCGAAGCTCTGCTATGGAACTGGAACAGGATGAGTGGGTGCAAGCGCAACTACATAAATAGCTGAGTAGCTTGCACTATTGGCAGCAGTTATAACGCTTGATCTAGACTGAAAAATGATAATGGTGACAAGCTGGGTGTTAGCAGTTGACCAGAATGAATGCAATTGATTGTCTATGGCCATCGTCAAGACAGTGCAAGTCACCATGTATCATTCCAAACTTTGCAGGATAGACCTAATTTGCCACATATCTAGAAACTGTATTTGGACGGACCCTTGGAGATCTTGTTATGCTTAGATTGCACAATCATGGCACCACCAAAAACAACATTATTGAACCACGGCAATAACTAGAATACAATCTAGATCAAGATACAAAATACATTGATCCAACAAGAACAATAATAAAGTCATTCAGACTAAGTCATGACATACATTCCCCGGAGCAAAGGGTAACTAGGGATACTAAACAAGCACAAAGGGACCTGGCAACTGGCACATTCCTGAATCATTCCACTTTGATCAACATGGATCGAATTGTGTCAATTCTTCTGCCTTGAAAGCAAAATCCGATCAAAACAACATCTCCTTTCCTATCGGGGAAATCCATCAGAATGCTTCAACGTCATAACCACTCACCCCGGTCCAGGGATCAAGGGATGTCATTCGACTCAATTCTTTGGCTTGTTTACTGTCATTATTCGCTACTTAAATGGAGCTTGGCTCCTTGGCCGGGCGTTGTCTGCAATACAGTTCACTTGGCCTTACACTCGTTTACGTTTACTTTGACATTCGCTATAACTTAATATTCAAGATACAACATTATCAAGATGCGTTCTTTCGTCCCTGCTCTCGTCGCCATCGGCGCAACCGCCACTGCCCAGACGACCGGCGACTACCTGAAGTGTGCTGTACGTGACATCGCGGACTTACAAGAACTCCCCACTAAAAATGCAACAGGAGGCTGCCCTCGGCGGAATCGACGCTTCCAAGTTCAACGACTGCACCGACAAGAGCAGCACCGAGTGCTTCTGCGCAAACCAAGAAGCCATCAAGTCGCTTACCGGCGAAGCAAAGACTGCCTGCGAAGATGCCGGCGTCGGTACGTCCCGCCCCCATAAACCAGCCGCAAGACCCAGCTAACCCAAGTCTAGATATCAGCAAGCTCGACGCCTCTATCTGCAGCAGTGATGGCCCTGCGGCACCAGCCCGCCACGCCAGCAAGCCCATGGAGCCATCCATGCACGAGATGAACCATGACAAGCGCGCATTCATGCCCGGCAACATTGCTCCCGCTGATCCTGTCGCCCCGCGCGTCATCTATGTGACTGAGACTCGCACCGATTGCAGCTGCAAGAGCACGCCTGCCCCCTTCGACCCGATGCATGTGTCCCAGATCCCCGTCGATGTGCCTGTCGCTAGCTCCAGTGCCATGGCCGGTATGGAGGCCGCCTCTGTTCCTGGCATGTCTATGTCTCACGGTGTTATGGCGGGTGCGTCGTCGTCGTCTGTTATCTTCCGGGGTGCTTCGGCTACCCCGACTCCCAGCGGTGCTAGCCCTCACCGCTATGATTCTTATGAGGGTGCGGCGCCTAAGGTTGGTGCTGTGCACTCTGGTGTTGCTGCGCTGGGTGTTGCCGCGGTCTTGGGACTCATGGTTGCTCTGTAAAATGGTCTTATGATGGGTTTGATTGTGGGGTTCGAAGACGTGTATGATTCTTGTGTTTGATAGGGACTTTTACTTGCGTTTTGTGTCTTGGAGTAATGGTGTCTTGGTCTTGATGGATTGTGTTCAGATTAAATTGTAATGATCAATGAAGCACGTATCATTTCATGTCGATTGATTACCTATCCATTAACTGCTCGAGCTTAAGTCTTGATAGCAAGTTATGTCAATTTGCGGGCTTATTTCAATGCTATTTGGTGAGCTAGGCATGGATCGCCTGCTGCACACGCGGATAGAGCTGCACAAGCTTGTAGTAGATCTCCGGGTGGTCGTTGATCATGACCTGTGGATCCCAGCCCATAGCTACAAAGATAGTCTCAACGCCGCTGCCAATGGGTGTCATGAAGACCTGGCAGATCTGCAAGCCAATCAAAAAGGCAAAAGCCATGATCACCGCCGTGAAATCTCCATCAGTGTTGTAAGCCGGCTTCGTGAATTGCAGGTACAGATAAGCCAGCAAGGCACAGACGTACGAGACGAACACGGACCCCATAGTCAGAACAGGACCGATTAGGCAATCCTGTACGAGGACATCCACACCGCGGTCCCGCATCATTCTCCATGTATCCTTGGCAGCGGGAATATAAGCCTTGCCGTAAAGGGCAATATGGCAGAAAGCGTAGCGATTGAACAACGTAACGAGCCAGTCGAGTAGGGAGATGAAGCAGCCCAGAATGCAAATGAAGATGCTGCCGACGATATTGCCTTCCCCGGCTTCGTGTCTCTGGGCGACCGAGCATGCCTGGCGCAGCATATTGATGAAGGCAATGATCAGACTACCGAAGCTGATGCTGCCGAAAGAATAGGTTGTCGCACGGCGGAAAGCACCACGCGTCGATCCCTTGGGCATCCCGCCGGCAGACTTGCTCCAGAAATACCAGGATCCGTAGATCCCGGCGATGGTGGTGTGAATGGTGTTCTTGATCCACTCGCTGAACCAGTACATGGCAAAAGTCACATATACGACTAGCCCAATGACCTTGGCGGTACTACACCCACCATTCTGACACGCTGGATTGACACCCGACGAGTCGGGCTCGTATGCCACATAGATGGCGACCAGGGTGACCGAGAACCAGGCAGCAAAGGCCACTGTAACGATACCACCCAGGGCGCTCACTAGGAAGACATGGCCGTAGCCACGAGCAACATCCATTGTAGTCTGCAGCATAAAGGCCGTAAAGGGGATACGTGGAATCCAGCTGATGAAGCAGATAATGGCAAAGACGCCGAACAGCAGAAACACAATCCCGCCTCCATACTGCCCGCGCGCGATATAGTAGATGCCGGTCGCGAGTGCGAAGACGATATTGAGGATTCCCGTGGCCCAAATGAAGGTCTTGGTGAAGTATCGCGCGCCCAGGAAATACAGCCATGACAGGACCAGCGCGACGCAGAGGACAAACACGAACAGGACGAGGGTATTGGTGTTCAACGAGAAATCGTTGGCCGCGTCATAGATTCCACCACCACTAAAGCTTTTGTGCGAAGCATACTTGTGGATCGTCAATCCTGACACGGCTGCATAGCCCAGGAAGACTGCAATGAGCTACTCGAATGTTAGTCTGGAGTCATTCTCTATTTACCTTGGGCATGCGGAGGTTCCTACTAGTAGACCAGCCCAGAGGTCGTTAAACTTGGGCTTCTCAATCTTGAACACATCCTCAAAGTTGTATCCCGACTGCTGCTGCGGGGGAGGAGGTGCATTCTGCACATATTGAGGTGGGGGTTTAAGCTCAGCGACGGGCGGATAATGCCCCTGATTGCGTGGATCATAGCTGTTGTTGTAGCCATACGCAGGTTGATCCTGCGCAAAGCCCTGATTCGGGTCGTAATAACTGGCCGCTTGTCCACTCATCGTGATCGATGAACGAAACCAGTTTGCCCGAGAGCACAGGAACAATTAAGGAGAAAGAAAGAAAAGGTAAAGGGTTGAGTGTTTCCGCATTGGAAATGCATGACGACATGGCGAACCATGATCCAATGATCGACCGCGCCTTGTAGGGTTTGCTTAAGGTTTGGGCTAGTGCCAAGTCACGGGGTTCTGAGGTCTGTTTGGGAAACTGGAACTATGTACATGAAAACAATGCTGAATATCCAATTCTATCCGGTGATGCATCGGTGTTTTCCTATTCCAAGACGCCCTCCCAAAATAATGCAAAATGGTGGAAAAGATCAGGGAGTCCCTGCGGCAGGTCATCGAGACTCGCCAATGCGACAAGGATTATGATTAGAGAAAATTAGTGGACCGAGCCAATTGGGCCCGGTCGCGTTGGCGTCGTACAGCCAATTTCAAGGTGGATGGGATTCACAAGGTCCCATCCGTTCAAGACGGAGGTGAGAGAGTATGGAATTGCAGGTGACAGGACTTGAGCTGTCAACGAAATGCATGTTGTTTTAGGTGGCGCCAGGAGTCGACCACTCGATGTTCGATCCCTGGAGTAGCGTGTCGCCGCCGAACGGGAAAGTCATCCGTCGCAGGCTTGATCTCGCCTTTGCTGAATGCGGCTGACCGACGCATCTTTTCCTGTCGAACCGCGACGCGGCGCGCAGCGCGCAATTCGTCAATTCGACCTTGGCCAACTCGGTGCCGTCGTACAAAGCAGTCCTCCAGCAACGCATTGGCATCCAAAAGCTTCTTAGGAACGGTCTGGACCACCTGGAAGACTTCCATAGGGTCTGAAACAGCCAGGATATCCCTCTCACAGGCTTTGAAGATGGCGAGCGAGACGCGAAAGAACGTCTTTGATCCCTCGTAGAAGAAAATGTCCCAGACGCGCAGCGTCGTTTCCAGAGGAAGGGTTCCGATAAACACCGACATCAGCCAGTTGGTTAACCCCAGCGTGATGTCGGGGAGTCGGGAATTCACGGTTAAAGGAGGGACTTTCCCGCGCCCGGGTGGTGGTCCTCCCATACTGGCGATCTTCGTATAGATGCCCGGCATGGAGTCGCGGAGGAGAACCATGAGAATCCAAAGATCGATGTTCGCGCCTTCTAGACTGATCTCATGGGTACCAGGAAGGTAGACGGAAGTGACAATATGGAGCATCCAAAATGCCTTTTCTTCTGGCAAGAAGAGGAGAAGCATTCCAGTAATAAAATTCAGCGATTGCGTATAGCCGATCTTGGGATTGTGAAGGGCAAAGGCATACAGCACCCGACGCAGAGATTGGATCATCTGCGTCTCCGTTGTGACACTAGGATTTTCTGGGTCGCTGCTCCCCGATTGCCCAGCAGTGTCCACATTCTCTGGTTTGAAGTGAATGTTGTCCGGAAAGGTGCGATGCAGATCTCGCTCGATATGCTCTTTGTCGTCGTTGCTTGGGGAAGCCATGACCTTGGCCACGAGCTGGTCGTAGAGGCCAAAGTTGCGGTTCAAGAGCTCGTGCCCGCCGGCATACCAGAACCATGCTGCCCCACGAAGCTCTGACGGGATCCCTTTCCGCACAAAACGCTTGATTTTAGATGACTGCGCCGGGAAAGCCGTCGGATTGGTGGTTGTAATTCCATGCTCTTTGAGCAGTTCGTACCATTTGGCCCTACGGTGGGCAGTGTAATTAGTGTATGGAGCCTTCCAAGACTCATACTGCTCCAACGGAACGTGTTGAGTTGCTTTGCGAAATCCATAATCGTCCCGTGTATCATTCGCAGAAACGAGCGGAGGCGGAACGGGACCAGGAATCACGATTTTAGACTGCTCTCGCTGGTGGAGTGATTGAAGATTAGATGATTGATAGGTAAGTTGAGAGCGTAATGGAGATGAAGGAGTGGGCTGTGGAGAAAATTCAGGTGAGGCCTCCAGAGAAGGGGGTTCTGGAATGGGGTCGTCTAATGTGGTTGAATGCAACAATACAGGCTCGGATACGCTTGATTGCGGCAGTGGAGGGATCGGAGGGATGTCGTCCAGCGATGTCGGTTTCGGTCGATGCACCTCTTCCAAAGGCGCATCTCGTGATGGTGGTGGAGTGATTGATGGCGCCTTGCTCTCTGCTCGGGACCGTGGAGACCCAGGCTCCTCAGTCACATCGCTGAATCCGTCAAGGTACATGGAAATCGCATCTTCCACGCTCATTCCCTCGTCCATTCCATACGGCGCGTCCGGCGTGTCGGGTGACAGGTCTGTGATTGAGCTGCTCTTGGTAAGCATACTGCTACGCTCGGTGCCACTGTTTTGCTCGACACTAGACCGCGACGTTATGGAGTTGACACTGGTACGGAGCGCGTTGTCATCTGCGGGTCCGTTGGAGGGGAACCGGGGCAGCGGCAGACCATGGGGGCTGAGCTCTGGTCGGCGGTCGGGGGACCCTTGCGGTCTTGGGCGTCTATTATGCAAGCGGGAAGTCGACATGGACATGCGCAGGCCAGCCCTGGTCGACGGGGCCTTGCGGTGATGTGGCCGGTCCAAATCATGATCGCGAGAGTGCCATTTTGGACCATGGCCGTCCGGAGGGCTAAATGGCGGTGCATGATTATGCGGTCTTCTCACTTTCCAATCGTCTTCTTTCATATTTTGAGGAGAGCCTGCTCGGAGCGATGGTGGGAGCCATGGGCGGTCATCAGGCACATTTTGTGCCGTTGGAGGTCTCGGGGAACGTGAACGTGGCGTGTGTGGTGATTTGGGAGAGCGCGGGGACGATCTCGGACGTGGTCTTATCGTTTGCGCGGCGCGCGGATCAATCTTCAATGGATCCAGCCGCGATGGATGAGGAACCATTCGGCGACTGCGGAGGTCGGACTCAACCATGGGCGGTGGACATCGAGAGTTTCCATTTCCGGTGACCATGGCCACGAGCTGGCAACCAGTTCCCGCTGGACATTGGTTTTCGTAGGTGGAAGTGAATGAGGAATAGGAAAAGGTCAGAGACCTCTTTTCGCGTTTGGATGGTTGAACAAGGCACAGAAGCAAAAACGACCGAAACGTCACCGGGGGTGTACGCGGTACACCAAGTCAAGACAAACGCGCAAAGAAAAAGAGGCGAGCGGATAGCTCAGAGGACGTCGACCAGCATCGACAACAAAACCAGAAAAAAGCAGCCTGCCAGAGGACTGGAATGAGGATGAAGATGAGACAAAAATCAACAAAGCCTGATTGGGTCACAGAAGTCACATGATATCCCCGGGCAAGGGAGAGCAGTTGGTGGAACCGACGTGCTTCTGCATGTAGACGATTTTCTGATCTGTCCATCTGTCATGACGTTCCCCAGGATACAATCTGTGCAGTGAGAATAGTGGACGGTTGATCTTCCAGCCTTGTCGCTGTCGCCTGGAGGAACCGCGGGTACATTGTCGATCAGGGCTGTCATTTGTCCTGCGAGATGCTGAGCCGCTTCGGGATTTGGTTCTCCCCCTGGCAGCCATAGACCATTATCACCTCCAAGGAATGCAGTCCGCTCAATATATTCTTGATGATCTCGATCCGATGCCCTCCCTGCGATGTTGGCCCCCCGACCACTGTCTTCTCGAGGTGTCGGATGCACCCGCGCCCGGGATTTCTCAAATAGGAAAACTGTATACCTGAATTGCTGAATATTTGCGTCACTTGCACTTTTTGAATTGATCTTTGAGATTTACTATTTGAAGACTAACGGGTTATATTGTGCAACATCCACGATGAATTAAGTCGGGGTAAGTGCAGGGCCTCTCCAATTCGGTCATTCTGCATTTGCTCGTCCTGCTCATGATGGGTGTCCATCAAGTTGCTTCACCCCAGCAACAATACCTAAATTATATGCATATGATGTAAGATCATAGCTATTCTCTCGTATCGTCATCATCGCAAAATCGAATTCTGAGTCGTTATTACTGGCTGTGATTGGCTACATATTTGTCTTTTGGGTTGAAGTTATATGAGTTGCATGATCAAAATCGGTGCGAATGCATGAGAATAGTCGGGAAGGAGGCTGTTGAAATTTGACCTTCGATTACCGCATGTAAATCCTCCTCATGTATGCAAAACATGTTGGGTAGGACTCGATAACCCCGAAAATTGGGAATTGTGCCCATGTTTAGCTCGTTGTGAAGTTTAACGAAGCCTTCTCTGGACGGCACACTCTGGCTATGACCCCTATTAAATGGTCGAGGACTCAGCCAAGCAACGCCCAGCCAAATCACATGGATTTCCGTTTACTGTCAATCTTCAGAAGGCGCTTTGAAAGGGCTTCTGATGCTATAGTCATATGTCCGGATTTGCATGAATCCATCTAGATTGGATCAAGGGATGTACACATGTCCTATACCTACTCTATATCATCTCCTATATTCTATATCATCGATGTTCTAGCATTTTCATAAACGACAAGTATCAAGCGACATCAATTCGTGAAGCGTAGCTTAATATTAAACTATATCTCATGAAGATTTTGCATGCTTTCGTGTCCATTCCCGAGCAAGCTCATCATAGCGCTTGCGGTCATTCTTAAACTGCTCCGCGATCCTGCCTTCTACCGCATCATCGGGCATAGGTTCAGCGAGTAGCTGGCGAGCGAACTGCAGCACAGCGCCAATCTTGGAGCTCGGTTTCCACTCATCTGGACGCAGCATCCCCAGACACATGCTTCCTTTCTCATCATTTGTGACATTTGGATGGTATATCTTTGTGGCAAAGGATACGGCGGGCGGCTTGAAGGGGTACCCGGTGGGCAAGGAAAGTTTGATCAAGAATTTTCCATCCTGTTGACAGCGGAATGCATTAGCAATGTGGCTCGGTAGCAGGTCGACCATGTTTCCACGCTGGAAGATATCATGGCGTAAAACCATATGTTCGAATTCACATACTTGGTACGGTGACCCTTCAGGCCCTTCCATATAGACCCGCCATTCGTACAGGTTTGACTCATCGGCCAATTCCACTGTGATACCGTCGGGAGGTGACTCGACGAGCTCGCTCAGCTCCTGTGAAAGACCAGAGTGATCAGCTAGATTGCAGGATAATGCGGAAATTCCACCATCGCTAGCTTACCTTTGCTATGCGCTTCTGGCTGCCCATTGTGTTTTCAGCTTGATCGGCTTGTGGCGGGGTGCTGGGATGCGGGGTGTTGACGTAGGAATGCGAGGATCACGGTTTAAAAAACTGCGGGTCGATGAATGGAAGTTAATATGGAAAAGCAGCCCGGTAATTTTTGGAATGACGAATGTCGGTCGCTATGCAGGTGAAGGTAGGAAGACTAGCTTGAAGCTCGGAGCTTTGAAGTGGGGGAACGACGTCAATCCGGAAACTCGGCGCTGTCCGCAAAGTCGCCTGACCAGGCCTTACTTCTAAGGAACTCCATTTTTTGATGCCGTGGGCTACAATTGGTTATCTCATTTATATTATGATCTTTATAAGTGTTTCCGAGAACTTCTGTCTATTTTCTAGCCGCATACCAATCATTCTCGTTGAAGCAGGACCATAAGGCCCATGATTCCAAGAAGCACTGTCTTCAGCCAGGGGTGTTCGCTCAGCATGATCGTCACATAGCCGACCTTTGAACAAATTAGTGAAGCTCGAGGGGTGTTAGGGAGATACTCACCATTGGTATATAGCCTCGTACGCTGCCCACAATATCTTCCTTTCGGTTGAGAAGACTTTGTCCACTGGCATAGAGCTCGACATCATCGGCGACATTGTTGTCTCCCTATAGAACACGAAGAAGGGTCTCGTTAGTGTTTGCTGCGTAATAGCGCACTGCTCGAGAACTTACCTTGGTCAAGAGCATGTGGGAGTCTGAATCGGTTTTCCTAGAAACTCTAGTCAGTATCCCGAGCCACTCCACCCACGAAACAAACAGGCGACATACACCGTGATCTCCTTGACTTTCTTGTCTTTTTCTTCCACTTCAGGGAAGGTTCGCAGAACCCGATGCACGATAGGAATGTCTTTCCCTCGGACATTGTAGACCACAACTTCTCCGATATCCGTCCTGGGACTCCGATTCCAGAGAAACAGCAAATCTCCTCTTTGGAACGCTGGTTCCATGGACCCCGAAAGTACAACGACGATGGGCGAATTCGAAGCAGACAAAATAGAAAGCCCTTTCCATAGCATAAATGCGGTCGAGAGAACGAGGGCGAAATTGAGCACCTGCGCTACCGTATGGCGCACATTAGTGATGCTGGAGGACAGTGAAGACAACATGGTGCTTGTCGAGAAAAAGGCAGGACACTCGGAGACGTCAAGGTCTAATTATAGAGACTGTCAATTTGCTGCGATCCCGAATATTAAACTGCGCTGGATTGAGGTGACTCACGAGTACCAGCTGAGCTGGTCGAGCACTTTGTTGTGGAGTGTGGAGAGGTGGCCTCTCGGCCTTGCGGTGGGCGGTGTCATTTGTCCGATCTCCAACACCCAATGGGGAAACACGTCGGGACTTTGGATCTATTGAACAGTTTCAAATGTTTTATTGTGCAAATATAATGAGATGTTTAGTTAAGTCTATATCATCAAATAGGAAGATATCGCGTTAGATCTGAAAACACACGGCGCATCTCAAGACCAAAGACCAGGCCATCATGGGAGGCTTTCGATATTTACGAAGGATTAAATAGAAACCTCGATTGAAAATGGGAGGAATCATGTAGAGCTGATGATAATCGATTCACAAGATAAGTTGATTCAAGACTGATGATAAAGTAACCGGCGTAGAGATAGTCCAGTTCAACCTGCCCAAAGCAAATTGAACTACACTCGAGTGTTGACACCTGAGCCAAAGAAGAATGTGAATAGTTATGCACAAGTATTTTCCATCCCTGGTTCCAAGTAATCATCAAGATGATAGCATGTGCGATTTGAACTACTCCTTGAATGGAGTATAGAAGAGTACTTTTGCTGTTGAATAGGAACTCAAGTCGTACTGGTGATGATATTCCATACAACTCGACATTTTATGAGGCAGAATATCCTTGGAACAGTAATGCACCTTATATGATTGCTATCAGTGCATCCGTAGGCCAAGATCGGGCGATTGCAAGGGGCAATCTCCATTCTTCGGAACAGAAATGGTTGGTTTCCTCTTATGTGTATGATCTACGGCATTGATTGCGAAAGAATTAAAGAGAAAAAGACACCATGTCACTGTTTCAACTTCTGACGGGCAAATAATTCGTTGATAAGCATTTCTATCAGCAAATTCTCATCAGCCTTGCCCCCAACCTACATGTTGCCCTTTGCATCCTTCATTCCTTCAATTCCTTCTTCATTCCTTCAAGTCCTTGAATTAAAATCCTCCGGGTACGTTGCTTGCTAGTATTTCCTCTCGATATCGGTTCAATCTGGGTTGATCTTGTCGGCCGGGCACTATGGATTAATTTCATTTGCCAGTCAATCTATTGTCCAGTGATGTTTCAAAAGCATCCAAAACCCGGGAAATAGTCTGAGGTTGGATTTTGACGCTCACTCTTTCTTCAGGGGATTGCTTCTTCATTGAAGTGAATTCAACATGAAATCAAGTTTGAGTTATTCAACCGAAAAGCCCATATCTTCGCTGCAGGACCATCTGGAAAAGTACAAGCTTGAACTTACTCCGGACGCCGAATCCGTACGATGGACACGCGACAATCCCAAACATCCCAGGAATTGGCCTATCATCCGGAAGACGTATGATATTTTGTCTATATGCCTGTTGGATCTGTTTGTGTAAGAGAATAATTCCATCGGAAATTTGAATGGGTGGCTGACTTGAGGACCAGAACTGCGAGCAGTACTGCTGGCGTAGGTCTTTGATCTCGCTCGAGGAACTAGACAGCTAAATTATTATAGGCAGCTGCAGCATCAGAAGCTAAATACCAGTACCACATGCACCATACCTTCGCAACGTTTTGTTTTGTGACAATGTGAGAATGTTCTGCCCTGCAAGAAATCAGCTGCTCATTTGGAATAGGTTCCTCGTTGGACAGTCTATGGGCACAATTGTATTTCCACCATGGTCTGAATCATTTGGGCGCAAAAACATGTACCTATTCAGCAGTGCTCTCAGCTGTATTTGCTGCGGTATTATCGGCGGAGTCCCCTCACTTCCTGTCGCCGTTGTCATGCGAATCATTGCAGGACTATTGTCTTCAATTCCGTACACCATCGCGGGTGGTAGTATCGAGGATATGTTCAGCTCTCGCGGTCGAATTTGGGTCATTTATTTCTGGACCATCGCCTCAAACATTGGACTGATCATTGGACCGATCATGAGCAGTTATATCATTGACAGTTTGAACTGGTAAGCTCTCCTTATTGACAGCGCAGGATTATTCTGATGGATCTCTCAGGCGATGGGTATTTTATATCTATGCGATAATTCTTGGTGGCGTGGCCGGTCTTCTCTGCTTCATTCGAGAATCAAGGTCTTCCTTGCTACTAAGCCATGAAGTCAAGCTAGTACAACGTCACTTTCCGCAAGTTCCTCCGGCACTGAATCACGACCAATCTCCAGACATGCATACATTCGTGACAGAGGCTCTTTTCCGACCTGTTCAGCTCTTCTTCCAAGAGCCGATTATCTTCACCATTGCCATGATGATTGCAGTCGCGATGTCTCTGATCTATATTTTTACCGAAGCTTTACAGCCAATTTACCAATCAATGGGATTTACGGCTTCGCAAGCATCTCTGATCTTCTTGTCTATTGGAATTGGAACATGTTTCAGTGCATTCACGCGGATTCTGGACTGCTACATCTTTAACCGACGACGACGAAATGGGCAACCTATCAAGCCAGAAGACAAACTCATAGGCCTCGCTCTGGGTGCTCCACTTCTGGCCATTGGACTGTGGTGGTTTGGCTGGACAATTCCGCCGAGGATTGACCCCTCTTCCATGCCATGGATTGTACCGACGATTTCTCTTGTTCTGGTCGGGTACGCACTGACAGAACTGGATACTGTGCTATATGGATACATCTCGGACAGCTATTTAAGTTATTCCGCCAGTGCCACTGCCGCCGTGGCATTCTTACGAGCCATGCTCTCGGGAGCCTTTCCTCTTTTCACAAGACAAATGTTTGATGGACTTGGTGCCAATATCGCGGTATCTGTTTTGGCCGGTGTGGCAACCGCATTTTGCATCGTGCCACCCTTGTTCCTGCGGTATGGTGAGCGGATTCGGAAACGGAGCCAATTTGCAAAGTACAGCTGGGCAATCCAGGCAGAAATGGGGAAGGAGGAGGACGACTTTTGATGGAATTGATTGTACGAAAATGCGTCATGCTATCAGGGAAGACATTGGGTGGAAGGCGTTGGGAAAAGAGATAGATTCAGCTGCTCATGCGAAATAGACAACTATGGCAACTTTAACCTGTCAATCGGTTTATGCTTCTTGTGTGGTGGTTCTTCCGTCAAATTCAGCTTTCTCCCAGTACTTTTCCTTTTTGCCCCGGTTGACGATCAAGCCATAAAGATCGAATGGATCGATGAGTGTTTGCACCCAATGACGAGGATCATCATAGCCAGGACCCTCAATCTCGCTGACACCGTCCTCGGCCAGATAGATTTTGTTCGAGCGCGGTAGTGTTTGCATCGGATGAAAGACATTGAGCAAGGTAGTGTTGCTGTACATGAAAACCACCTCGAAAACCCAAAAGAACCACTCTTGCTTCAGAAGGGGACTAATCCTCTCCACATCATCGTATACATTCAGGCTTGCCACCGTGAAATATTCCACGGTGCGATAGATAGTTCGCATAGTGATGAGTGTACAGCTGGTATACAGCACGATGAGATTGCGCTTAATTTTGTGGTTCAGGACTTTGCCTCGAGAGCAATTATAGTGGAAGCGACCCGCCAGTGTGACGAATCCCACCATCAAAGCAAGTTGCATGATGAGTGCCGCTTTGAGTAGTGCTTTTCCAGTGTTCTGTTCGCTCGTGGTGGAATCGGAACTCGCAACTCGGGCAGCACCGTTGGCAGTGATAGCTTCAATGGCTACACCGAATGCGACAAAGGTGGTAAACACGCGACCCGGGTGAATTGGAGAGTGGTATGGAATGTAGTAAAGCATACGACCCAGAATAAAGAAGTTTGCTCCTTCGTAGACCGGTCTGGATGACAAAGTTAGTTTGATGATAGACACCTTTCATTCTACACTTACGGTCCAGCGAGAAGAAGTACAGTGCTAGCAATGTAGACACCGATATTCCCCCACTGTCCAAAAGCACCAATGGTGCGCATGATGAAGCCTGCGGTAAACAAGAGTGCCGACCATGGCAGAAGGCCGGTCACTTTCCAGGATTTATATCGCCTGTTCATGGATTAGCCTTGAAGGGATGGAATCCCGAAGAAAAAAACATTACCAGCATTGGTAGAAGTGCATAGAACCTGAAATTGCAAATAGCACCGCAAAGGCGATAGCAGCGCCTTTATTAGGAGCATAGAACCACAGACTGCCTTCCTCTGTTGGCTGTTAGAGTTGGAAGTGGACAGTTTGAAAGTTAAGGGTAAAACATACGAAGTGATCGCGTCTCTAGCATGGTGACTGAGGAGAATATATATAATCAGCAAAATATGTATTGGACTTGAGTTAAACCAATATCAACCTAAAGACTGAGAATGTAGAGAAACGGATTAATTTATAGATGCCCCTGGACATCCCTCATTTTAGGTACCACCTATATACACAGACGAAGACAATAAGCCTTCAGCCCTATCACTTGCCCAAAGAACAAGCGAAAACGAGTTACCTATTTGGGTTACAAACCTCAAGCCCCCAACGCCAGATCGTGAATAGTCCAATCAGAGTCCGGGAATCCCGTATTCCAGATTGCAACTTCCGTGGCAGTGAAAGATCCAAAGTTTACTTTAAGTGGCATGGCGCAGGCTCTGACTGGCCCCAATACGAGATCGTTCCAGACCCAGTCGCCGATCGGTGGAACCTATGATGTTCGGCAATGCTTGGTGGTGGCACGTTTTCTTCTTCGACTCATCAGCCACTCGTGACGCTGACGATCGCGTGATGAGGCGTCAAGTACGAACTGTGCCATTTAGGGTAATCTCGTATACCCGTGGAGGCTTTTTACATGGCGGAGTTTGTTGAGGCTCAGCACTAGCTGGTCTTGTAGAATGTCTGAGCAAGAAACACGGAGTATAATATGGACAATTCTGCACGGAGCACATGATGAAATATCTTTGTCGCAGGGAAGAATAGTTAAGTCGTGGTCCCAATGAGGAAGTCACGACTGGGCGCGTGGCGGTTGCCCGGGCAACACTGACACTTTCCGTATCAGGCAGGAGTGATGGTGATCTGTGGATGATGACTTTGTCTCGACTGATTTCAACCTCCACTCCACACCGTTCTGGATCTTCACATCCATCAAAGACAAAATGCCTCCCAAGCAGCCCCAAACGTCGCTGTTCCAGGTCTACCTACGTTTGCGCCCCCCGATAGCCAACACCAATGAAGCCGAACGCTTCCTCGCCGTCGAACCTCCAGAGGCTTCACAGGATGATGGAGAGATTGTGTCTCCTGTCGCAACCCACATTACATTGCAACCACCTAGTGATTCTCGAAAGCGTGCCGTGGAGCGATTCGGATTCACCAAAGTTTTCGAGGAAGCCGCATCACAGCTGGATGTGTTCCATGATACGGGGATGGAATCACTAGTGAGGGGTGTGCTGAACGAAGGTCGCGATGGATTGGTAGCAACATTGGGTGTTACAGGGAGTGGAAAGGTTGGTCACTCTGTGCATGAGTGCAATGCGACTCATGCTAACGCGCTTTGAATCAATAGAGCCACACTATCCTTGGATCCAAATCGCAACGGGGTCTGACCCAGATGGCTTTGGATGTCATCTTCCGTTCTCTGGAACCCACCCAGAAAACAGAAGACGGCAGCATCAGCCCCATGACTCTTGCTTCGTTGGCCGCATCGGATGCCTCCGAGGCACAAATATTTTCAGCCCAAGCATTTCTGGAGGCCGTATACGGCGACCCGAATGGAGACCGCGGCCGCAGTTCAAGAGCGCAAACACCCATGAGCCCGTCTCGCGCCCACACTCCCATCACGGTACGGAGCCCCCAAACCCTTTATGCCCATCATGGATCGCCAACGCATCCACGGACCCCTGGAGAAGGTCTTTCAAGACCGTGGATCAACACTGGAAGTCCCCACAAGGCCATGTCAAGCTTGATTCCCAATTGGACGGATCAATATGATCTGGACCCGGTGTCTACCGAGATCCTGGCGAGGACCACGTCCGGACCCGTCCATCCATTCCCTTACACCCGTCCCAAAGAGAACGAGAGACATTTAGCTAAATCGCGACTTTACGTCTTCAAGGAACCGACCCCAGCCCTAGTTTTCCCCCGCCGTCAAGCACGCGAAAAGCCCAGTGCACTCCCAAGACTTCCTGATGTCAGCCATATGGCGGTGGATCTGAATTCGAACTCCGATTATGTCGTTCTCGTGTCAATGTATGAGGTATACAATGACCGAATTTTCGATCTTCTCTCCCCTGCAATCAATCCTGGCCAAGGCAACACCATGTCGCGTGGGAATAGCCAAAAGGACCGACGGCGCCCGTTATTGTTCAAACCAACGGAAGGCTCCCCGGATCGAAAATTGGTTGCAGGTCTCCGCAAAATTGCTTGCTCGACTTATGAGGAAGCTTTGGCCATTCTCGATGTTGGTCTCACAGAAAGGAAGGTGACCGGCACAGGCTTAAATAGTGTCAGCTCCAGGAGCCATGGGTTCTTTAGTCTCGAAGTCAAGAAACTCACCCACAGCAAACGACACGGAGAAATGAGCTGGGCTGGCAATACACTTACTGTTGTGGACCTTGCTGGTAAGCAACATTTTTTTCACTAAGCTTTTTGATCCGTGACTAATGAAACCAGGCTCTGAACGTGCGCGGACAGCCAAAACAGCTGGTGCTACTCTTGCAGAGGCGGGCAAAATCAACGAAAGTCTGATGTATCTAGGACAATGCTTGCAGATGCAGAGCAATATTCAGGATGGGGCCAAGGTATGGTTATTCAATTTCGTGTGTCGATGACATTGCTAATGTACCGCAGACGGCTCTAGTTCCATTCCGCCAGTGCAAGCTCACTGAACTGCTATTCTCCAACTCCTTCCCTTCGTCGAACCAGATGTCCAAGGGTCAACATCCTCAAAAAGCTATCATGGTTGTGACGGCCGATCCACTGGGTGACTTCAATGCCACATCTCAAATCCTACGGTATTCTGCATTGGCACGAGAGGTGACAGTACCCCGTGTTCCGTCTCTCACTGAGTCTATCATTTCTTCTGGCTCTGGTAAAGACCGCACGGTCAGTGGACGCACTTCACCCAACTATGCATCCTCTGAGGAGTTAGAGCGAGCCATGGCCGAGATCGCTCGACTCACCAAGGATTGCCACGGGCTTGCTGTGCGGCTGGCAGAGGAAGAAATTGCTCGTTCAGAGGTTGACATGAGACTTCACGCCGCGGAGGAGCGATGCATTGATATTGAACAAGAAGTTCGAGAAGAATGCTGGGCTGAGATGGATGAAATGATGGAGGAAGAACGCTGGCGGTGGCAACGCGCTTGGGACGAGCAGGTCAGTACTCAATCAAAAGCACCGGCCATGAGGTTTTCTAACTTTCCCAGACGGGTCGTAATGACGAGCATGTGGACCGAAAGATCGAATTGGTTTCTCGGGGATTTAACAGTAAGCCAAGAAGCTATATAACATCCGAATCACGGAGACTAATAGCATCCCGCAGTCTACGAGGACCCCGACCCATCTGCAGATGAGAGAGTGGATGAACTTGAGCACGAAAACGAACAGCTTCGCCGCCGTCTTGCCGCGCTTGAGCGAGAAATGAACTCTCAGTCTCCCACTCGAAAACCCAGAGCAAAACACACCTCGCCGATCAAGTCGTCCAACGTGCTGGGCCGAGAGAGCGACATTGAGAATGCCTTACAGCGCATGAATCAATTGCACATTACGGACAGCATGTTCACATCTGGCTCGCCAACCGGCTCGCCGGGTAAGAAACAACGAAAGATTTCCACCAGAAAGTGGGATTTGGGCCCAGAAGCTGAGATATGACCCTTCCTTAGCTCACGATTGCCATGACTGTTATGATGTTATGCCTCGCTCGGGATCCAAATTTGCTTCTTGTTCAATGCGGCGTGTTCTGATGGATTTTAAAGATATACCTCTGCGCTGGGACCGTTGGTTGTAGCGTTGTCAATGCCGATACTTCATGGTTTATATGTGATGAGACGTTTAATAATGTGTTAATTGATTTCTGATATGGACCGACTACCAAAAATAAACTTGTGTAGAACATTGCCCGACATCGTCTATAGGGGCAATTTTGCCCCTGAGATCTATAGCACCAAATGGGCTCGGACAATCTACCAGGATTTTTGGACTGCAGCATGGGAACAATGCAAGATCTTAAAGAATTAAATCGATACACTTCAGATGAATACCCGACAGACCAAAATTTGTAAGTAGTGTACACGCAAAAAATATGCTGGTATCATCCAATGCCATCTAAACCCAAAAACGCCAGTCGTGCAGCACACTCCTGTCAGGCTCTTAGCCAAATCTTAGAGAATAAATCAAGTAGGTTTCTGCCCCAGCAAGACCGCAAAATTATGCAGGAGTTAGGTCCATAGGCTCTGGCTTTCCGGCCTCTTCGTCCTGGGCTTCAGGAATAGAGGCTTTGCTTTCGGTTTGATCCTTTGTTTGGAGAGCAGATTCTTCATCTTGCATCTCGTCATCCTTGGCTTCATCGCCATCTTGGACGTCCTCGGCGCCAGTCTCGCCTTCAGTCGCACCGGGGTCTTCGTCACCGTCTCCGGGTTCGCCGTCATTATCGTGACCGCCGTCGTCTTCATCTTCGCCGTCTCCTTCCTCGACACCTTCATTGCCACTGCCGACTTCGTCTTCGGTCTCGCCGTCATTCGGCTCTTTCTTGGCCAGCTCTCCAGATGCATCGCCGGGCTTCGCACCGTCGACTTCGCTTGACTCGCTGTCGTTGCCAGTGTCAAGCGTGTTGCCAGCGCTGTCAATCTGTGCTCCCGTGCTGTCTTCTGCAGTGGTCGTCTCCTTGTTTGAATCTTGAGCCGCCGGGGTAGGCACCGAGCCATTGGCCGCGTTAGAAGCACGCGGGGTCGAAGCTAATGTTTCCGGTTCTGCTGCAGCGGTGAATTTGGCTGTGGTACGAGGACCCAGTTTGGAATTGACAATGGTGTCAGCACGCTTTTGAATGTCACGGCGAGCAATTCCCTTTGTGCGGCCGCGAGGAGCCGGTGTGTCGGAAGTTGGAACGGAGGCAACGGGAGTAGAGGGGTCAGTGGTAGTACTTTCCCCCGTCATAAGAAGATGGTCAAGTTTCATCTTTTCCTTATTCTCCTCATTAGCCTGTTCCACGAGGTGAGGCATGTTGATCTCGTAAAGTCGTGCGTAGAGATCTGCAATGAGATCCTCGAACATGGTGACTTTCATGAAGTTATTGTTGAGCTTCTTAAGTTCCAGCGAGTCTCGGATCAGCTCAAGGAGCGATTGACTCTCTGGGGCAAATGTGGTCAAGCTCTCAAGCCGAGCTGTCTTCGTGGAAAACTCTTCCCAACCAATGGGTCGGAAAATGCCCTCTTCATGCCCTTCGTTGATCTGGGCGGCTCTGCGGATCATCTTTGCATATGTCACGCAAATATCCTCCCACAACTTAGTGTGATTGATAAAATCACCCTGCTTCTTTCTCACCCGGCGCAAGAGCTGATCAAGGCTTGTACGGTCATCCAGTTGATCAAGAAGACTGACGAAGAAGTACACGTATCGCGTGGTATATACAAAGTGCCTACCCGGACGCTCGAACTCAGGCCGCCACACTTGGATGGTGAGTGTCTTGGTGAAAATCTGAGACAACTCATGTTTCGCCGCCGCCGCTGCCGTGGCATTCTTCTCATCATCATACATAATGTGCGCAGCCTGCAAATATTAGCATCAATAGTAACAAGCACGGCCTGAGGGATTGAGGATTGTTGGTACCTTTGCGCTCATCCGATGATGCCAATTGGACTTGTCGGCCCCCTTGAACTTTCTGATGACATCCAGAATGTACGGTTTCCACCCTTTGCTATCGCTAGGAAGCTCTGCTTTGCGAGCCCAAGGCGTTACCTGGAGGGCTTTGCTTGCTTCCTCGGGCTAAATCATCGTTAGTAAACAGCAGAGTCTATCAGACTGGCAAAAACCTACTGTCATATCCCCTTTTTGAACAAGTTTGTGGACAACTGAAAGGAGTTTGAAGTGAGGTTCGAAAATCGGGTCGGAACGTGAGTCTTTTCGTTGAGGAAGGGCTGCAATGGCACCATGGAGAGCATCTATAATGGCTTGCATTTCAACGCGTTTCGATGTTGTCCGCAATGTGTCATCCGCATTGTACATTTTCCAGAGACATTTGCCGAGAAAATAGTGTGTTCTGTTCCAGTATGAGCAGATTTCATGCGAGGTGAAAGCAGAGTGAAAACTTACATCCATTTCTTCGGCTTGTCCAGAAGCGCCCGCCTGAGGACATTGCTGGCAAAATTCCACACCGAGTACCGTGACATCTCTTTGAATGGTTGGCTTTTGTACATTTGCTGGCTTTCTTCGCTGCTGAAATGGCGAGAAAACTCTGCCAGGCTGAATGCGCCCATGGAAAGCGGCTCGCGAGAAGATGCGTAAAGACGAATTCCAAAGTCGGTATAAAGGTCCGACATGAGAGACCTTGTCGTTGTCGTTGGCTCGGCCGTTCTGATAGCCGCGGAAACGGCCATCGCATAGCAATGAATGGCATAGCGCTGTGTTGTTGCTAAATCACTGCGATTGTTATTGATCTTGTCGGCAGCCCATGTAATCTCTTCCTCTAATTTCGTGTCATATGCCTGGGCGAGGCGATACCACGTCTCCCATCTTCCCGTGGCATGGTCGAGGTCTTGCCTGAAGAAATTAATGGCATCATCAAGTTCTGACGTTGATCCTGGGCTCAGACGTTTTTGAGAGCGGAATTTTGTAAGTGTAGCGTGACCAAGAAGGAAGTACCAGCCCTTGGCAGCGATTTTCGCATTTTCTCCCGGAACAGCCATCATTGAAAGCTCCGAGACTCCTTGAACAGCTCGAAGCAAACTCGAAGGGTTGATGGGAGATTTTATGTATGCGTTGAAGATACGCCGATTGAAGCTCATTTGAGGTGATTGAGAGGGTAGCTTGGCGGGACCGATAGCTTGCTGCATCTTCTCAATGGTTGTTTTCAACTCGGATTTTGAGAGGTCCTTCATGTTCATCTTTTGTGCTTGTCTCAACACAAAATCGATCATCATCGTAGCAGTGGGGCGATCTAATTTCTCGGAAGAACAACCATGGTCAATGGTCCCGTCAAGAGTCGAAAATTTGATGCCATGCAAATCGAAGAGCACCTGGCAAACGTCGAACTCGTAGTCACCTTTAAGCTCGAGATCAAATAATTCGGACTTCATGAGCTTCAAAAATCGTTTCTGTGCGTATCTGCACATGGACCGTACACCAAGAGCGTTGTGCACAGAACGAAGAATGTGAATTCGATCTTCCAGTGGTTCATCAAATTGACCCTTGTTCTGAGAAATTGCCTCTAGGAAAAGAGAGTATTGGAGAATCCAGCAACGGACATATAATTCTCGCATTCTCTCTTTGAAATTGTCCAGAGACTTGGCTAAGGAGCCTCGGATATTATGAGTGGTAGTCTGGCCCACGCGCACCGAGTCTTCATAGAGGATGAAGTTATGAAGAAGTCGAGCAAGTCGAGCTACCGCAGACATTGAAGCTTGAAGATGCTCCATATCTAAGCATTCAAATGCTTTCTCCGCTTGCTGCAAGACTAGTGGAATCGCTTTGCTCAAGATGCCATCAAGTGCTTTGAGCCAGCCTAACAAGGTAATTTGACGCTGCGAAGGTGAATCTTCTGCATGTTTCACGTCTTCGAGCTCAGTAATCACTGTCTCGATGCTTCGCAGGTAGCAGGATACTACCTTTGGAGGATAATCAATAGCTTGGTAAGCTTCTAGTAGTCTGCGCCACAGAAACAGCCGTAAAGTAGCATCCCCTCGGTCCAGGAAAGAGGCCATTTCACTGGCATGAGAAGGCGGCTCGGCAAGGGATTTGTCGGAGATATCATCATCCCGATACTCGATTGATGAAGGCTCGAGGATGGGCTCAATCGCTTCAATGAGGGAAACTGGGTCCTCAGCCTCAGGATTGAACACTTTGGCGAAAAAGTCGATGCATTTGAGTTTAAGGACTTCTTGGTCGATGGCGGCTGCAGAAAGCTCAGACATAATGAAATTGTTGGCAAGACTAATTGCAGGATCACCAATAGACTGCAGGATCAGCTTCAAGTCTTGAAGACAAAGCAGAACGTGATCACGCTCAGCCTCCCCAGCAAGATTAACGTGAAATGTCGACGCCCATAAGTGACGAAGCGCGATATTTTGCCGACACTCCTCGGATGGACAGTAGTGAATGAAGTGCTCCAGGGCTGACCGTGCAAGCATACCCCACCTGGCTAGGCGATCACGCTGTGCGAGTTTTTTCTCTTGGCTCGCGTCACTAGTGAGGTTGTCAACAGACGCGAAAATATCCAAATGAGCCTCATAGATGGCTTGAATCATTCCCAGTGTACCGAAGTCATTCGCCTGGTAGACGAGGGGAGCGCCAGGGCTATTGTCGAGGACCCGGCGTTCCAAGGAGGTAATGAAGTCACCTAGCTCAGAGTAGACAAACTCATCCTCCCGGAGTAGAAGCCGAGTAACGGTTTCTTTCAGCGGGCCGGGCCATTGGTAGCAGGCATATGCTGACTTCATGGTGGACATTTCGGTGTGCTCATCTCCAAACTCTGGCATGAAGAGGCGCTTCAGCCATGCAAAAGAAGTCTCATGAGGATGAAGCCACCCATCGTTGACGGCGTTGGCAAATTTGTAAGGGTCGTCTCCAGCGGGCAATTCTTCGTGCTGCAGAGGTTTCCGATGAGTTTTTCTTGAGTGTTCGAGAAACACGGCCAACCCAGATTTACTGGTGCCACGAATGTCTTTCAAAGAAGATAAATCATCTTTCTGTTGCATGAGACGAGACTTTGGATCATTCCAGTCCTTGATAATTCCACGAAAATCTTGAAACAGCCGCGTTTCCGTGTCCTGTTGTGCATCATTATGATCGCTCGAAATTGCTGCTTTAGCCCTGATGCTTTCAATGCTGCCCAGAGCATGAATTCCGACCTTAGAAAAGAGAGAATTGACCGTGCTGAACATCCAATCATCGGCGTTGACGAAGATCTCTAGGCGATTTTCGTAGTATCTCTCTTGGTCAAAGGCGATTTCTTCCGGCTGCACAAGTGCGTCGGCGTTTGACTCTCGAGCTCGTGTCCGTCGACTCTTCATTCTTCCCTCTGGCTGCTCTTCATTTGCCGCAGAGGCGGAAGATCTTTTTCGAGCTTCGGTGGGAAAGCTTGGTTCCATTTCCTCGGGGTTGGCTTCCTCTTCAGCCACTTGCATGTCAGTGGGCGGAACGGACTGGCCTTCAAGCGATTCCATAAGTTGTTTCTCTGCACTCTGGTCGATGGAGGCCTGTTCCTCTGGAGGGGCATTGGTTTCGATGTTCGGCTTTTCGATATCCACTGCCGCCTCGCTTTCCTGAAGCATGTCGACGTCTTCCTTCCCAATCTTATTTTCTTCCACGTTGCCTTGGTGGGTATTTCCAGCTTCTTCTGATTTGACCGATGCGGTTTCGGATGCTTCTGTGTCTCTTTGTGGGAGGACTACTTGGAAAGACCGACTTGGGCCGGCAGCAACCGGAAGCTGATCTTCATCATCAAGCGCTTTTAAAAGTGCACTGCCAATCGATTCCCAAGTTGCCTCGAGAGGCGTGATCACCCGGCGAGAGGTGGACAAGGATAGGGGTCCCTTGGACGCGTCGAGAGAGTCCAGGTCAGTCGGCAAGGTGGGTAGGTAAGGGTATGAGTCTTCATGCTGTTTGAGGTACTTGACGAGGGCCTTTTTCGGTTTCTTGATGGGAATTTGGGATGCAGACAGTTCGTCGAAAAGGGACTCCAGGGTGCTTCGGAGACGCTCCTCTGAGAAAATCTCCTCCAAGCCCAACTGCTCTGACCGCACCTCCAAACGATTATCATCATCCGCCAGAACACTTTCCAGGCAAAATCGGTTTAAGCGATAGCTCCGCAAGGCACTGCCGAGTCGTGCACTCTGTCGCCATAGATTGAGATCGGTATCGTCGCGCTCGAGCGCTTCTGCAAATGATCCTAGCGCTTTTCTCGACGATTCGTTTGTTTCTCGTGCTACATCTGGCGCAGCATTCGGGTCTTGGGAGGTCTTGCGCAGAGATTCCCGCAACAAGTCGAGAGTGTATTTGCCGTGGTTCTTGTAGGATAGGTATAGAGTCTGGAATAGACTTGATGTGGAATCGCTGACGTTGAAACCGGCGATCGCATCGGCCACGTCTTCGTCAGTCACAGCGGGGGCTTGAGAATCTGGAACAGCGGCGCGTTTGAAATCGGAGAGTGATTCGGGGTATTTGAATATCTCGGAATTGAGCAAAGCATCGTACGCTTCTGCTGCTTGCGGGTAGTATTCTGGTCCTTGAGAATGAAGTTTCAGAGCACTGTGGTAGAGCTTTAGAGCCTCTTCGATTTGGAGCTCCTTGGTATCGTCAACTTCCTCTTCGATGCCATCGTCTGGCTCCACATTCAAGGCGACCCAGCTCGCCATGATATGAGCTTCGTGAAGATCTTTCTCAGAGGCAAAGAAGAGCACGGGTCAGTGGCCTTCGTGCCATGCGGTTTCTGATATAGCGGTTGGCCGCGCGCTTGACCAGCGACACGATTGAACGCGTGCCAAATGAGGCGGGCAGAGACGCTCTCCGCCTTGATGCCTTGTTGCCTGACTATCCAGTACGAGAAATAGTCCAGCGAAGGGCAACTTCGCGAGTATTTCGAGAAAGAGCAGATTGAACTCAAGAGGAAGTATATTCGAATGTTGTTTTAGTATTAAGAAAGGATTGAAGCGCAAACACAGAAGCTAGAGTGTAGGCTCAAGTTTTCAGGGTGAATAGACCCTGACACGGATAGCTTTGCCAGTTTGGAGTTACATGTTCATTGACATCCAGACTTTCTTGACGTGAATAGTTGAATGTTTGGTGAGAAAGATTCGCATTGAACTTCTGATGGATATAGAGTCGAACGACGAATTTATTCCCAAAATAGTAAATACATCTCACGTGATGTTAATCTTATCTTCCCCGTTGACCAGAAGCTCATTCGGGTTGTTTGGTTCCCTCTCCCTGATTAACGAAGGAATAAAAGGAGCGACCTCCACTGAAGCTGAATATCTTCTTTTTTTGCGGCTTCGTGTCCTTGATACGGCTTCGCTCGTGCTAGCGTCATGGTCGCGCCCGCTGTCCCGGAGTATGTCTACTCCTATTCCCCCCAATTGACATGTTCCCCAGATCGCTTCCGCATGACAATTGTCCACTCATGGAAATTGAAGCTGCGCATTTGCTCGCACATTTCAATTGGCGTTTTTTGTGACTGACAACAACAGGATTCATGAGGAGGAGGAAATCTTTGTTGCGGTCGATGCCCGAACCGAGTCCTTGCAGAGCTTGCGAGAATTGGGGCCTCCAGACTTGGTGTATCTGGTAAAGCAGCCTAAGGCCAATTCCACTCGTCAGGTAGGATCTGTCTCTCACTTGGGTCAATATCGCGAAAGTGTCGCTAACAATTGGTTGGTCTTTTGCAGACCGGCGTCTACCACCATGTCACCGGAATCGATGCCTCCTCGTCTGCTAGCCTCGCGGCCTATGTAAACACCCTCACCTTCTCCCCCCTCGACAAGACACATAAGGTCGTATCGGGTATCTACTGGTCAGAACATGGAATCCATGCTACAGCCTTCCTTTACTGACGCCTGCGTAGTTGCTACAATGCCTTCTCTCACCTGGACATGCGAGTCGAAGTTAAGATTCCTGGAAGCTTGGAAAGTTACTGTATCGACGAGCGCGGTGACAAACGCGTGGCCACTGAGGCGCTATGGCTTGAGACTTTCCTCTGTGCGGTCCTGAGAGCTTACCTGTATGCCGACGATGGAAGCGGCGATGCCATTAAGAAGATTGTGGGTGTAAGGCGCTTCAACCCCGTGACAAACACAGAAATGGAACACAAATTTTTGGACGCGGCCGAGAGGCTTTTCTTCCTGGGTACGTCTCGGTTCTGACGGGTGCTTGCGATTTCCTAACCACTATTGCAGGTCGCCAACTTAGCTCAGACCCCGAAACTCAGGTCCCGAACACAGTCAGCAACCACCTCACAGCTGGCATCCTGAAATACGTCTACACTACCGGTCGCTATACTTCCGGTATCAACCTCTTTGAGAAGCTTCGCACGCGAGATGTAGAAGTTTCATCTCTTCTCGCTCGCGTACAACTCATGGCCGACGAAGAGGTACAAGCAGTACGATTGATGTATGATGCACTTCAAGATGTACCAATGGACTATGCTTTACTCGACTGCCAAGCATCGTTCTGTCAAGACAAGGGCGAAGCCGACATGGCTTTGGAATGCGCGAAACGCGCTGTAACCGCTGCGCCAAGTGAGTTCAGTACATGGGCCCGACTAGCAGAGGTGTACGTAGGTCTGGAACAGTGGGATCTGGCACTCCTCACGCTCAACTCCTGTCCCATGTTCACCTACCAAGACAAAGATACTCCTCGCATGCCTCAACCATCTCGCATTATGCTTCCAATTCTAGCAGAGAGCATGCTAGATGAGATTGACGAAGGCCAACCTAAACAAGGCGACCCCCACGATTATGTTCATCCGTCTCTTCGGAAACTACTGGCAGCTAATTACCAGGGAACTTTTCTAAAGGCCTACAATTTGCTCACGAAAGTCGCTGCAGCAATTGGGTGGGATCAACTCCTCAAGGTGCGCAGTGAGGTGTTTGTCATGGAAGAAGAATACCGGGTTGAGCGGCAGCACGTGCCCAAGCCCGCTCAGTCAATAAACACGGAGACAAATGGAGAGACAGCCGAAGATGAGGGGGATTCTGACTCTGTCTCTGGGCCTGACCCGGTCGAATCCACAAATCCTGCTGCGAATGGGGACCGCGATGAATCCGGAGCAGAGAACTCCATTGAGCGACCAGAACAGACGGTGGCATCTGAGGTTGTCAAGTCTGGCAGCGATGATGTATGTCACATCTCACGAATTGAGTACTACAAGCTATTAACTGACCATTGCGACAGCCGGACCCACCACGCAACTCATATACCCAATTCCAGAATAAGCGCTTGTGTGAGCGGTGGCTGGACAACCTATTTATGGTCCTCTACGAAGACCTACGCATCTACACTATCTGGCGGACTGAGATGGCTCAGTTCCGTCAACAGGCAATGGAGTACAAAAAGTCCGCTACGGAATGGGAAATTCTGGGCGAGCTCGCAGAGCGACTCCACCACTTCGACGAAGGCATCGAGGCGTACCAAAATTGCCTGGCAATCCGATTTTCTCCCAAGGCCATGCGTGGACTTCTAAAGCTGTATGAGAAGAGGAATGACACCCGCGGCATGCTGGGTGCCTTGATTCGTTTGATCGCCTGGCAGTATCGCTGGTACTCCGAGGTGAGTCTCCATGTGCCGGTTTATAATGTCCATGCTAACCAAGCCACAGTTTTCCCCAGAGCTTTTGTACCTTGTACGCAAGCTAATCGAGGACGAAGGTGCTGTCAAGGTTCGCAGCATCGTTCAAGCCACCAATCTCCCCCAGCCAGTTCTGGACCTCACACATCAGTATTGCCAGCTGTGCGCCACCTTCCGAAGCAGCGGCAGCGACACTTGATTATGAATCGGATTACAGAGGACTTGGTGTTGAGAGGCAATGGGCCTTTGACGTGTGATTCCACCCGAGTGTTATGATAAAACCGGCGTCTGCATGGTTAGTGATTTATCCATAAGATTTGGGGTATTCATTTTTCTTTTCCTGTAACTCGACTGTTATCACGTATTAAATGATACTTAGCTGGTATATAAGGTGTCAATGTATTCTTGCTTGTTGTGTCTGCTCCCTGTGAGATACTAGAAAATAGCTACTAAATCACGGACCTAAATCAATTCAAAGTGGAGTAATCCTTGGATACCATCTGGCCCCTGCCGATAGGGTTTGAAGCTGGATCAATGATTGGTGGCAGAGCAACGCAGTCGTCCATTCACCGTGCAGGAAGCACATGCATGGTCTAGATCCAAAGCCCTAAACGAGACTGTGGGGTCGTCGCAAGCGCGATCACATCTGAGCAGTAACATACATGTACAGATCCTACAAACAGTTGAAAGTCGGGCTGGATCTATGACTTTACTTTTGAAGCTCAGACTAGACATCATATATAGCAACCAGGGTCATCAATCGGGAATCAAATCCAATCATACAAAGCCCAAGCTAGCAATATAGCCTTTTTCTCCGCTTGACACTTTTCTCATAAGCGGACATAGATTACTCGTCAACCTCGGGAAGGTCCGATTCCTTGGGGACATCGCCGCCCTTTGCCTTGGCCGCAGCCTCGGCAGGACCGCTAGTCTTAGCGGTGTCACCGGCATCTTCTTCCTCCCCTTCGTCTTCTGCCGGCTCTTCTTCGTCCTCGTCTTCTTTCTTGGCATCATCTTTCTTGCCATTGGTTTCCTCGGCTGCGGCGGCAGGCTTGGTCTTTTGCTTCTTGGCTGCTGGAGGACCTATTGATAGGAGGTTAGTCGCTAGCTCTGAATCGAGAACCACGATGCTCGGGATAGGAGAAAAGAGAACGGACCTTCTTCTCCGCCTTCTTCTTCCTCTTCCTCTTTCTCTTCCGAACCTGCCTCTGAACCTTCCTCTTCTTCGCCTTCGTCACTCACTTCCGAGCCCCCAGCGTCGGATTCTTCATATCTAAAAATGCGCGCATGATGTTAGCGTTTTCCATTCAATGCGTGGAATTCTTCTGATGGGAAAGGAGCTCGGTAGAGTATCGCGCGCGATGCGCGACAACCCGGCGTACGCAGAATGAGGAAAGAAGGCATGTGGACGGGAACAGAATTGAACTTGACGCGACTGGCGCAACACTTACTCCTCCTCTTCTTCGCTCTCGTCGCTCGGGAGGGCTTGAAGCTCCTCCTCGGGGTCTTGCTTTCTCTTGCGAGTGGACATGGTGGATCGGTAATTAGGTGGAGAGAGGATGAATTGGAGGGTATATGGGGTGTAATGGATGGTAGATGTACCACTTGAGGGGAAGGATGGAGAAACGCAACTGGGGAAGGTGGTACATAAGGGATGAACGGTCAGGGATCCTCACCAAAGGGGGACGGGGAAAGGGAGGGGGCGCAGAGAGTGACGACATGGGGGTGATAGCTTACACGGCTTACCTGGCGTGGAGACGGGGGTGCGTGGCCATGTGGGAAGTGCGTGTGCGACAGCGCATTCCATGATTCCATGATTTCCTCGGATTCCATGATTCTATGATTCCATAGTTCTGTGGTTTTTATGGATCCCCCCATTTTTGCTGATGATATTTTGTCTTTTCTCGGTTACTGCGCCAAAAACTCAAAATTGGCCATGCTTGGATCTAACAGGTTCTCGTCAAGTCCGAATCCATATGTCCCGACCATGTCGTAGATCAGGTCTGGGGGCGGGAACCCCTGCGCCATAGCATTTGCACCCCCGGGAACATCATTGCCGTCGACGGTGCTATGATTGCCGTTGACTTGCCATGCTGCCTCCCATGAGTCGAAGCGTTCAAGCATTTTTCCGAGTCCGCGAGCAATATGTCGGGTTAGATGGCGTTCGCCGGCAGAAACGCAGTTCATTAGGTCAATCACCCGCTCAACCAGCTGTCGCACCTGGCGTGCATTGATGCTGAGGTATGCCGAGTTCCAATTGATAGCCACCTTGAGCAGGAAGACGGCTGAAAAGGTAACCATGGTATGCGTAAATATGGGGACCCCGACGATCGCATCGCGGATGTCGGGCTCTTCCAGGACCATGTTGAGACAGCCCATTGCTGACGAAATGGCAATATTGGCTGACTCTTTCCGATCCATGGAGAATACTGGCATGCTCGATGGTGAGATGGCCCGTAAGGAAAGCGAGTTGAGCTGGAATTTGGCGAAATGATAGTGGAGGACCACCCCCTTGGAAGGATAGGTTCGCACATATGGACTGTCAGCTATAAAACTCGATTAGACTCTGTGATTAACAATCGCGAGAGAGCATTACCAGATCGAGGCTGCCAGAGCAGACGCCATTGATCCACCGTGACATTAAATACCCGCAACTGATTGAAGTCCTCTTCGGTAAGTGCTTGCTCTGTGTCGCTGCCAAACATTCGATATGCCTCCGTTAGGATGGTGAACAATGCGACTTGCGCTAGAAGTCGAAAGTCTCCCGGAACCACCATTGGTAATTCTAGAAAGGCCTCGCAGTTGCGGATTGCCACATCCTCATGGATAACGGGCGGTCTTCCATAGGCTATACTGAAGTGATGATCACAGACATAAAGCAGGTACCAAAGCTGAGCACGCGCATACTGATCATGGTGACCCCGTATTAGGCGCTGGTAGCTCTGGTGCAATCCCATCTCGGTCGCAATGCGAACCGCATGCCCAGAGAGTTTCCAACTCAACTCAGAAAGCCAGAATGCTCCAACGCAGAGGCCACGAATGTCGTCCAAGGTGTGGGCTCGTGTCAAAGCCATGCTGGATACTAAAGATACGTACTCGCTGTAGCACCGGTTTAACGTCTCTGTGCGATTGGGAATATGAAGGGCGGCCACCGTTAAAACTGCCGCGGATAGAAGAGTGGACGCGCGACGGACTGATGTGAGATCGCGATGGACGAGTATGATTCCACCCCAGAGAAGCTGGTTCATGGTGCGACTAAAGTACGCAAAAAGCTCCTCCGCCTCGTGGAGAGATATCAGTCCACGTGTAATGAAATCTTCTTCCAGAAGCGTCTTCTTGGGCACTTGGCTATGATTGCTTCGAAGATTTCGCAACTTGGTGACCTCATATAGACTTCGCATGGGTGCAGGAACCAACTCCGGGTCCTGCAAGCCATTCTCCGGGGTTGGCTCCCGAGTGACATCCATCACCACCCCAGGTTCCTCATGATGGGTGGTATGTGATTGAGAAGTGTCGATGGAGGACCGATACCCGTGATGTGAGACTGCTGGAGCAGGACCATCACGAGAATCACCAGCCGTGTAGCTTGAGAGATCCGGCAACCCAGCCTGTCGCAAAAGCTGCGATACAGCTGCCTGTAGCTGCTGCATAGTCAATGCTGCTTGTGATTTCCATCTGAACCCCAAGCACCGAGTCAGGGATCATTTGCGACAATCTCATTGATCGAGGGTGGGGCGCACATACATTCCATCGTCGTCGACAAACTTTTGCGAAAAGTCATTGACTACACACTTGATTCCGCTACGTGTGCATTTGGTGCAGTCTGTCTCGCCAGGTCGGAATTCGCACCGAATCTTATGGCGCTTGCACTCTGCACCTGCAATCGCAAATCAGCTATGCTGTAAAGATGCGGGGAAGACTCAGACTCACACGCGCGAGCTTTGGAAATCTTGGGCGTAGGTCGCGAATTCGAGCGGTTTGTCTCTCTTGGCGACTCTAGCCCAGCCTCAGTTGAGGACCGCTTGTGTGGAGTTGAGACATCCATACTGGAGAAGTCGGTGATGCTCCGGGGATGCGGGTTAGGGGCAAAATTGTTGGCGGGGCGGGACGGGGTTGACCGAGGTGGAGAAATGGAGCATTTCTTTGAGCTCAATCTGTGACAGAGATTGGTAAAGTACTCCGTAGATCAATATCACTTAAGTCCGGTTTATTCACAAATCTAATTCGGACAGTCCATAACATCGGATAGTTTGGTCTATTCCTATGTTTCCTCCCACTACGCTGTATGCCGGATTCATGGAATAGGTGAGAACATGAAGCTATTCGGTAGAAGACGTATAGCCCTGCTTTATTTTACATTTCAATCGAACCGTGGGAGTGTTATTTACTTCTTAACGGTTCATCATTGAGAAATACCACTATATACCTACCTAGGTACCTAGGTAGGTGGAATGAACACAACCCATGATCCCCAACGACACCATCCAAGTGTTTATGACGAACAGACGCAAGTCAAAAGAACCGAGCTCAAAAAAGACCTTATGTAGAAGGGCCAACATAATTGCACTATGGATCCACATCGATGTTGTCGAACCGGGCGAAGTCCGGTGGAGAGCAGCAGCAACGGATCATCTCGGACTTGATGCGAAGAGAACCAGCAACTCTCCTCATAAACTCACCCTGATATTATTGTGCTGCCCAGGTGGTCTTCAATCATTCCTAATCTACAATCAACATAATGAATATACTCATCACCGGTGCAGCCGGTTTCATCGGTCAACTGCTTGCCAAAGAACTATTGAACGACCCCACATATCACGTCATTCTCACTGATATCCATCAACCTCCGATCCCCAAGGGCGTTCAATACCCCCAAAATGCAACTGCGATTAGAGCAGATCTTCTTACAGGAGCTAAAGATGTTGTCAACCCCTCCCTCGACGCCGTCTATGCCTTCCATGGTATAATGTCTTCGGGATCCGAGGCCAACTTCGACCTCGGTATGAGTGTGAATGTTGATGCCACACGCAACCTACTCGAGGCGCTGCGCCAGACTTGTCCCGGCGTCAGAGTCATCTACTCATCAAGTCAGGCTGTATACGGGCAGCCGTTGCCCGAGGTGGTGACAGACAGTGTGGTTCCGACCCCCGAATCCTCCTACGGCGCCGAGAAAATTGTCTGCGAGACACTTGTGAACGAGTACACACGCCGCAAGTTCATTACCGGGTTTACACTGCGGTTTCCCACGATTTCTGTCCGTCCGGGCGCTCCAACTGCTGCGGCCTCGTCTTTTCTCTCTGGGATGATCCGGGAACCACTTGCTGGCAAGGAATGTATTGTTCCAATCGAGGACCGAGCATTCAAGTCGTGGCTTTGCTCGCCGAAGACGCTGGTCCACAATCTTCTCCTCACACTTCGGCTGTCAGGGGACTCACTGCCTCCGCACATTCGTCAAATTAATGTCCCGGGTATTTGCGTGACTGTTCAAGGAATGATGGATGCGTTGGAAAAGGTGGGAGGCAAGGATAAACTCGCACTACTGAGGGAAAAGGAAGATCCCGCTCTTGTGCCAATTTTGAAGTCTTGGCCCACCCAATTTGATAATGCGCAAGCCATCTCTCTTGGATTTCAGCGTGATGAGTCCTTTGAACAGGCTGTAAGGGACTATAAGGAGGAGTTCGAGCGCTCATAGTTTTATTATGAATAGATTGGGAGCGAACGTCCATAGTCAA
Organism: Penicillium sp. PG113-03A; assembly: GCA_037042135.1. NCBI lineage: Eukaryota > Fungi > Ascomycota > Eurotiomycetes > Eurotiales > Aspergillaceae > Penicillium > Penicillium sp. PG113-03A. The sequence goes on from JAXQJW010000159.1 coordinate 65,744, forward strand.
TTTAGAAGACCTTTGGTGTCAATGAGATCAATGCAGATATTTGTGAATTAGCCATTAGCAAAGCCAAGGTGAAACTATCCTGTCTTTGATTTTGCGCGATGGGTTCCTAATACTGGGATCTTGGTTGCACCCCGATTGTTTATCCACGTGAGGGTTTCTTATTCTCCTTCGACTCTATGGTCTCTACTGTTTGAGGAAGTCGATCTGGGAATTGAGATTGTATTGGCGATGCCTACATAGGCTGGTCAAAGGTGACATTACTGCCAAAGAGGAAATGATTGAAAGCTATCGGGTGATGGCTGTACTCCATAATGGAAGCACAAGATCACAATCCACATAGTAATTGGTTGATATAGATATGATGTGAGCTAAGACAAATCCAGTGGAACTGTCTACACCGCCGACACATCATTGGGGGCTCTAGACTCTGCAGACCTCCCACGTGGTTATTTGTACTCCGTCTGCATCTACATATTCTACTACTGACTGGAGTGCATACTTTCAATCTCTATGGTAGTCTCTCCCATCTTAGTGTCCATCTCTCGCGATCTCATTTGCGATTGAGAATGTTCCAGACTAGAGAACAGTCTTGAATCATGAATCATGAGTCATGAGATGATCGAAATTTTCCCCTTTTGCCCCTGGCGACCTGAACCGTGTATAGCGAGTGTTTCGACGGTCCTAGGAAGTTCGCCCAAGTTCTAGATTTCCATGGTTTGACGAAGCCACTCGCCACCCTCCGCCACCCCCTTCGCCGCTTTGTTTTTCCGGTCTGGTGAGTCAAATCATGTCATTTTTGTCCACATGATGCAATTCGATTAGTTCTGCTTGTTTATTCGAAACCCGTTCAACCGATCATGAGCAAGCGGAAGCTGCGGGATTCACCGCCATCAAAGTGGCGAGAGATTTTTTCGATGTCGGGAAACTTGTCCCAACAGTCTCAATGATCTTCGAGTATGGGGTAGAAAATAAGTGGTAAAAAAATTCGAATTGACCCTTACCTCTTTATGGAGTAGTGAGACGATCAATACCACCCAATTGAAACCTCGCAGCAGCGGTGTAGGGCCGAGAAACAGGGGCCAGATCACCTGAAGACTCGGATTTACTAGTCTGCATGGAAAAACCAGCCTCCGCTGCATAAAATCAGATCACGCTCCCGCACGCCGGCAGCGAATTGGATAAAAATGCCGCAAAAAACCTGGGCAATTACATCATTTGCTGACTTTTACTGAATCCAGCAACTTTATGAATAACGGAAACGTAATAGTTTTGCGGGTCACTTGATCGGCTGACACGGTATTACCTAACACCTCGGTTTGGCGCGGGGAAGCGCTTACCCGATTGAGCCACGCTTGCCGTTTCTGATCAACCCTGACAGTCTAGAACTCCACTTTACGTGATTCCAACCGGGAAACCGTGGCGACGGCCAGGACGGAAATAGCGTCATTTTTGGTGATCATTTTTTCGTGAAAACTATATATAGCGCCAGGGATTCCCCGGATTTTGAGGATTCAGACTTCAAAGCATCTAATCAATCATACAATTACTTCTATTCTCAATCATTGATTTATACAAACTCTATACAACGTGAGTTATAAGATCCATACCTTCTCTATGTCTCGCAATTACTCATTTCCTCGATATAGTACTCAAGAGTCAACCTTCATCATGACGTTCCAAAATCTGGACCAATCCTCTCATGGCTGGAAGTGCCAACGCTGCGGACTTCCCGGTGTCCGTCTATCCATGCGTTCCAATGGATCCAGTGATGCGTCTCGAGCCTACTACAAGTGCGTCGCTTGCAACAGCTCCTTAGGCCCTTGTCCTTGCACCACCCCCGGATCCAGAATCACGTCAACATGCTCCTGTGGTGAGAACGATGCCGATTCACCAGGCCTTGAGGACCACGTCCCTCGTGGTACCTCCATGTTCTCTACAGGCAAGTCGCCTGCCTTCAACCCGCACAACCCAGACTCAGGGTTCGACCAAGACTGGGAAGCCAACTGCACCCCCGGCTTTATGGTTTCAAGATTCAAGGCTGCGGGCATGGAATTGCATCCATGGGCTAGGAAGTGAGAAGGACACATGCATTTTTGCTTTTTGAATAGCGACTAGTCAAATCAGGAGTCAATACCCCACTTGTCGCCAGTTGAGGCGGCCCTGATATCATCATAGTAAAAGTTTAATAACATTTGATCTTCGATTGAAGCCATTGCCTGACAAGTCGTAGTGTTCGCTTGACTGTCCAAATCCAGGCGAAGGCTGCCTTTGCAGTCAGCGATAATCCAGTAACTGTCGTAGAAGGTATTCCAAATGCCATTCTCATATCAAGGAAAGTATTCGTCGCCCGTAATGAACATTTGAGAGTAAGCGAGGAAAACACGCATTCAAGACTTAAGCTGGTCGTTCTATATGGATCAGCAACCGTTTTAATGAAGATTCTGGGATCGATGCAGTGAATCTATCAGGTTCTTCAGGATCCCTCGTCTGGGAGCCATGGGACATCAAGATCATAGCGAGACCAAATGTGGAGGGAAGGAGCAGAAAAGGACAAGGGACGACTCCTCGCTACTATGAACTGATATCCGCTGTCCGAGGACGTTATCGATAAGAGACGATCTTCGGAGTACTCCGTATTGACCTTAATTTTGACAGTCAACTTTCACCCCTCTTTACACCCATAACAGCAGCGTGATATTGGCGGCGCAGACAGGGATTGTCGTAACCAATCACTCCCGGGCCTCAACCATCGCTTGGGAGTCCCGACATCTCCCCTCCACTGCAATTGCAACGCCGACCTTCCCCACTCGGATCTTCTGCTCTGCGATCATGCCGATGACCATATCAATCGCCGTCTTTCGAGGCGATCCGCTAGACTGGGCCATGTATCGACACACCGCGATCCACGTCCGCTACGAGGACGGTGAAAGCAACCTGCTGCACGTCACCGGGGCCCATCCTTTCTTTGAATACACGCCCGAGAACAGCGACCCTGCCAACATCAGCTTAAAGTTGGAAGCTTTGATTCCCGTCGCGGCTCCGCGTGATGCGATTACCAAGTCTATGATTCGCACTGCATGCGCTCATACTCCTATTCGAAATGATCCCTTTCACCAAGATTGGAACTGCCAGAATTGGGTCGGCGAAGCACTCACTAGTCTGGTGGCTATTGGAAGCGTGACCCAGGAACAGCGGTCCAAGGCGATTACCCTGATGGTTGATGCTTGTTTGGAGGCTCAGGATGAGCCGGAAGATATGTTTGTCTTTCCTCCTGAGGAATCCATTGGCTTGATCAGATTTAACAAAGACCTCTCTATTCTAGGTCGGTGTGGTAATTCTATGGCATACTCATTCAGGCGTTTTGACGGTTTTACGGTCTTGGGCTTGCGATGCAATTTCGCATGACCAGCAAGGCACTAATGGAGCGACTGGCGATGCTAACATACTTCATTTGATTTCTTCACATACGACGCATTGAATTTTCAATTAATCATGAACGAGCCTTTGGAAATATCCTATCTCCATACCTGGGATAGTCTTAGCATGCATACGGGTTTGAAGTTAAAAGTGCTCCCAAACCTGTCCATCAATCGCAACCAGACGATTAAAAAGCTGGTTCCTCATTCCCATGGCTGTCAGCTGGTAGGACTGATCAGGTTTCTTTCCTACAATCAGCAAATTGTCCACGACTTCCTTGCTACCCATCGCCCATCCAACCACCAATTTGCCTTTCCATCCCATTCCGCCCCGTTTTCTCAGCTCCTGAATATCAGTAACGGGCATCTCAAACATCACCGAGCCTTTTTTCCGATTCTCCAGCTGAAGATCATCATTTTGAGGCATGTCGGTCGTGAAATATAGGATAGCAGGCTCTTTGGTGGAGTCGATCACCACAGCTCCACGTTTGCCTTTGTATCTTGCGTCGAATTGCACAGGCCCCATAGGTGTGCTTAACATGCCCTTGGGTCGCAATACCCCAACGCGGTCTCTGGCATGTCGAGACCCTGCAACTGCCCGCATACGGTCAATACCCCTCTTGCTCTCGACTCCTGTGGCGGTTGTCCCGCGGAAGAAGCCGATAATTCTTGACCTCAAATTCTTCTGATGCGTAGCCTCAGTCGGTGATGCATGGCCTGGCGAGAGATGTGAATCAGCTGCAGCGGCGTCCTGGATTTCAGCGCTAGTAGCACCAAGGGTGAGTTCTTCATGGTGAATAGAGACTGGTCGCGAAGGAGCTTTGTCATGGGAGATAGGTGGAGGTGGCAGTGGTGCGCCATTTGCTTCGCCGATGCGTAGGAGTGTGAGTGTGAGCTGAGCATTTGTTGGTATACCCTTGAGCACAGAACTATGAACTTCCATTAGCAAGAAGCCATTCCGGGGATGTGTTTTTGAACTTGCTTTTGCAGTTGGAAGACTTTCTGCCATTGCGGGAATTCACGATTGAGATAGACGATGCCCTGGTTTATTATCGGGTCTCCGAAAAACGCAAAACCAATGAAGAAGCCCACACTTTTCACCAGGAAATAGCTTGATATCAAAGTTGATCCCATGCAGAGTGGAGCTAGGACTGATACCAAGCGTAAGCGAGGATGAAGTCGGGGAAAAGGTGGTGTTGCCGATAGAGCACTTTGATGGTCAGTTCAAGGGCATTGTCTGGCATCATTCTTTTCAGGCTAAATCTTACTTCCCAAATTTCTCAAATGTATCTGTTGTGTCATTGATTGCCTGCATTAGCATGTCGGCTGCCACTAGCACGCTTTCCTTCATCGGCTGTCGAGTCTTGTCATGAGAGTCCAGCGGATCCGACCCCTGTGCCGCTGTATGTGCATCTGCCGTCTGGAGCACAATGTCCGAGGCATCGGGAACTTTTTCTTCTAGGGATGCGTCTCTTGGTGCGTCTTGCTCGTGTTTGCCGACTGCGCTACCAACTGCGACACTGGCAACACTAGCCACAAGGTTGCTAGCTTCTTGTTCCACTGCTTCACCTTTGAATCGTTCTGGTGCTCCGGTGATGCTGTCATGAGATCCCAAAACTCCGGCCTTGGGTTTTTGGACACCACCCGTATCTTTGTCAACTAAAGCAATCGGTGCTGGGGGAAAGATCAGTGGTCGACATGGTGGATATACCACAAGGGCAATCAAGACTGCAAAAGTAGTCGGTACGAGTAGATCCAGAAGCCAAGCTAGAAAGTATACCTGGGAGCCATCGTTAGATCCCAAAATAATACCCTCGTTCTGATCAGACGCACTCCGCAGAAGATAGCCGTTCTTCGAGGTTCCTTCCAAGATCTCAGCCGGGCAATGTGCTTGATGGAACTTGCCAAGGTGACCACCACAATTGTATAGAAGCGCTCTAGTGTAGCACGGAGCTTATCCGGAGAGAACTCATCATCATCCGCTCGAGTCAGATCGAGATTCTGGAGCGGGGCATTTGGCACGGCTTTAACATTGTACACTTGCTGCAGGATGTCAATTGATGTTGAGAAAAAAGATCAGCAATAGTTCCATGCCTTGTCAAAACGTCGGATCAGCATCCATAGATCATCATTCGCAAGACCCGCAATTAGCGGCTCTGCTATGTGATTTGCAGGATCAGTCCATCCCAGATCGGTGATTTCAGCTGAATCACCGGCAATTTGGGCAGTTCCCTTGTCATCGGATTCAACTTGGGATAGGACATGGCTATCGGTTGGACCTTCAGGGAGTGGATCGGCCATCTTGTCGCTGTTGATCGTCCCAGGTTCATTGTCCGCAGATGGGGGATGCGGCTTTGTTACCTGGTCGTCACTCATGGCGATGAAGAACAGATGAAAAGCTATATTCTTGAGACTAAATTTTAGAGGAATCCATATTGAAATAAACCTGAAATATGCTACCGATCCATGGATTTCCCCATGTTCCTGTACTCCGCTCGACGACGTCATCATGCGCCATAGACAAACCAAACCGCTCCTCACAATCTAGGAATACGATCATTAGTGCATCTGATTATTTCGGGTAATTTGGGGACTGATTTGACTTTTTCTATCTTTATTTTCCCTCTATTTATTACTTTATCCAACCTTCCTAATTTGGTGTCCTTCGTGGTGATCACGTGATCACGCGTGCTCCCAAAGAGGAAATTCACGTCGCGTCCATCCACGACCAGACCGAATCGCCTATTCTCCACCCGGTGGCCGCAAGGTCACCATGGAAGAGGAATGCGCCAATCCCCTGCTGCTGGGCTGGATTAAAGAGTGGCTGGACCAGGCCCGAGAACGAAACAGCAAGGGCGTGACAGTGTCAGGACCCCGCGTGTGCTCACTCAACGTCGTGTTCTGATTCAAGTATAGGTACAAAAAGGCATACGAATCTATGAAAGCATGTCCTTTGGTATTCGAACATCCCTCGCAAGCACAACAGCTAAACGGATTGGGACCCAAGCTATGTGATCGCTTGACAGATAAGCTCAAAACTCATTGTTCCGAGAATGGGCTCCCGATGCCAGAGCCTCCGGGCCAAGGTATGAGATACCTACTGGACTTTGAGTCGATTTGAAACTCACTGCCAATGCAGCCAACAAGAGGACGTCTGACACTGGTGTCGCCGACCAACCCGCCAAGAAACCTCGAAAGGCCAAGCCGTATGTTCCATCATTACGGTCTGGCCCCTATGCGCTTCTCTTAGGCCTCGCGACTTTAGGCGAAAATTCGACTCAGAGCATGTCAAAAGCTCAATTGATTGAAGTCGCCCAGCCGTACTGTGACAGTTCATTCACGGCACCCACAGACCCTACCAAGTTCTACACTGCGTGGAATTCCATGAAAACACTAATACAAAAGGACCTTGTTTATGAGCATGGGCGTCCACTCAGGAAGTATGCGCTGTCTGAAGATGGCTGGGAGGTTGCTAAGCGTATTCAAAAGACTCTGCCTGGGGCTTCTGAGACGATGGCGGCCTTTGCAGGTAATCCTGGACAACCATCCCAGCTAGCTCCGGCCGCTACAACATCTGGACTAGAGCATCAAGAGGATGAGAGTGATTTGGAAAATCCTTCACTTGGTGCGCGATTGGGTCCGTCAGCTGAAACCGAAGGTCCTATGGAACCCATAACACTCCCCCCAAATAGCTTCACGATTCAATTGGTACTTGATACCCGCGAAGTGCGCACTTCTACGGACAGAGACTACATTGCCAACGAGCTCATGAAGCAAGACATTACACCTCAAGTTCGTGCTTTGGAGCTCGGCGATGCAATGTGGGTTGCCAAATGCAAGGATCCAACTTTTCTTTCCCGCTACGGTGAAGAAGGCGACGAGATAATGCTGGATTGGATCATCGAACGAAAGCGCTTAGACGATCTCATCGGCTCTATCAAGGACGGCCGATTCCATGAACAGAAATTCCGTCTCAGACGGTCTGGCATCAAGAACGTTATCTACCTGATCGAGGAATTCTCTGTCACACACCCAGATGCCGCGGGCGGGAGTGCACAGAAATACCAAGAAATGGTTGCCTCGGCCATCGCCTCAACGCAGGTAGTCAACGGGTACTTTATCAAGAAGACGCGCAACCTGGATGATTCCATCCGGTACCTAGCGCGCATGACACTTCTTCTGCGGAAGATGTATGGAGTGCAGGATGCTACATCGTCTGGAATTGCGGATGCCTCGCAAACAGAGTCCACGGCCAATTCATCCAAGGTCACTCTGATCCCCAGTCGAAGCCTTTCCTCAACCCAATCTTACCTGACTGCCCTGGAAAACCTGCGAGCCAAGAACCCCTCAACTACCTACGGTGTCACGTTCTCCACATTCTCGGCTCTAACATCCAAATCCGATGTCCTCTCTCTTCGCGACATATTCTTGAAAATGCTCATGTGTACTCGTGGTATCACGGGCGAAAAAGCTTTGGAAATTCAACGCCAATGGCAAACGCCTCGAGAATTAGTCGAGGCCTATATGGCTCTGGAACCCAAGGACCGTGAATCAATGGTTTCCGACAGGCTCCAATCCTTGGTAGGACGCAAGAAAGTCGTGAAAGCTGTAAGTAAACGGATGGCAGAGGTTTGGGGCGAGGGAGGATAATAAGACAAAGAACAATACAACATTGCCTCGATTCTGGAATTCTAAAGAAACAAAAAATCTTAAATGATGGATATCTTATAGAACGCTAAGCACAAATGAACGCTACTAAACCAAAAGAGAGCATCGATACGCAATTCCTCATTTCTTCCACCGAAGAACTTTCTTGATGCTCGCCATGTCAATCCGCAATGCTAGACTGCTTGTTACGACGGAGATACTGCTCAACGCCATAGCTAAAGCAGCCCACACCGGACTCAATCGCCAATGCTCGTTCACAGTGACCATCTCGCCATTGATGACCTCGTGATGCTGGCCACTGACAATCGGATAGAAAACACCCGCTGCAACAGGAACCAAGCACATGTTATAGACCACCGCCCAGCCAAAATTCATACGCACACGATTAAACACGCGACGGCTGAGAAGGACCAGCTGGAGAATGGTGCTGAGGTCCGAGTTAAGTAGAATGAAACTAGCTGAGTTGATGGCGACATCTGAGCCTGAAGCCATGGCGATGCTCACGTCTGCGGCTGCAAGAGCGGGCGAGTCATTTACGCCGTCGCCGACGAACGCAACGATTGGGCGGGGGCCCTTGTCATTCTGGACTCCAATGTCCGGTGCGCTGGTTACTATCTGCCCTTCCTGGACTTGGCGGACGAAGGTTGCTTTTTCTTCTGGGAGGACGTTGGCCTTGACGTTGGAACGTTGGATGCCTAGCATGTCTGCAACTGCGTGTGCCGTTGTCTGATTGTCGCCTGTGCACATGTAGATTTGGACGCGGCGCTTCTGAAGCTGTGAGATTATGTCGATAGCTTCGGGTCGGATGGTGTCTGATGTTGCAAATATGATTGCAGGGAGGAAAGGAGATTCTTCGGATGTTTGTGGGTCAAGACGACGCAGGGAAAGAATGGCAGTGGATTTTCCAGCTGATTGGAATTTCGAAAGGATATTGGAAATGAAATATGTGTCGGTTTCGGCGGGAATGATACTATGTAGGAGGCGCTCGTTGCCAATTGCAGCTTCATACTTTTGGTTAGAGTTATCGACAGACACCATGAAACTGCCTTTCATCCCTTGACCAGAGATTTCCTGGATATCGGACGATAGGACCGAGACACTGGACTGCAATTTGCAAAAGTGCGAGATTGCCTGGGCTATTGGGTGGTTGCTGCTTTCCTCCAATTTTTGTGTTAAAGCCCAGGCCACCTTGAGAAGATCATCGTCTTTGGTCAAGACTTCGTGATCAGAGACCTTGAGGCTTCCCCCTTCGGTCAAAGTACCGGTCTTGTCAAAAACAATGGCATCAAGGCGGCTGGCTTCCTGGAATGCTTCGCCGCCACCTTTGACCAAAATACCATGTTTCGCAGCAAGACCACCACCAACGAAGAGTGCAGTAGGGGCGGCCAGGGCCAACCCGCAGGGACAAGCGACGACAAAGACTGCAATTGCAAACTCCAAGCTCCAGAACGTCCACCCACCCTTGGCAACGTCAAGATAATCAGCCGGGAGTACCCCAGAGTGTCCGAGAGCGAGCCAAATGATGAAGGTGAGAATTGCAATCAGGGTGATCACCGGAACAAAGTGAGAAGTAAGCAGATCAGCAACTCTTTCAAGGGGCGCTCGCTTGCTCTGACCCTCGCGGACCACGGCAATGATTCGATCGAGCATGGATGATCCACCAAGTTCGGTGACTTGTATATGCACTGGCTGTCCAACGTTGACAGAGCCTGTGTAGACGGCGTCCGTTGCAGTCTTCTTGACGGGTCGAGATTCTCCGGTCAATGAACTCTCATCGAACTGGTAGGAGCCTTCGCCGACCACAATGCCATCTGCGGGAGGCGATGCGCCGTGCGGAATGCGAACTGTGTCTCCAATCTCCAACATGTCCACATTGATCCGCGTCATCTGATCCGACTCGAAATCAGAAGACGGCTGATTTTCCACTAGCAACGCCTCCGAAGGACGAAGTTTTCCCAGAGAAGAGATTGCGTCGCCGGTTTTCGCTTTGCTATATGCTTCGAGGAATCGGCCCGCCAGAATAAACAGAGTCAGGAAGACAACCGTGTCGAAATAAGTGGTGCTGTGAGCACTTGTCTTGTCTCCCACCACGGCATCGATGATCAAGACTGCCAAGGACGAAAGGTACGCCACGGTCGTCCCAGCAGAAATCAACAGATTCATACTGCCAAAGCGATAAAATCTTCGCGGAATTGACACTCGACTGCCCGGTCGCCATAGCGCGTATATTTCTTTCATGGCTCGAACGTGGAATACATCGGTACCATACACCATGACCGGAGTTGACATGATGAAGAGGGCCCATTCAATGCGTGTCACGCTGCCTGACCAGATTGTTTGCTCGAGATAACGCCGAGTTGCGTTTTCAGGAGAAACGAGAGACATGAAGACGATGCCAATGAGAAAAGTCGGAATGGCAGCAGCGAATACAAAAAGGAGTCGGGAGAGAAGTCTTCGCCGTTCGTGCAACTGCATTGCGCGAGAGCGATCCTCGATGCTTGGTGGGTGATAGACGCTCGCGCTGAAAGCAGTGTTGGCGCCTTTGATCGCCTTGAGGATTGATCGGAGAGTCAAAACAGGAGGGTTGGGCGTATAAGTGACTTTCAGGATAGGACTTTTCTCGGAGATGGATTCTTCCACTGTGATATTCGCAAGCGATTCGATCGAGGCCAGGACCTTTGTTGGGCAGTGGTGACAAAACATTCCATCAACTTTGATGGAAATCGTTCTTGATTGAACAGTCTCTGTTTCCTCGGCACTTTCAGCCAATGGCTGAACAGAATCCACGACTGCATCGTATCCAAGATCCTCGATCTTTTCCACGATCTTGTCGAGATTCTCCCGTCCCTCAAATTCAACCTTGCCACTGTGGGACAATAGATTGACAGAAACGTGTTGGATGAACGGGAGCTCTTCGAGTCCCCGAGTTACCGCTCCAACGCATGAACCACAAGTCATGCCAGTTATTGCTATCTCACTCGCAAATGCTGTGGGAGTTCGTTGGAGGCTTTTAGCAGGAGGGACCAGGGTGGCTTCATCAAGGAAAGCTTCGAATCCAATATCTTCAATCTGCTCGGTCACAATAACAATGTTCTCCTTGGGTCCAGTGTACAGAAGCGTGGCACTATTTGTGAGCAGATTGACCGTCACCTCCTTAACGCAATCGAGTTGGTCAACCGCAGCCGTCACGCTGTTGACGCATGCCGCACAGCTCATTCCGCCAATACTAATTCTTGCTGTAAACTCATCGTTGACTCGTGGTTGAGAGGGCCCGGCGACTTCGGCTGGTGGCGTGTGATGAGATACATTCTCTGAGTTTGGCTCTGTGCGTGCTTTACTCCAATCATGATTATCTTGCTTTGGTGAAACTTTCTCATGCGACGTTTTTGTTTCAAGTCTTGTAGCTTCCTCCTTCTGGCATGCCTCACAGTTGGCAATGTGCCGTGTATCCCGACTGGTATAAATCCTCTCCTTGAGGTTTGATGAAATGCTGGAAATCGATGCACGAGGCGTAAAGAGCATCGACCCACGAGTATTCCAAGACGTGGTATCGAGATCGGAAACGATTGCACCTTGCCCATCGTAAGTTGTAGCATGGTGAACTTCGAATGCAGCATGGATCAAAGATGAAACTAGATCTGCTGGATGCGCGGAAGTGCCATGGGTGACATGTACCTCGTGGGTCAAGATCGACACATCGATATCCTTAACCGTTGGGATTTCAGAAAGCACCTCGGTGATATAGGCGACACAAGAAGCGCAATGAACATTGCTCACCCAAAAGACACTGCGCCTGGTTTCATGTTCCGAGGCGTGCACTTGCATCTTTGGGCTGTCCGGGGGAGTCTTCGGCCCCGAAGACATGATTGGCGGAGCCCTGGGAGTATTGCTGGTTTGCGAAGAATACGTGAAGTCCAAACCCGGGCGACTTCAGTCCCACGAGGGAGGGTCAAATGAATCTGCGTAGACAAATATCCCTCCGGTATGGCAGGATGCGCGTGGAGACGAGCTATTAATGCTTTCAGGGGTATCGCGGTGCCGCGCGGATCAAAAGGATTCTGAGACGGAGCGAAGCGACAAAGAGGATTGTCAAGTTACATCATTTAGGTACAGTGAAAAAGAAGTGGGAACAGTCTGTCTTATGTAGAAAGAAAACTGGACCAGCGTGGATGGCGACCGAATGGCATGGTTGCGCCTTTTGTGCGTAGTTCTGGATCGCGCACAAATGCCGCAACCACATTCCAACCTGGAAACCATGACCCTATGGCGTAAACTGGGATGAGGGGGTGGAGCTAAGGAATGAGAGATCAGGCCCAGTGAGATTGCAAAGTCAACTGTCCATGTGGTCGTACCTTGAAGGACTGAGTACATACATAGTTACTCGAAGTTCTGCATCTTCGTGGCGATCGCTGCTTCGTGCTCCACTTTGTTGCCTGGCTGCCTTGTCGCCATTGCTTCCAGGCATCAGGCCATATTACCCTATCAGGATTAGTGCGTTCAAATTTTGATCACGTGCCGCTCAGAGTCCATCCAGCACAATTCGATGAGATGAATTTGATCTCCCACCGTCTGAAGCGAGTTCAGAACCCAGTTGAACTTTTATTTCAATCTGAAATATTCTATTGATTAGTTCTGACTCACTTCCATCCGCACTACCGACATATCGAAATCTTCGTCATCGCGAGTTGAACGCGTGCCGAGGGGGAAGTGCCCCACGGGAACGCACCACTGAGCCACAGCGTATCGCAACGCAGAATCTTCACCGGCTCCGACCGCCCCCACCTCGCCTTATCACTTATCTTTCTTCAACTTTCAAACGCCTCGGAGGTCTCGATTTGAAGGGTTTCGTGAGAACGAAGAGGCGCGCGACTGAAGACGGATTTCAGGATTTCAGTTTACATCAATAGCTCCTCTCGCTGTCCTCGGTCTTCTTTCGTAACGCATACGTCTTGCGCCAATTGCGCGACATGCAATTGCGTTTCGTTTCGTCCATCTGCATTTCGATCTACAACAGCCTGTGATCCCTTCTTGAATTCTCGACCTCGACCGCGCCTTGGATTGCGCCACGACACCGACCTTGTACATTTTCAAATACATTCTCAAATATGTCGGCACCAAGTGCTGCTCCCCGGGTCTCTGTGCCCTCCCGTCCATCTCGGCCTCCCGTCGGACGCCTCGCCAGTCTTAAAGCTCCTACCCCAACTCCAATCAGACGTCCACAGCCAACGGGACGACAGCCTCCACGGCCGACTACACATCCCAAGACCACGAGCTGTCCAAATCCAGGTTGTCCCGCGCCACATATTGTCGAAGATGAAGGGCAGAAAGTTTGTTCAGGATGCGGTACGGTCATCAGTGAATCCAACATTGTGTCCGAGGTGACTTTTGGTGAAAGCGCATCGGGTGCTGCCGTCGTCCAAGGAACGTTTGTTGGAGAAGGCCAAACTCATGTCCGTAGTTTTGGTCCCGGCTTTCAGCGTGGCGGCGGCATGGAGAGCCGAGAGATGACGGAACAAAATGGTGCGTACTGCTTGTCTCTGTCTTTCTGGAACGAATGCTGATCATTACAAGGAAACCGATACATGACCCAACTTTCCCGAGCTTTGACCATTCCCGAGAGTGCCACCAAGGCTGCCGGGCAAGTATTCAAGCTTGCCGTTGGACTCAATTTCATCCAGGGTCGACGCACCAAAACAGTGGCTGCGGTCTGTCTGTACATTGCATGCCGTCGCCAGGATGGCAACACCGTCATGCTGATTGATTTTGCCGATGTGCTGATGGTATGTTCTATTCTTGATCGTGTTGCATGTTTCTTTTGTGCTAATCATCGATTTAGATCAATGTCTTTAAGCTTGGTCGGACCTACAAGGCACTTTTGGATGAACTTCGACTCGGTGGCAACGTTTTCTTAATGAATCCTATTGATCCAGAAAGTCTGATCTACCGATTTGCCAAGCAACTGGAATTTGGATCATCGACCATGCCCGTGGCTGGAGATGCTGTGCGCATTGTCCAGCGAATGAACCGAGACTGGATGACAACAGGACGCCGTCCAGCTGGTGTCTGCGGTGCGGCCCTTATTTTGGCTGCACGGATGAATAATTTTCGCCGGACAATCCGAGAGGTTGTCTATGTGGTCAAGGTGACTGAAGTTACCATCAGTCAACGTTTGTACGAATTTGGCTCGACCGAGAGTGGGGAGCTGACCGTCGACCAATTTCGCTCCGTGCAACTGGAAAATGCACACGACCCCCCATCGTTCATTCGAGGAAAGGAGGGTCACAAACCTAGCCTGAAGAGGAAGCTACCAGAGAACGCTGCCGAGATTGAGGATGACAATATCTCCCTTGCGGAGAGTGAGGCAGAATCTGTTCAATCCGCTCAGCCACTGCGTGTGGACGCAGATGGATTTGCCATCCCAAGTCTTCCGATTGACCCTGCCTTGGGAGATCCACACTCTCGTCGATCATCTATCACTAGAGCTGTGAATGAAGTCGTTGAAGAAACCAAGGCCGAGGCAGCCGATTCCAAGGAGGTCAAGGGCAAAGGCCCGCGGCAACCATATCCTGCCCCCTCTGCGGAGCAGCTTGCATCTGAAGATGCTCTTGAGGATGAAATGCGAAACATGCTGGCCAAGGGTTCAAAAATGATTGAGACCTTTGTTCCTCCGCCCCAGACTCAGGTTTCCGATAGCCCGGAAATTGACGCTGCCGAATTTGAAGACGATCCCGAAGTCGCCAATTGCCTTCTCTCTCCTAATGAGGTCGAGATCAAAGAATGCATCTGGGTCCATGAAAATAAGGACTATCTTCGCATCCAACAGGCCAAGGCTTTGAAACGGGCTCTCACCGAAGCGACGTCTGGGCCCTCTAAGCCTCGAAAGCGTCGCAAGGGTCGACTTGGCGATGTGGGTTACCTGGAAGGTGAAGAAGGAGATGGCCGCAGCTCCCGTGCATCAACGCCTGCCGAGGCGACCAAACGCATGCTGGAACGACGCGGTTACAGTAAGAAGATCAATTACTCTTTGCTGGATACGCTTTACGGACAAGAGGGAGCGAGCGAGAATGAGAAGGCCAAGGCAGAGAGCCAGAGCCGAAGCGTCAGTCGCAGTCGAAGTGTGGCCTCCCGTCGCAGTGCCAGTATCCCGTCAACGTCCCGTCGATCTCGTCGGGCCAGTCGAGCCACACCTGTACCAGTCGACAAACCTTCCCATCCAGTCACAGCCCCTGGTCCGACCCCGCCGGCCACCGCGCCCGAGAGCGCTATTGAAGGTGCGCCAGATGACATTGCGAAAGCGAATGCGGAAGGGGAGAATTTTGATCCGGATGATATGGATGATGAGGATGATTATGTCGAGGATGACCACGTTGATGAAGCACTTGCGGGGGCATATGACGAAGACTATTACAACATTGGCAGTGATGATGATTAATAGGAACACTGCATGAAAGCCATCGAATCATTGCTCGCATGATTCTTGGCTAATGTCTTGTACGATACATAAGCGTGATTTAGCAATTCAAACCAATCAAGTAATGAACTTTCGAAAGTACTATACCCAATCTGACCTCACATTCGAGTCCATTATTTCCAAGCAGCCAGCCTTCACACAAGGTTTACTTCTACCCAAACCAGCCAGATTTTGTCGATCGTGAGTCAAAGGTAGTATTCGGTTCCTTCCGACCAACTCTTTGCGGGGAAATCATGCTGGTTATTTCCCCAGATTCACCCTCACCATATATCTTTATTCACCAAGTCGACATATCCATGCAAGCAAATAATACTTTCAAGAAAATATAGCCTCAAATATCTAATGTATTCAAGTCCAACTCCCCTAGAACTTGTAATTCTACGGGCTATACATACTTCTTTGTTCATCCCCGCAACTATCCACCACGGTAACCCATCGATCCAGGTCGAATGAGAAGCGAGACCGCTCTTTATACCAAATCTGTTGAATTCCATGCGGATCATCGAATATAGAGCTAGGATTGGTCCCCGCATCAACATGTCGCATTGTGTTTCCATTCCTACTAAAGACGCAGTACCACCTCGGCACCCATTTATCTTCACCTACTTGCTTCTCTACATTGTTAGATCTGTTGAAATATGGTAAAACTCGATATCTACGGCCGCGGCCGCCCGCTTCGGATGGCGATTATGTTTACTTGCCAATTAGCATTTATCCTTTTTGGTCGGTATTCCTCTCCTGGGGAATCTATAGGATCTTCAGCAGCAAACACTGAACATATCCCAGGCTACGACCAAGGCGTCTTCTCCGGCATCGTGGGCAACGAGGACTTCCTAAATGTGGTTCATCACCCCAGCGCAGGGATCCTGGGTATTATCGTCTCGATCTATAACCTGGGCTGCTTCAGCGGGACGATCGTGTCATTCGTGACGGGTGACCGACTGGGACCACGAAAGTCGATGTGGTTTGCCATGAGCTGGATCATTGTACGAGTCTGACTTTCTGCTTTTATCCGTTGAGACACGTTATAACGGTTAAGGTCGGCGCAACACTCCAAACAACCGCCTTTTCCCGGGCCCAACTCCTCGTCGCGCGCTTCATCACGGGGATTGGCACGGGTATCGAAACGACGACAGTACCGGTGTACCAGTCCGAGCTATGCGAGGCCAAAAAACGCGGCAAGTACGTATGCAGCGAGCCGCTGTTTGTCGGGGTGGGGATTGTGATTGCGTACTGGTTCGACTATGGGATGAGTTATGTTGATGGGGCCGTTAGTTGGCGGTTACCAATTGCGTGTCAAATGGTCTTTGCGGTTATGGTGATTGGGCTGGTTTTTGGGTGAGTTTCTTCACTGGTTCTAGTAGGACACTTGCTAATTTGATATGGAGACTGCCTGAAAGTCCCCGCTGGTTGTATAGACATGCTCGCCCGGATGAGGCGGTGCGGGTTCTGTGTGATGTCTACGATAGGACTCCCCGGGATCACAAGGTGGTTGCCGAGTCTGAGGGCATTCTTGAGGCGATTGAACTTGAGACGCTGCATGGTGAGTATCGATGGAGTCAGATTTTGAAGCGGGATGAGGTGCAGACGGGGAAGCGGGTGCTTCTTGCGTATGGAATGCAATTTATGAATCAAATGGGTGGGATTAATCTGGTTGTGGTTGGTTTTCTTCTCTTTCTCCTTCGAAAAATCATTCAACTAACATGATCCTAGTACTATGTAACATCAGGTAAACCAGCTTAACGCTTCGATTGAACTATAACCAATGATACTCTTATAGTCCTGGAATACAACGTCGGACTCACCCGCAAGCTAAGTCTCCTCCTGGGAGGAGTCATCCAAATCATGTTTGTAATCGGTAAGTATATCTCTCTTGCTAAGACCAGGACTAAAACTCCCAGGCTCATTCTACCCAACCTTCTTCTCCGACCGATTTGGCCGCCGTCAACCGATGATGTGGGGATCTTTCGGACTCTTCTTTTCCATGATGATGATCTCCATCCTCCTTTCTTTCAAAGGTATATCACCATCCTCTATACTCCGTACATACCAGAAAACAGAAAACCCTAAAAACCACCAGGAACACCCGTCGAAAAACCAACCGCCTCGGCATCCGTCGCCTTCTTCTTCCTCTTTATGCTTATCTTCGGTGCCTCGGTCAATTGTATACCATGGGTCTATGGCCCGGAGATTCTCCCACTGCACGTCCGCGCAAAGGGGTCTGTATACCCCCTTTATCTGGTTTGACTTGCTATATATATATATAATATTGATTTATATCCAATACATCCTCAAGATTCCCTGACAAAGTACAGACAAGCAATCGGCATATCAGCAAACTGGCTATGGAACTTCTTCGTCGTGATGATCACGCCGACACTTATTCAGAATCTGGCCTGGAAAGGCTATCTGATTTTCATGTGTCTCAATCTGGTTTTCGTTCCGGTGAGAGCTTTTCATCATCTGTGCTGTGTTATATATTTGTAGCTGGACTAATCTGGTAGATTGTCTACTTTTTCTATCCTGAAACGGCGAATCTTACTCTGGAGGAAATCGATTACCTCTTTACGGATGGGTCGCAGTCGGCCCGGCGTGCGCGCATTGTTTCTGGCGTGTCTAGCCGGAACAAACGGATTGATCTTGGTGTGGATGGGGAGAGTCCGGTAGAGGTACGGGAGGATCATGTTAAGGAAAGCTAGTGTTGATCTGCAAATGAAGGAATCACGCGCGAAAGCACTGGTTCATACAATGAGACTCAGGGTTAATGGAAGGAATTCATTTTCTCATTCGACTCATAATACTTAAGACCAAGCCAGAAATACAAGTTAAATCAATTACGACGCCAATCCCAATCCCGCCGTAAATCAGTAAACACCATTCCCTTGCCCGCTGAGTCAGTGAGGCGGAGGCGAGCCAAGAAGACTAGATCCAAATCAGAAAGTATAACAAAATCGGGCGATCGATCGGGTGTCGAGAAAACGTCGAGGGTCGTGAAGTCGAGTATCGTCGGCAGTCGCTCGAAACCGGATTCATCGAGTGATGGAGCGATCATGAGTCAATTTCCATTCCCATGTCACTCACTCCCACTCCCGCATCCATGCCGGGCGCTGGTGGGTGATTAGACAGGGCTTGCTGCAGAAGTGGTACACCAGTATCTGCGTGGGCAGTAAAAGGACTGGCGGTCGATACGTTTGCTTGGCTTGCCGCGGAGATAGGCACAGCACTTTCAAAGACGGGTGGAGTGCCGCGCAGATTCTGCAGGCATGCGTCCCAAGAGGAGGCCACAAGCTGGCCCTGGGAGAGATCCTCGCTGAAGAGATAAAATGCGGGCGCGAGCCCCGAGATGGGCGTCGCAGAGACAAGATACGCATTCAGAGCGCGACTTTTCAACAGCATTCGCGAGTCGCGCAGGTAGGCGTTGAATTGGTTGTCGATATACTTGGTCCACCCACGGACGGCGGGCGCCATGTCGCCATCGGTATCAATGCGCTGCCAACTGATGCCAAGCAGGAGTGTCGCATCGTCGATATGAGGTTCGGTGGGCGGCGTGGACCGCCCTTGGAAGGAGCGGTGTTGGTCGTCTAGGTTGGGAGCGTCGAGGCGCTCTTGCATCGAAGCGAGTGCAATGTCGTCGAGACCCGGTGCGGAGGTATCGAGCCGCTGAGACTTGCGACTGATATCAGCAGCATCAGACTGCAGCGCAATCGATCGCGACGAGACGGGGGCCGCCGCCGCCTGCTTGGATTCGCTTGTCTCTTCATACCAAGTACCAGTTTGGCTTTCTGCGGAGAGGGCCATGCCGGTGTCGGGGTTCAACAGTACCATCCCCTCACCATAGATGGGCTCTTGCCTGGGGGCCGGGGCAGGAGCGGGCGTGGGAGGCGCATTGAGGGTGAGCGCCTCTTCGAACGCGGCCTCATCACGCGACCTTTTGCGAGACGGCTTGGGTGGAGCGGACGAGGCGGTGGTGGTATTGTGGTTTGACTGGCCAAAACCTCCATTGGCGAAGACGGATGCTGCGCCAGCCGAGTAGCCGTGAAAGCCGGTGGGAGCGTCCAGCAAGGACTGGGAGGGGAGCTGAGCGAAGGCATGTTCCTGGGGCGGAGAGAGGACCATGGCGGGGCCCTCGGACATGCGATTGAGGATCATTGGGCACATGTTGAGTCCGGTGAGATGAGATAAAACTGTTCTGTTAGATGAAGTGAGCAGCACACCATAAGCTGAAACCACCTATAGATCACGAGCTGAGAACGAGGATTGGAGGAAAAGATGAGATAAATGCGAAGGGAGGATCGCGAGGGAGATGGAAAGATCGGAACAGATTGAAGGATGCCAGGGGAAATAAAAGTGCGAGTTGGCAGTTGCGAAGTAGAAGCGAAAGTAAGAAGAGAAGAGAGAGCGGGAAGCGGGAGGAAAGCGAAGGTCGATCTGAAGCGATCTGGATCCATCTGCAAATGCGGAGGTGACCAGGTGACCATACCATACCGCAATACCGGGGGGCAGGGACGGCATTCCGGTGGTCCGTGACCATACGAAAACCGGATGGGCCACGAATGACTGTGAGTGGATGGATTCATGCAGTTGTGGGGCTTTTTTCAGCTGAGCGAATTGACAAATCAGAGCGGTGATTGGCAGAGACGTTGGCCAAGCCAAATTCCATTGGACAACTATCAAGACACGAAGGGGGAAGAGAGATTAAAGAAACACCCAAAGCCGACACCAAAGCTGTGCAAGTCTAACATCCAAGGTCCAAAGTTTCGTTGAATAAAAAAGTATACCGTCACACCAGTTGTCTTGTGTACATGGTAGGGAAATGGGACGGAGCAAAGGTAAGAGAAGTGGAATAGCCGGGGCCCTCCGTTTTCCATCACGAAGCTGCCGGAATACATTCCCGGACACCAGTTGGATTTCCTGCATGTCACCGGGTCCAGGAGAGGAACAGGGGAAAAAAAAGAGGGAAAGGAGCTCTGCCAATCGTGGGGTTGGGATGGCATTCATTTTGACTGTCCTGGTACGAGATTCATATCTCCCCAGGGATTCATTTGAGCCCTCTCGGGTCCGAGGTAATGAGGACTTCAGGTGAGTCATTTAGACATTACCAGCAGTGGCACCGCCGAGGTAGCCCTTGACATTGGCAACCGATTCCGGAGCGTAGTTGGGAGCCATCGAGCCAAGGAAGAGGAAGAAAATGAGGGCGGCCGCGCCGAAGATGATGAACTTGCGCTGAGCCGGGTGGTTGGTGCCGTATTCGGCCCACACGCGGCCAGCCTGACCAGTGTACTCGCGGATCTTGTCACCACCGAGCTTATAGTATACGAGACCAATGAGAGCCACAGAGTAGCCGAAGAACTGGAGACCAGAGACAGGGGTGCTCCACAAGAACATCGAGGCAGCCACAAGCAGGATATCCTTCAGGACACCGCACAGGGTCATCACCAGGGAGGAAGTCTTGCCAATCAGGAAAACGACGGAGACGTTCAGCAAGAAAGCCACCATGGCGTTGGCAAGCAGGGTGGACATGCCGACATTGTTGATGTGGGCCATGGTCAGGTTGGGGACCTCCAAGAAAAGAGCGACAGCACCATTCATCACCGCGCAAACGGGGGCAAAGTAGTACAGGGAAACCATCGGGTCCATCTTGTACTCAGCGGAGCTGAGCAGGCGCTGGACCATAACCAGACGGGTAGCCTCGAATACAATACCACCCAGCTGGAAGAGGAAACCGACCATGACGAACTTGATCTCACCGAACGAAGCAATCACGACACCAATCACGATGATCGAGACGTTCATGAGCACCTTGTAGTTCACGGGGGCCATGCCCATGCCCCAGGTAGCAAGGAGAACAGCGACAGGAGTGGTGGCCTAGGGAAACAGTCAGCGACGGTTCCAGTGGCCCGATCACGATTATTGCGACCTACCTTCAACATCTGAATGAAAGCCACACTCAGGTAGAGATATGTCATGTTACCGCAAATCAAACTCAGGGAGAACATGAGACCGATGGGAACGATTGCACGCAGATAGACACGGCCAGTCATCTTAACCGTCTTGCGGCCATCAAGGAGGTTGGTGGTGCGGGCCAGGATTTGGGTCATGATAGTCGCGAAAGTCAAATGCCATGTGGTGAGAATAACCGCTGCGAAGCTATTAGAGGGGAAAAAATTGGAGGATCTGGGGTTGAAAACATACGGAAGCCTAGAAAGTAATCGTATTAGCAACTCAGTCCCGCTGGCTCCGGGGATGGAGGTGTCACTCACGGAAGTTCTTGTAGTCGAGGAGGTGCTTGTTAAACAGAATCACACTGGAACTCAGGGTAATCCAGACACTGCGGAGTATCAGCCACTGTCGCTTTCCCCGGGAAATATTGAGGTGTTCTCACGTCACGTAAACTGCAGGGTGGAAAGTAGCCTTGGGAGGCTCCTGTTTCTCAGCGGCCGGGTTGACCGTGGGGAGGCTCGATTCGCGCGAGACCTCACCGGAGGTACGGGCCTTTTCGCCGTCGGACATGGTGAAAGCGCGGGTTTGATCGGCGAAAAAACGTTGAAATTCGAAGGGTCGTGGCCGTGACAGGCTACCTTGACTGAAGGCGGAGGAAGCCACGGAGGGTAGAAGGGCGATTACAATGT
Source organism: Penicillium sp. PG113-03A (assembly GCA_037042135.1). Classification (NCBI taxonomy): domain Eukaryota; kingdom Fungi; phylum Ascomycota; class Eurotiomycetes; order Eurotiales; family Aspergillaceae; genus Penicillium; species Penicillium sp. PG113-03A. The sequence continues at coordinate 87,928 of JAXQJW010000159.1, forward strand.
ATTAAAGGGACACTGCCAGAGGAGTGTGTTAAACGAGAGTGTGGCTGGAGTTGGACCCAAGGGAGTAAAAAAAAAAAAAAAAGAGTGTGGAGGGGAAAATGAAGAAATGATGATGGAAAGGTGAAGGGATGGAATGAAGTACGTACTTCGGGGGGAAGAAAACACTAAAATTTCTTGGTCGCGACCAGGGTTTAGGTCCTATCGATCCGGGATTGGTAGAGGTTGAAGGGAAATGAAGAAAATAAAAGTTGGAGTTGGATCCGCAAACAGTTTGAACCCGATGGGGGCTGGAGTCGGAAGACCACCTATGCTTCTTTTTGGTCTTTTTTTAATTCTTGTTTTCCAATCGAACAGTGTCAATCCTAATTATAAGGCGTCACACCGAATCAACGGAAAGGTTACTTCTATGTACTCCGTATTCGTACTATAAGGCGATTCCCTTGCCTTCGGACCAGATCCGTATCATCTGTCACCCCCTTATTTGCACCGGTTTGAGATAGAGTCTGGGTGGTTGACAAGAAGCATACGCAAGCAGCGGTTAGTCCGGACCCACTGGGGCCCGCGTTCAGTCGCCTTCCAGTCCCTCCCACGCTTCCCTGGTCCCTTACTAGTGGAGCCGATGACGATCAGAGGCTGTGTCCGACGCCATCTCTCAGGGCCTATCAGGCCCACGGGGGATTGCAAGAAGCAACGGGGATTTCACGGATTGGATCGGTGAGGATGGTGCCCCAGGTCGAGAACCGAATTCAGCATGAAGATGGAGAAGGGCGGAGTCCCAAATACCACGTTGAAGGAACTGGCTTCAGGATCCAGGGGCCAAAAAAAAAGCAAAGGTCATTTTCAAGATAAGTCAAAAAGCTTTTTTGGGTTCCCTGATCAACTTCGAGAAGGTCCCTCTCGATCTATAAGATCGCAAAGAGATGGGATGATCCGGCGACTTACTCCTTTAGGATACGCCCATCAGTGGAGCCGTTGTCTCTGTGCACTGGCTCGTTGGTGGCAGGACGACGATCTTCCCGTCGGGGTTCAAGGATTTCAAGTTATTTGGAGAGGATTTTTGGTAGAACTGCATGAGGTGTTTTTTTTTTGAGTTCTTCTGTTGTGTACCAATTGATCCTGACTCGGAGACTCGTCCTCCGATCAGGACCCCGTCAATCATGAACAGTTCATGGCAACAGGACGATCAACGTGCCAAACGACATCGGTGGCGTTTTAAGTTGAGACTTCCAATCAGGACACATCGTGGTCTCCTTTGCGAATCACAATCCTCCGAGTCTCAGCAATCCTGTGGCCATCTGCAACTCGATAAGCGGTGGACCAATGAGATTCATGCGAGGTCGTAGTTTGTGATAGATTCGATAGTTTCATTTATGTACGGAGCATACTACAGTGACTATACGGGAGAATCACGGGACCAGACTCGACACTTTGATTCCATCCCACAAAGTACGTAGTAGTTAGAACAGAATAATCAAATCACTAGGTACTACGGAGTATCAGTGGCAACCCCTGAGCCACTGACGAGGCTATATTGGCTCTGCATGGGACCGGGATCGAGACTGTCAGGAAAAGGAAATGAAATGAATAAAAGTGGGTGGGCGTAAACCTGAAACAGACAAGAGACTCCCCACTTTCGACACCGCTTGAAGCGCCCCTTACCCACGGAACAGCTCCCCTCCCACTTCCCCTTCGCAACCTTTTATCTTCCTCCTCCCCTTCTCAATTCCTTTTGCAGTTTGCTGCTGCTCAGCTGTCTTCTATGCTGAACATCGCTCGCAAAACCTTCAAACGCGTGCCCAGCTTCCAGGACCTCTTACAAGGCAGGATGACCCACCCCGACATGTAAGTAACCTTCCGAATGCTCCCCTCCAAAACATCATCCTGATCCAATGCTTCTAGTTCTGTTGACGTTCTCGTCATTGGTGCTGGCCCGACTGGTTTGGGTGCCGCCAAGCGTCTCAACCAGATCGTAAGTGTTTCTTGACTCCTGGCAGATTGATAGAGGGGGATGGCAAAAAAAAAAAAAATAAACAGGGGGGTTGATGAGGGGTACACCCCTCGAAAAAGAAAACATTTCACTAACTCACCATTTCGAATAGAACAACCCCTCATGGTTGATCATTGATTCCAATGAGACCCCTGGTGGTCTGGCCTCGACTGATGTTACCCCTGAAGGCTTCGTATGTGCCCCGGTTGAATGGTCCAGTGGAATTGGAAACTGACACTCAATGATAGTTGTACGACGTCGGTGGCCACGTTATCTTCTCCCACTACAAGTACTTCGATGATTGTATCGATGAGGCCCTCCCCAGGGAGGAGGACTGGTACACCCACGAGCGTGTTTCCTACGTCCGTCAGCTCGGCGAATGGGTTCCCTACCCCTTCCAGAACAACATCTCCGTTCTGCCCAAGGCCGAGCAGGTCAAGTGCATTGATGGCATGATTGATGCCGCAATGGAGGCTCGCGTCGCCACCACCAAGCCCAAGACCTTCGACGAGTGGATCGTCCGTATGATGGGTGTCGGTATTGCTGACCTCTTCATGCGCCCTTACAACTACAAGGTCTGGGCCGTCCCCACCACCAAGGTACGTCTATCAAGATCTTTTCCCGTTCTCCGATCGGAACTAATGGTTTCTTTCAGATGCAATGCGCTTGGCTCGGTGAGCGTGTCGCTGCCCCTAACCTCAAGGCCGTGACCACCAACGTCATCCTCAACAAGACCGCCGGTAACTGGGGTCCCAACGCTACCTTCCGTTTCCCCGCTCGCGACGGTACCGGTGGTATCTGGATTGCCGTAGCCAACACCATCCCTAAGGAGAACACCCGTTTCGGCGAGAAGGGCAAGGTCAGCAAGGTTAACGCTGGCAACAAGACCGTCACTCTGGCCGACGGCACCACCATCGGCTACTCCAAGCTGGTCTCCACCATGGCCGTCGACGCCCTGGCTGAGGCCATGGACGACAAGGAGCTGATGCCCCTCACCAAGCAGCTCTTCTACTCCTCTACCCACGTTATCGGTGTTGGTATCCGTGGTGAGCGCCCCGAGCGCATTGGCGACAAGTGCTGGCTCTACTTCCCCGAGGACAACTGCCCCTTCTACCGTGCCACCATCTTCTCCAACTACTCCCCTCACAACCAGCCTGAGGCCTCCAAGAAGCTGCCCACCATCCAGCTGGCTGACGGCTCCAAGCCCAAGAGCACCGACCCCAAGGAGGGTCCCTACTGGTCCATCATGTTGGAGGTTTCCGAGTCTTCCATGAAGCCCGTCAACAACGAGAAGCTCCTGGCCGAGTCCATCCAGGGTCTGGTCAACACCGAGCTGCTCAAGCCCGGTGATGAGGTTGTCTCGACCTACCACCGCCGCTTCGACCACGGTTACCCCACCCCCAGTCTGGAGCGTGAGGGTGCCCTCACCCAGATTCTGCCCCGTCTCCAGGAGCAGGGTATCTGGTCCCGTGGCCGTTTCGGTAGCTGGCGCTACGAGGTCGGCAACCAGGACCACTCGTTCATGCTTGGTGTCGAGGCTGTCGACAACATTGTCAACGGTGCCGTTGAGTTGACTCTCAACTACCCCGACTTTGTCAACGGCCGCAAGAACACCGAGCGTCGTCTGGTCGATGGTGCCCAGATCTTCGCTGCGAAGAAGAACCAGCAGTAGATAATATTTCCTTGCAAGTTTCCTTTTAACGATTTTCTTAATGGGTCTGGACTGGACAAACTCGGACAGTGACCCAAATACTTTTTTTTTCTTTTTTGATACAATTGCACGAGGTTACCGACATGGGAAAAAAAAATATACATGCGAAGGGAGCATCTGAAGCGGCATCTGGGAGACGATCTTTGTTGGCGTTTCACGTGAAATTCATTCCCAGCTATCTTTTACCCTCTGAGATGTGGTCTGCTGTAGACTGGTCTGGCTTGGAAATATCGCTATTCTAATTGATCTGATGACTGAGTTCTGCACGTAACATGTCTCCATACAGAATGGTTTCTTGAACCTCCAATTCAACCCAAACTCGCCATTCATCAATTGTAAAATCCCTCCAAACCCCACCACAATCTTATAACCAGAAACGGACAAATAACACGCAACCAGCCCACACCAAGCTCTGGTTCATCTCCGTAGGACGGAGTACCTGGCTGTAAGATTGGATCTAGCAGGTGGTGGCGTGGGTGGATCCACGACCCAACAATCTCGTCCACCATGGAAACGGCCTGTGTCCGTTTTGCCGAGCTGGTACAGAGTACTATGTATAGAATTCCAGATTCCCATTCCGTCGTGTCTGGATTTTGCGTCGGTTCCTTGGTGGGGTGTCTTGGCTGGTTCTCCATGAGGTTCCTTTCTTTGGTGGGATTTGGTTCATTTTCGGAGTAGGCGGCCGCATGCGGGTGTGGAGTCGTGGTTTACTACTGTGCCTACTCTGTAGTACTCGTTTACCTGGGATTGCGTGTTTATTTATTCTTGGTTTAACTTCCAAGGTTTGTTGCTCGTTTATATTTCATTGGTCTTCGAGGGCTTGGTGGTGACGGTCAAGGTGATGTTGACTATGTGAGATACTCCGGCCGTTCCTGGATATACTTCTTTCATCTTCATTTCCAGTGTTGCCATTGGTTTGCTTTTATGTTTACTGTTTAGGTGGGACCATGCACTCTGTGTGCTCCACGCGGACGGTCAGAATGCGAGACGCGTGTCTAGAGCTTATCAACCTGTGAACCAATGGTTTAGTCGACTCAAGGACTTGAAGTATTTCTTCTACGCAGAAAGGTTCGCTGTCAACTCTTGCAAATAGCTGTCTGTTCAACCTTGGAACTCGACAGACGATATCCGGTGAGGTAATTAATAAATTGTGCTGAATATATAGATCTTCTAAACAGGCCCTTTGCATTTCCAAGAGTCGATGATCTCTCCATTATATCTACTTCCAATTATCCCTACTCTATCATTCCAATTGAATACCATGTCATATATAGATCGCCCTGGCTAAAGCAGGTACATTGCAAATCTAACGGATCCATTCTATTCATAGATGCCATGCCCACTCGTGTCACCAGACAAACTCAGCCTCAAGCAATTGGCCCTTGCTGTGCCAGCCGGTGTCAAAATAGTCCAGTGCACTGCATAAAACATGTTTTCTCCGCCGCATTGCTATCGCACGGTAAGGATGACTTGCATGTTTTCATCTCTGAAAGGCCTGCCAATTAAGTTGCTGCTTAGGCGAGAAGTTAAAACCAAGCCAATGACGGGTCATGAAGCTATCGTCTCCAGTAGGAGTAGTTATTCCAGAAGTAATCCCGATCTACTCCGTTTTTCAAGGTCAATCAGGATAAAGCTTGGCTGCAGCCTAAACATTATGCTGCGTCCATGCTATGGATCCGCGAGCATAAACCAGATGATGTCTCATGTGGAAATCGGACTTGGATGCGGGGAAATGTCTTAGATGGCGAGATCAAGTGAAAAGTGGGCAGATCAGCTGGGACACGTCAGTTGTTGGCGTTGGAGGCAGCCAAGTTTCGTGCGCCCCGCCCAGGAACTATACTTAGTTTTGTTGTTTCACCCAGATCGAGCATCTAGATTCTGGCAACGTCGTTCGAGGTCTCAGATGGATCTAGTGGACTATGTTTGGAGGTGATCTGGGTTGATATTGCTATGGGATAGGTTTATCCTGCAGAATGACGCTATGCTAGAGGAAGTCACCATTGCCTGGAACAGGCTAATTTTGCATCTGGGATTAGTTGCATGCTGTGTTTGGTTAAGTAATGAGTCAAAAATGCCGATTAATCAACCCGTGTATGTGCTCTACACGAGTGAGTTGTCTGTTCCCGTCAATGTCGGCTTTCTCAGTCCGCTCGATCCGCTCGAGGCTTCTCAATGGGGTTCAATGGTCCCATTCTCAGGCGGGGGAGACTGTCATGGTTATTGGGGAAACTTTCGTCTTGACCAAGACTAGGTCGTTGGATTTCATCGCTGCTAAGACAAGGACGTGAGCCGGGGTGCTCACCCTGGTCATTGTTGGCATGGTTATGAACGAGCTGCGGGAGACTTGGTCGGTGAGAAGTGACTGAAGACTTCTGCGTTTGGCTGAGATTGGATGAGTTCGTTGGCATTTTTCTGCAAGACGGTCGGGTTAGTGATTCAATCATCAGACATGAGCCTGACGATCACCCCTATGGAACAGACCTTGGTCTCGATTGACGAGGGCTTTCGGAAATCCAGATCTCTTCTGACAAGCTGAGATTAGCCTTGGTCAAGAATGACGGGTCGTCAGGTCGACATGCTTGATGCGGTGGACGTGTAGGTTTCTGTCGTGTAGAGTCGAGCCCATCTTTTGAGGCCACCTGATGAGCCGAGGTTCTTGCCCTTATGGAGAAATGATTGTGACAGAATGAAGGTCTTGCTGGTAGATTGACTGAGCTCGTGTTATTGTCTGGCTTGGACTGTCCTGGGGGCGTATCCTCTGAGGGATCCATCAGCGTGTCCCCATCATACTCATCACGATCATCTAGATGTAGTCGGTCGAGATCAGGTAGCGATTGATGAAAGATGCGCTGCAAATGGAATTGAATCTCCTCTTCGCTGAGTGTAATCAGCGATGGGGCTGGACGGAGCATGTTGCACAGGGGAGTGGAGAGAGGAGAAAGGAAGGCATCCCGGTCGAAGCGAAGACGATGATGGAATGGAAGAGACAGTGACGCGAAAAAGGGAAAATGCAAAAGTCGAACGCTGCCTCAGCCCCCCCATTCCTCTTCTTGACCCTGGACTGGACCCCATTTCCTTCTTTCCCCTTCCCCTCCAACTTCCCGCTAGATCATGTCTTCGCTTCTGCGCCTGAATTCCATTTCCTCCTGATCTCTACTCCCCCTCCTCCCCCCAACCCCCCCCGGTACCTCTCCGGTTTCCTCGTCATGAACGGGGATCTCAGCCTATCCCAGTCCCTGGGAGGGCTTCGAATAGCGAATCCAGATGATTCGCCCCTCCCATCCGAGGATGCGACCGTGGATTCCATCAAATCCAAACCGTCCGGTCCATCGGCTGGTTCGGTATCAACACCGGTTCCCCCCAACGACGACCGCTCCAACGCTTTTCCTCCTGCTCCCTTAGAGATCTCCGGATCAGCCGACAGTCACTCGATTCATTCGTTCCCCGATGTCCAGCCGCCATCAGGACCGTATCAACCATACTCAGGTCTACCACACTCGACGCCGCCTAACCCTTCCCGCCCCCTTTCCTCCGTCTTCACCAACGGCTCGGCCTCGTCGGTTCTGCTTCGTGACAATTCCTATCGGATGCGAACCGATTCCGGGGCATCGTCAACCTCGGCATCACACTCGCGGATCGACGCTCGTGGGGGTTCCGCGGCATTGCAAGCAGGTGTGCCCGCGCGCGACAACTCGCACAGCGACCGCTCCTATCGAACATCCCAGATCCCGGCCAATGGGCCGGCCATGATGCGTCAATCCTCTCGAGCACATCCCCGAACTGGACCCACGCCTCAAATGTCTCGAACCCCATACGGCATGGAGAACGGCCCAGCGCCCAGTAGTGAGGATTGGCAGGACCGCGGTGCCGCGGTCTCCGTCAGGCAGGAAGTCGATGCGAATGGGAATACTGTTGCTCGGTATATCAAGAAGGGAGTTCGTGATTTTTCTTTTGGGAACACGCTTGGCGAAGGATCCTATAGTACAGTGGTCTTCGCGACGGATCGGCAAACGCTGAAGGAATATGCGATCAAGATCCTCGACAAACGACACATTATCAAGGAGAAGAAGGTCAAATACGTCAACATCGAAAAGGACACTCTCAATCGCCTCACTGACCACCCTGGCATCGTGCGGCTCTATTATACTTTCCAAGACGAGCGATCGCTCTACTTTGTGCTGGACCTCTGCCAGGGAGGAGAGCTTCTCGGTGTTCTCAAACGAATGTCTACTTTTGATGAAGAGTGCACTCGGTTTTACGGCGCTCAGATTCTCGATACGATCGACTATATGCATAAGCGCGGTGTAATCCATCGGGATTTGAAGCCAGAGAACGTCCTGCTGGACCGCCAAATGCATGTCAAAATCACTGACTTTGGTACGGCGAAGATCCTGAAGGTTCCGCAGCGACCAGATGAGAGCACGAGCTCAATTCCACCCATTGATTCCACTGAGCTCCCAGAAGAAGAGCGCGCCAGTTCCTTCGTCGGCACGGCGGAATATGTCAGCCCTGAACTTCTGACAGACAAGAATGCCTGCAAAGCCAGTGACCTATGGGCATTTGGCTGCATTATCTATCAACTCCTTGCGGGCCGCCCGCCTTTCAAAGCAGGGAATGAATACCAAACTTTCCAAAAGATCGTGGCTTTGGACTATGAGTTCCCGATTGGATTTCCCATGGTAGCCCGAGACCTGGTCGAGCGTCTTTTGGTACTTGATCCGGCGCGGCGATTGCAGATCGAACACATCAAGAACCATGAATTCTTCAATGGGATTTCATGGGGCACGGGCTTGTGGAAACAGAAAGCCCCTCGGTTGAAAGCCTACACACCGCCACCCCGAGAGCCCATCAAGCTGAATGGAGGCGAGGGTGACAACTTTCCACCAGCTATATCAACGGCCCCATCCAATGGGCCGACAGCGAATCCGCGTCAGCTTCCCCGCGTAGTCACAGAGCTACCCCCGCCTAGCCAGCTGGACATTGAATGGTCTCCCGTGCTGAGCAAGTCGAACGAGCGGATTCTGAAGCTTGGCAATTTGGTAGTGTTGTCTTCACCGGCATCACACAGCCCAACGGCTAAAAACGGCAGCGGCGAATTGGAGCCAACTTCGAAGAAGTTCTCACGGTTTTTCTCCGGGACAGCAGTCAAGAAACGGCAACGCTTAGTTATGGTCACCTCGTCAGGGCGAATCATCCTGGCCGCAGCCAGTGGTGACGAAAAGAAAGTAAAACTCGAGATCTCCCTCCTAGCTCCAGGGACACATTATCGAAGCACCACCGATGCCAAGGGTCATTCTTCCTGGATCGTGGATACAGTAAGTCACCTTCTCGCGTAATGTCTTCTAGTACAGGACTAATTCAAGTTATAGCGGGAGAAGCACTTTGTCTTTGAAGATCCCAAACCGTCATCCAGCAACGTCGGAGCGACAGCGCTATCAGCACAAGAATGGCTGGACGCACTCGATCGGGCACGGGAGATGGCTGCATCCCAAGTCCCTTCAGGACCGTATTCTGCTGAGGAAGCCTTCCGCGATATTTCCTCCGGTTTCTCTAGCCATGCCAATACCCTCGATCGCAATTCTGAACCCCAGAGCGAGGGTAATAATCACCATGGTCACCATCCGCCTGGGCGATTGGTAAAGCACCAAGCCACCGACTCGGATTCTACCAAGGGAAAGAAACGGTTTAGTAGACGTCATTCTAAGAATGGTCTCGCCGCGGTCTTTTAACCTGAAATCTTTTTTTTCTTCCTGCCTTACTCTTGCGCAATAGCTCTGCTTCATTATGCCGGCTCGGGATAGAGAATCCTAGCTTCGCGTCTGCCTCGGCAGGCCAACGATTCTCAACCGCGGTCTTCACTTCCACCGCCTGCACTGAAGATACGAGTTTCATCCGCATTTTGATTGTCTCCCTTTGCATTTTCCAGTGACGAGCGTGTTATTTTGTGTTGGGACATGTTTCTGCATTTAGAATTGGAAGGAAGCACGCGTGTTCATATTCTGTCTTGCTCGTTTTCTTCGCCTTTGACATTGCGCCTCGACCTTGTTCAACCATGTCCTCTGACCAGCGTTATATATCCCTGATTTGATCTGAAGCATACTGTCGACAACCTTGCTGAGGCTTTGACATGATTTCCTCTTTTCTGGCGACTTACCTTTCTCTCCTCCAACCCATCTGACTTGTATTGAACTGTCGAGCCACAGCAGCAAGTTCTCACCACCTCATTATGCCCTGGTTTACTCTACTCTATTTTGTCATGCACTCAAAAGGGGTCTCCGGCCCAGACATTTTTCCATTCCTTGTCTTTCTCATATCCTCGCTAGCTTTCTTGTTTGGATTTTCTTTGACTATACCACTTTTCTTCTACATGCCCTTCATGGCCTGGAATCCTTATTCAATGTGATTTCTTTTTCCGTACCGTTTCTCTACTCGTCTTTCTACTTCATCTACCTCCCTTTCCTCCAGAATGCCTTCATCTGCCAGAAACAAAAAATGATATACCCGGCTTTTCTTAGTCCTGGATCCATTGGATCCGTGTGGGTTAGTCTAGACGAGCTATTCTAGTGCGCGTGGAGAATCGAACAATAATAGTGAAACTTGAAATCCCCATACTGCAACGAGAATAGAAGATGAAATATCGCCATCTTATCGCCATTATATCGTGTTCTTCGTCAAGTCCCAGCAATCTACATACAGAGTACAAATTGTGTATACACGAGAAACAGATTCGCTCCCAACGCCGGAGAAATTAGGGGCTAAATAAACAACCAATCCAAACGCAACTCATCCAGTTCATCAACCCAATCAAACGAATCATCAAAATCGTCAACGTCAATACCGTCATTATCGGCCCAAACCTCCTCTATCTGCCCATCCGGAACACCAAAAGCACGATTCGCATGACGCTCATGCTCTTTGAGATCCTGCTTCTGCCACATCAGCCGAAGAACCCACGCCGCATTGCGGACGTTGACGCTCGTCACGGCTTGGTAGAGACTACCGAGCTTTTGGAGGATGAGAGGCCTCTGTGCGAGACGGCGGGATTCAGCGCCGGCGATGAAGGTGGGCCAGATGAGACATTTGAAGTGCGGGTCTGAGGCGGGGACGGAGTAGATTTGCGCGATGAGGTCTTGTGCGACGCGTGCGTGGTCTGGTGGGAGGGCGAGGTCTGTCCAGGCGGGTGTGTAGCCTTCTCTTGCTTTGGATAGGACCCGGCTGGTGTAGAGGTAGACGGATGCTTGGTAGGAGCTGGCTAGGGCGATACGGGGGGTGAGGTCTGGAAGGTAGTGGTGGGATTGCAATTCTTCGGCCCAGGAGATTGGATCGAAGTTGCGGATTCCTTGAAGGAGGGCTGCGTACGACTCTAGTGATAGAGGCTGGCCTTGTTGCATTGATACTGGTAGGGCTGTAGGCTGGGGTATTGCTGCGGCGGTTTCGGAGTCGGGGTACCATAGGCCGTGGGCGAAGAAGAGTACCTCGAGGAGATATGCTGGGCAGCCGACCCAGCTGGTTTGTTCGAGTCGTTTGAGCATGGTTGGACCCATGGTTGCGGAGTAGAATGGTTTTGAGAGTGCACCCGGTCGTGCGAGTGTTGATCCCATGATTTCCATTCTATATCGATCTTGTCAGCATAGAATAAAGTGCGTGCAGTGCCTGGCAGAACTTACATTAGACATCCGTCGATTACAAACGCCTCGAGTCCTTGAAGGAGGCCCTGCCCGAGATCCTGTTCTGGTCGACTTCTGAGAAGCTTCTTCGCGCCTTCAATGTGGTAGCTCCAAGCACCACTGCCGGATTCAAACAGATCCAAGAGAGCAAGGACAACGATGGCGACCAAAATGCGATCATCCCTTTGCATCACCGCATTGCCCAGGTCCTTGGTGAGCTGATTGAGTGCGCGCTGCTTGAATTCCAGAAAATGCTGGTATGATTTTGTGGATGGCCGCCGCGCACCGGCTGGGATAACAACGTTGTCGATCTCCTCTGGCGACAGAAGAGAATTGGTCGTGGCTAGATTCTCTGGGGACCAAGGCATGGTCGTCGAGTCGGAGCTTGATATGAGCGAGTAGTGTAACGCCCCCATGCTCGTCAATGCATGCGCCAGAAGAGGAGAATGCCCGACCAAAGCAATGATATCCCGCCATAAGTTCTTGGACTGGGAGTATACCACAAAATCCTCGACCATGTATTGATCATCTAAGCCATCAATTAGTTGAATTCAATAGGAGACGAACGCTTCAAAGTGAGTCATCCATACAATGAAAGAGGTAGAACCGAGACAGTTGATTTAAATCCTTGACCATAGGATCGACCAATCCCCTTGGAGCTGGGATGTAGTCGGCTTGGAGACCTCGCGGGGCATAAACCAAGCTAGACTCGGCTTCTTCTAATGAGCCTGAGTCTCCTCTTTTTGATGAGACAATGCGTCGTTTTGTAGTAGAATTTCCCGGCAATTGTTGAGCCCCATTCTCTGCATCTGAACTCGCATAAGTGCCGAAGCTTGGCGACTGATTATGGAACGATCCAACAGCGAAGAGTCCATCCAAGCTAGTGTTTGGCACCGATGAGAGCTGCGCTTCAACAGGTGATTGGTATGCCGACTCATTCACCGGCTTCTTCACCTCATCAAAGCTGCGGCCCATCATCTTGCCCCGACTCGCCACGCCACCTTTCACCCAGACCAACGGCTTCTGATATCCCAAACATTCTTTCCCGGCATCTCGGCATTTCCGGCAGGTGGGCTGGCCATTATCGCAAATGATGCGACGACGGCGACAGGTATAGCAGCCTTTGGTCATGGTGATCGGTGGACGTGGACGCCTGGAGCGGGGATCCGAGGAAAAGACAACAGATAGGGTGTGCCACTGGCCATCGCGATCAAATATCCACGGAACACTGGTGAGGTCCCTTCATCATCGATGTTGGCCGTGTCAAGAGAAATAGAAGATTCGCCGTTCAGCGCATCGAAACAGTGGAATTCATCTTCTTTGGCAGTGCGGGGCTTACTAAGAAGCCGGACGTCTTTTCTCTCCACCTCGTCCGATCTCGATCGCCATCGCCACCGTCAGCATGGTGTTCAAGATGATCTGGCTGTCACATTTGGAGGTACGTCTTGTCTTCTGATGATGTCTGGCATATACCGTTGCTGACTGCGCCAGGCCTGGTTGACCCTTCGCGTATGTACTCCATGAGTCGCGTCCGACATTGAATCCTCTAACATCATCTGTTACAGCTCTTAAGGAGTCCGACTTTCCACCGGATGGTCGGTCGCGTCCATCAACATGTTCAACATATGCGTCATGGGGTTCCGTTGGAGGAGAGTCGCACGACTCTCGATAATCGTGGTATGGTTCGACCCTGGCATAGTTGCAGTGCAAGATGACTGATATCAATTCACAGGGCCCGTTATGAAGAAGTTTTTCCAGTACTTCACAGAGGAACTCAAGGACCAGATGAGAGGGAAACCCCCGAACAAGATGTGAAGTTGACTTATTCCGGCGTTGATGATACCCTATGATGAATCTGAATCTTTTCTCTTTGAATATTACCTTTCCACTCGGCAGTGTTTTGCCAAGGAATGAACGTCATTGGTTTTAATCATTCAAAAAAGCGGGCATAGAGTAGAGTAGGAGGTATCCTTCATGATAGTCCGATGAGCAATACTGCTTCTATTCCGGGCTATGTTGATATAGCTGGAATTCGACAGTTAGAGCACACCGGGCTAGAGGCGCCTCAAAATGAAATATGATACATGCGCTGTCTGTTTATCCCATCCTGCCATAGGATTGGTCCAGATAAGAACTCACCCTGAACGAATCAGGGCAATGTTGTACTTGCTACCCGAGACAGATCATCGGCGGTTGTCACCATGACTTTTCTCTCCCTATCATACCTAGGTGATCATTTTGTTTACAATCTAACATGTTCAGGGGTCAAGTCGACGTCCCGGTTACACCGTGGATCCCACTCGCATATACATAGTCAAACCCTGCGCCACGACGAGTCTAGAATTCCCAGCCTCGGTGCTGGTGCCTGATATTCCTTTTCCCTTCTTTCTCTTTTCTTTTCCGTGCCAATCCTTGCCACTTTGCCCTTGTTTTTCTCGAGATTTCGAGGGACCGGCGCCACTGGCCCAGTTGGGATTAGTTATCGGCTCACTCGGCTTTTCAAGACTGGGTAAAAATAGGTCTGACTTGGCATACCAGGGTATTCCGTAGATGAGACCAATATATTTGCAAGAACAACAGTTGGATAATGAGAATGTTTTGTCAAGCGCATACACTCTGGATCGACATCGCATCCCTACCAAGTCCAAGGTGACAGGTCGGTGCATTGGCGCCAGAACGATTGCTAATTCTGGCCGCGTGAGAAGTGGAGCGGAAGTGGAGGCATCGATGCGCCGAGATTCTTTCAAGACGCGTACCCGAGCAGAATTTGCAGGCACACAACAAGGGGAAAGGATAAAGAAACAAAGAGATGAAGAGATAAATGGATAGAAATCATATATATACTGTTCTTTTTTCTTATAAAAAAAAAAAGAACAAGAAAGTAAGAGAATAAAGGTCACGCAAGGCCTGACCAGGTGAAACTAGGGCGGACACTAGTGGATCGTGTGAGCCTGACTGCGTTAGCGCCGTTGTTGTTCATTCCTTCCTCCCTTGGGTTTTCTCTTTATCCTTCCAACTCTCCCACGATCGTTGTAAACCTCGCCCATCATGCGTCTTGCTCGTCTCTCGTTTCTCGTCCACGCTTTGCTGTTGACTGCCGTCGCAGCTCAACGCTCGGATTCAAATGGTCTATTGGCAGATCTGACCAACAACGAGTCGACAACCACCGACTCTTCCTCCTCCGCCGAGCCCGAACCCACCACCAGCGAGTCAGCCTCTCCGACTCCTACCACCTCAGATACTCCCTCTCCCACTCCTACGACCAGCGAGGAGTCGAGTCCTCCGCCTTCCACTTCCACCACTTCTTCTACCTCGGCTCCCGAGACCACCACTTCGGAGTCTTCAACGACTTCCAAGGAAAATGAGCCCTCCAGCACTACCTCCAGTGAGGACAGCACCACCTCATCGACATCCTCCAAAACGACTCAGACTCCCGAGGTCACGACGATCACCTCGATCGCGACCATCAGCGGAACCACCATGCCCACCGTGATGACCTCCACCTCCAATCCCAGCGAAACCTCGTCTCCCTCGCTCAACGCCGATGAGGGCTCTAACGATGGTGGTGGTATCTCCGAGTCGGATAAGAAGATCATCATTGGTGTTGTTGTCGGTGTGGGCGGTGCCATCGTGCTCGGTGTTCTGGGCATTGTTCTCTGGCGTATCCACAAGAAGCGCAGCGAACAGCACACCGATGAAGATGATGATCTGATGGGTGGCACGGCGGTTGGCACCAACCCCCGTGAGAAGGCTCCCAGCCCGGCATCGGGAGGCACTCCCTTCCGGACTACACTGGACCAGTACCACAACCCTGGCCCTGTGAATGCTGCATCCAACTTTTAAGGGTTGGTCCCTTTGTTGGACTTGCCTTTTTCGACGCAGCAAAGTGTAAAAACCTCTGTACGATCTTTATGCAAACTCTCTCCGGGCGCTTTGGGCAGGACAGGCGAAAATCATGCGATTTTCATTCCATTTTCTTGGTTGCGGATTTCTCATTCCTTATCATGGGCTACATCTTTGGTTGCCCTTCCACTCCTTATGTCTTTGAGCGTCTTCTATCAGCAATTGACCACTCTTTTGATGGCACCTCTGGAGCCTTGCGCACCATGCACCAAATCTTCGGCACTATCCCGGCTCTGTCTCCGTTTTGTTTTTGATTCCCCGTGTCGATGTGCTTGGCTTCGCTTCTCCTACCCTGTTTCTACATATCCTGTTTTTAATCCATCTTGACCCAAGCCTCTATCAACCACTGGATGGTTTGGGGTGTATCTGGTTAGCATCAATGTAAAAGTTTTTTATACTTCAGTGTGCTGTAAGATGACTGTCCAAGTGGTGGAAGTAACCAACTGCTTGCATCCTTATTTCCATGTTGATGCAGTATAAGTCTTAATATTTCTCAATCAAAGATAAGCTCATTCGATCGCGTGCCCTTCATTCTCCATCGACGCCAACGCGCCCATCACGTGGCGCGGAATGCGCGTCGCGATAGATCGACATTTCCCCAGCCTCTCTTTCTCTCCATACAAAACCTGCGCACCGCGTCACAATAATCTAGTTGATCGGTATCAAACCTCTCGGGATCGAAACAAAAGGAACCGGCGTGGTCTAACCACAACACCTTCCGCATCCGAACCACGGAACCCACTCTTCCCACATCCACTCCCGTACAAAGCCCGCAAACCACCCATCATGTTCGCAACACATCCTCCATCCTCCCCCTCCACGCCATACAGACAAGCAGGCCACTACTCCCCTGCACGCCCCTCACCCCTCGGCCAACGCAGCGCCAACATCGCCACACCCCCATGGACCATGAGCTCGCCAACCCGCAACAAAGGACAACCTGAGACCACAAACCACTTCTCCCCAGTCTCCTGTCCACCTTTCTCCAGCCGCAATGATCTCGCCCCATTCCACCAAGCTCAATCCCCGCCTCGATTTGGCGCGTCAATGGCTCCATCATCGTGCTTCGCCCCGCGAACTGCCCACTCCTCTGCCCTGATGTCACCGACTTCGCCTTCCCCCGCGACAAGACCTAAGTTCGCGGACCGCTATGCGTCACAGATTGCCAATCCGCTGAAGAATACCAGCTCGCTAGCGCGCTCCAAAACGCGGAAAATGTTCTTGAATCGCGTGAAGAATGATCGTGACGCGGGCCGGTTTGAGGCGCGCGGCGAGCAGATGATGATGATGGAGCATTTGGCGGATAAGAAGAGGTGGGAGGAGAGTATGGCGCGTGATGCGGATAAATTTGTGCCGGGGTCTGAGGTTGAGGAGAATATGTTGTTTGGTATGTGGTTCTCTTTCTTTTTATGTCTTTTTGGTCTCTCCTGGATTGGCTCTAATTTGGTTTGCAGAGGATGTGGATGCTCAGGTGTTGGACGACTTGATCTCGCAGGAAGAGGCGATGGAAAGGGCGCTACGTGAGTCGATGGGTTCGGATGGTGCGGGCTATCAGTCTGTAGACCCGAATGGCTCGTTTAGCGATGACGAGTATGATGATATTTTTACGGCTATATCGGATCCGACACAGTCGAACCAGGATATGGATATGTCTTGATGGTCAGATTGTGGACTTGATATGGATTTTGCATCAGGCGGCGTTTGGAAACCACTGGGGATATCTTGGAGTAAATATGGGGGTATCGACATGATTGTGTATATGTACAGTACAGAGCAAGCCGATCAATGTATGTCGCATGAACCAAATCTTGTTCTCTATTGTTGCGGACAGTCGGGGACACCACCGGGGGCTCCATTAGCCGCATCACCCAGGTTCTCCATGAGCGGGTTGGAGATGAGTTCTTCCGGTGGACTGCCAGCGGCTTGCATCTAGTAAAATCAATATGTTGCTTTGAGCAATATGCCATCGGGAAAGCTCACCTCTTGCATCCGCTCCCACACATACTCACGACACTTCGGGTTCTCATCCGAGTACCCAGGCTCCTCAAACTTCTGTACAATCTGCTTGACCACCCGCGCCTGCGTCTCGTAGCGTTGCATATCTTCTTCAGACACCTTACCACCCGGCTTATGTTGTTCGATCCAGGGTCCAAATTTCCCGTCTAGCTCCTTCATCGGCTCGTAAAGCATCTCCTTATTCGAGAGCTGCTCCATCATCCCCATAAACATCTTGGTCAGGTCCCCATCTTCGCCTGCGCCAGATGCACCCGCTTCCACGGCCTTGAGCAGCTGCGCAAGCATATCATCCGATGGCCCGTCCTCTGTACTCGCGGCTTCCGTAGCGCGGTCCCCAGACTGTTTCATGCGCTCGATCGTGCGCTGAATTGCATCATTGAATGATTCGGCGGGTTGTTCGCCGCTACCACCGGACACCCCACTCGGTGCTGACGGGGTAGATTTAACACTTGGTCCAGCAGCCGCGGCGGCGGCAGCAGCAGCAGCAGCGTTGCCATCGCCACCGCCCTCCTCTTTCATAACGTCGGCCAGCAGCTGCTTCAGAAAATCACCTGGCGGGATCCCGCTTTCTTCGAGCTGCTTCGCGAAGGCGTCGGCGCCTTCACCGAGGGACGCTTGGATGTCTTGTGAATCTGCGCCTGTGCCTGCGCCTGCACCTGCACCCAGGTTTGGACCAGGTCCGCCGGCATTCCCCATCATACTGGCTATGTCTTTCTCCAGCTGCTTGAGGAAAGCATCTTCGTCGAAATCGGCCGGTGGTGCTCCGGTATCTGCGGTGGCGGGCGCGGGCGCAGGCTGCGCTTTGGGTTTGGAAAAATCATCTAGGACGTCTGTTGGGGGGAACAGGTCAATATTGTCGGTGTTTGAAAATGACTGCAAGGGCTATTCTACCGTCCAACTCATCGAGGTCCGAGTCCGAATCATTTCCGTCACGGGCGGGCAGATCGTCCTGCTTCTGCGGGGTTTCTGCAGGGGGTGCACTCTCTGTCGCCTGCTCGGCAGACTTGGATGCAGCACCGTGTTCGCCCGGGCCTGAGGAATCCATGGTGGTTACGGAGAATGGAAGAAAATCACAGGAAGCTTGGATGAAGAAAGTCACGGCATGTGATGGGCTGAATTTGGCGGGGAACCGAATGCCGATCGCCGAGGACCATCTCGATCGAACTGGCGGAATCGGTCTCCAGGGATCAATAGCCTTTACCTCCTCCAGCATTCATTGTCTTCTATTCTCCGGGATTATCTATATAGATCTCTCGGATATACTTCATGGCATCTCATTCCCATCCCAATCGGGTAGTTACTCCAACTCGTGACTTGGTCAGCTGAGTTCAACCCACTTTTGCCCCTTTCGAGTTTTTTGACCCCGCGGTGAACCGAAGCGGAATGCGCCGGTTTCTTTGCGATGGAATTGGCTTTGCTTGTACGGAGCAATGTTGATATATATCTTGACTAATCTATGAAAGAACCATCACACTCTCAGTTACTAGTACTCCGTAAAGAATCAGTCCAAGGCATCACGGGCAATTCTTTCCCCGCTTGCGAATGGTCCAGCCAGTCTGGGCGCGTGTAGTGGACCCGTGCGTCACAGCCATTCGACTCCGTGGAGTAAGTGAAAAAAAAAAGGAAAAAAAAAAAGAAAGTTAATAGGCGAGCCGCCCCTCTCGTTTTCCCAGTCTGTTGTATATTATTCGTTTAGTCAATCGTTTTACCTCACCTCTTCCCTCTCCCCCGCCCAAGCCCCCCCGTTTATCTCGAATCTCTGACTCTTCGTTTCTCATAATCTAATCGCCATTTCTTTTATGTCACTCGCCTCCTCCACACCCTGCTACCCGCCGAGCCGCGCGTCTGCGTCTCGTTTGGATTCCCCCCATCGTCGTCCGGCGCGGGGAAAATCACGACAAAGTGTCTGCTGTGGTCCGTGTGCGGAGGGCCGCAGGGCGCGCAGTTTGTGATCGGTAATTAAAAAAAAACTAAAACGGAAATTCCGATTCCTTTACCGAGGAAAGGATTCCAATGGTCTCTATGGTCGAGATCTCTCACCCCGAGCATAATGACACCGTCATGGACCCGGTTGTCCCCAAATCTGAACCGATGCACGACGGTTCCATCAGTTCGACCGTGTCAACCCCTGATGCCGAGGTTGAACCCTTAACTCAGGAGGCCGCGCAGACACAGAAGCGCAAAGGGGGTCGGAAACCGGTACGTAAAATCTTGCAGCTGATGCAATAATCCGGGGCCCCGCATTCCCCTTCCAACGCCCCCTGCCTTATGTCTCGAGACTGACCCCAGCCCAGATCTATGCCACCTCGGAAGAACGCAAGCAGCGTAATAGGCAAGCTCAAGCCGCTTTTCGCGAGCGCCGAACCGAGTATATCCGCCAGCTGGAGACCACCATCAAACGCAATGAGGATGCCTTGCAGAGCCTGCAGCAGAGTCATCGCAGTGCTGCCGATGAGTGTCTAATGCTGCGCTACAAGAACTCCTTACTGGAGCGCATCTTGCTGGAGAAGGGTGGGTGCCTCAATTTCACTATCCCCATCCCAAACTGGTATGACTGACATCCGGATCCATGTAGGTATCGATGTGCAAGCAGAGCTTCGTCTGAAGACTGGAGCTCCGGGCGCCACGAAACTCAATCCCATGCCCAAGCCGGGCCCAGGGCCTGCCGGGCCTCGTGCCGCGCAGAGACATCCCGTGGGCATTGCCTCGTCACAGCGCGAGGGACCCTATGGTGTATCATCGCCACAATTCCAGACTACGCCCAACTCGCATTTGTCCTCGCCATCACATGCTAAGTCTCCCGGCTTTGGGTTCCAAGGTGCCATGTCGCCTGCGGGCGTAGAGGCGCAAGGGAATGCCCGGCCACAACTACTGCCTCAGCCTCGAGGTTTCAACAATCAAGCCTCACCGCCGGCAATTAGCATGCCCCAATCTGATCCCACGGATCCCAAGCCTCGAGGCCCTCGGGGACAACGAGTCTCGGGGGCATACTACCCATCTCCTTTCCAGAAACACTACGACCAACTCGGTAAGCCCCGTCTTTAACAATATGTCAACGACCGTTCCTTGCTGATCACTTTAGAACAAGAATATGACGCCCAAGCGGACCTCGTTGATGAAGATAATGATGGCTCCGTTAATACACCCTTTGTACCCGGTTTTACTCCACAATCGGCTCCTTCAGCCTCGCATAATATGTCCGGATTCAATGCGTCACCCGGCGGGGACGGGGGATCCGGAGACTTCGGCAGTGCAACTCAGTTACTGGGACAGTATGAGCCCATGCTAGATGCAGACCCTTTTGGACTGAGTGCGAGCATGCATTTCCCCACGCCGTTCAACTACGAGCAGAACAATCCTCGCAATTGAACGCAAAATCTAAGCAAGTTGATGTTGAACGAAACAAAAAAGGAAAAAGGGAAAGGGAAAGGAAACAAAATACTGAATTGATTCATGTTCTGCAAAAGTCTCGAGCATTGCCCGGCGTTGGGGGATTGTGGTGATACCATCGGGTTTTTGGTACATAGTCTGCCATTGAATATATCTCCATTGACCTGTAACGAAGAACCAAGCTTTAAATCAGTGGAAAATCCCTTTAAAACTCGCCATCGAGAATGACTGAATGTATGATGCCATCTAGTGACGCCATGATACCCTAAGCCCTAGCCTGATTCGCTTAGTAAATCGCGCCTAACCGGATTCGTCGTGCACCACAAACCTCACCCTTCTTTCTGGACAACCCCCTTCATCACCATCATTCAAAAGGCCGGATCTGTTGCGGTTCTGCCTTGTGCTTTTCCCAGTTTAATCCTCTGTGATCGTCGAGTGCCTTCCCCGCCGGAAGGACTCCGCAACACCAGGCGTCATGGTGGACGTCCGGTCCAAGGTACGCTGAAATTGGAGGTGGACGAAGCTCCTGCGCTACCTTCTGGGAGCTGCATTATCGGAGCTGTTCTTGCGGGCGCCCTGGCTAACGTCTTTGCTCTTTTTCCACGCTCAATAGAACCTCTATGAGCTTCTTGGTGAGTTTCTTTCTTTCATCAAATGGGCGAAGCAGCCGAGTCGGCACATGCCTAGGCGGGCAATGCGTTCCACCATCATCTCAATTGGTATCACCTACTTACATGGATCTTTTTCTTCTTCCTTCAGGCAATGACCCCGAACTCGACCCCAACAGACCCCCTCAGCCCCCCACTAAGGCTGTCGACCGTCCCGTTGCCCGCCATGGCAAGCGTGATGCTCCCAAGGAGGCTCCCGTGAGCCAGGCCCAGGCCCAGCCCCGCGAGAACAACAACCGCCGAGGTGGCCGCGTGACCGCCGGAAATGAGGCTGGTATGTGATATGCCGGGAGCTGTACGATTGAAGTCGATTGAGGGATGGTTGGAGCTGATCTGAAGCTTACTTTTAGCTTTCCGTGACCGCAATGCTGGTCGCAACAACAACCGCTCCAAGCCCACTGATGAGGCCGAGCAGCCCCCGCGCCGTGGTGGTGGCCGCGGTGGTCGTGGTGACCGTCAGTCCCGCACTGGCCAGACGTAAGCGACCCTCCAACAAGAATTTTGGGAAATCGAGAGCGGACATGCTCTTTTTCCCGATCACTACCTCGAGGAAACTAACATGTTTTAGCGATACTCGCAAGCAGGTCCAGCAGGGCTGGGGTGCCGAGAGCGGCGAGCAGGCTTGGGATGACGAGCGCCAGGCCGAGAACATCGCCAAGCAGGAAGAGAACGAGCCCCAGACCCCCGCCGAGGAGGCCGAGGAGGCCGACAAGTCCAAGTCCTTCAGTGACTACCTGGCCGAGAAGGCCGCCAAGGAGAGCCTGGCTGCTCAGCCCGTGCGTGCCGCCAACGAGGGCACCAAGGAAGATAAGAAGTGGGCTGCCGCCAAGGAGCTGACCCGCGCCGAGGAGGACAGCTACATCCAGGGTACCCAGGAGAAGACCAAGCGCGAGAAGCAGCGCAAAGAGAAGAACTTCCTGGACGTTGACCTGCGCTACGTCGAGCCGCCCCGCAGCGGCCCCTCCAATGGACCCCGTGGTGGCCGTGGCCGTGGCGGTGACCGCTCTCGTGGCGGCCCCCGCGGTGGAGCCCGTGGTGGTGCTCCTCGTGGCCGTGGTGGTGCTGGCGCTGGTGCCCGCGGCCCCGCCGGCCCTACCGTCGACGAGAAGAACTTCCCCAGCCTGGGCGGCAACTAAATCTCGCCCTAACGACCTGCAGGGAAATCTGCTGCCCACAACCATCCCCTATGTTTTATTTCTTTTTTGTTCACCTCTCTCCCCACCTCCCAACTCGCTCTTTTCTACGTGTAAAAAACCAGAAAAAAAAACACCACATTTTTTTGGGAGGGATGGTTTGTTTATCGGTTCGTCATCCATGAAACCCAGCTCATGTACCTGATATGATGCTTTTGTCTCGCTCCTGGGATCGGGCAGAGCGGGAAGGCTGGGGAGAAGGGAAACGGTTGATTATGTGCCGAGATCTAGGGGAATGGTTGGGCTGGGCTCGCGTCCAAAAAAAAACTAGTCGGCCTGGATTGTCTCTACATCCTTGGTCTATGTGTCTTGTGTGCTCTGACGTTTTTCTTCCTTGGAATGTGTGAAGTGTGCCAACGTGAATTGGATGACTGAAACTCAATGGGCTCCATGTAATTTGATGGGAACCATCGTCATGAATCTAGCATGTTCTGATATTCACTTGATATTAGTAGTTTGTGTAAATGAGCAGGTGAGCGTAGCGTAGCAATATCTAGGAATCTTACTCCGTGCATGGAGAAGAATCAAGTAGTTATCACCGAGGAACATGCTCAGTCCAGAAAATCTACATAAAACCTATTATGCCAAGTCAATAGAGAGAAACTTGCTAAGAAGATATTGATGATTTTTATAGTTCCAAGCCTTGGCTAAGCCTTAGATTGATACAATCGCTAGCTAGAACCGAGAGCTCTGTATAACGGACCTATCCTCCGAGAGATGGAGCTACATATATGAAAATCCACAGATATGAATCAGCCCTGTAGCTGCTATATCTTCCCAATTCATCAATCACACTCCTCAAGCAACAGAACGACATCGTCTACAGCTCGCCACCACCGTGATGGTTGCGAGCCGGGTGAGCAAAATCAGCCGCAGCAGCCTTGGCACTCGTCGTCCAAGCCTGCAACGTCGCCTCGTCGACGTCATCCAGGAAAGACAAACCCGCCATGGCACGGCCGCCGCACGCCCGCTCCAGAGCTAAGAAAGCAAAGTGCCCGCCAGTGACGGGTCTAGCAAAGAAGTTGGGACCGGGGAAGTTCCCGTCGCCCTCGGTCTCGTGGAGATCAGTGAAGGGCCGGTCCGTGACAGTCTCGTTCACCCAGCGCGCGACGGACTCGAGGATCTCGGAGCGAACGGGCTTCGAGGCCACGGCCATGGAGAAGAACTCCCAGTCTGTCTTTGTGTACAGGTGTCGGCTATCAAGGGGCAGGCCGTACTTCTGGCGCACGTAGTGGTACCAGACGGACTGCTTCTGGTAGATATGGCGTGGGACGAACCCTGGGGACTCGGCAGATGAGAGATTTGTGCCTTCCAGGTGGAAGCAAAGCTGGGCATCGGCGTAGAGGTTGTAAATGGTTGTCCACGAGCCGTACCAGTCGTAGGCGAGTTTGGCGTGCGAGCCATCGCGCGACATGCCGAGCTCTTCCCACTTAGCAACGTACTTGTCGGCGATGCCCTACTTATGGTTTAGTTTTGGTTCTAACAAGGGGTTGAGGCTGGATATTTGAAACGTACCTTGAAATGGGCCGCATCGGAGGTGTGTCCGGTTAGTTCAGCGAGCTTGCTCATGGCGTTGATGCCTACAATGCCCTTCAATGCCAGGTTTGTCTGGAGAGCCAGCCAGCCGGCAAAGTCATCGGTCGACACTGTCATACTATGAGTATCAATCACATTGCGAAACATGGACATGTTCAACTTACGTTGGTTAGCGGGCTCCAGAGAAAACTCCACGAGGTACCCAGTCCACTGCTTCCAGAGAGGGTAACTTCGCTTCACCCACTTCTCTGCGAGACGCTTTCCCTCCGAGCCACCACCCCATTTGCCATCCTGGTGTGCGATACCGGACAGCGCCTGGAGGTTGTTCAGAGGGAATGTCCCCGACGACTCTTTCGAGAATGTCGAAGAGGCAGAGCCAAGAGTAGACCATAGGGAAGCCGACTCGGTGGCGTCCTCGTATTGAAGGGAGTTGGCAATTGCCAGGCCCATGATCAAGATATTACCGCATTCCTCTACGGGCATGTACTCGTCATTCCCGTCAGGGTGGCCAGTAGCGTTGGGGAAATGGGTGCCCAGATCATGCATCGCATACGTGTTGGGATATTGTCCGCTCAGCATATGCTCAATCAAGGGTTCCAAAAGGTATGCCAGCCATCGGGGGTTGGTGTAAAGGAAGAAGGGGAATGCCGGGAAGATGACATCGATCGTTTGAAAGTTGCCATTGGAAGAGATCTCCTTCAAGAACAAAATCGGGTTCTCGGGGGTGCCGGAGAAAGTAGTAGCACCCATCACCTGGCGCGCGGTGAGAGCAACAATGTCCACATAGTCGTCGGCTCCGGAGAGGTACGCATCCTGGGCGAGCTGCTCGGAGTAGTTGGACGCCAGAGCCCCGGCCGCAGCATGATCATTGTAGTGGAAGCTCAGCAACTCTTCAGGAGTAGGGAACCAGGACTCCCAGAGGGGGCGCATGAGCGTAAGTCCACGAGCAGAAGCATACTGAACAACGGGGATTTGGATAAGTGCAATGGTGAAAGTGACGCTGTCTTCGGTGCGCTTCGCCGCTTGGCCCAAATTAAAGGACTTGGAAAAGGCAAACACGGGCGAACGATCGTCGATGTTTCGGAATTCCTCGTCATTTGTGTTTCGTAGAATTCCAGAACTAGCGAAGTGTTGCCTCACTTTTCTTGCTTCTCCAGACTCGTATCGGGCATTCTACAATGGGTGGTTAGACCTTCTACTTCCAATACGTCCTCTTGAACAGAACTTACAGTAGGTCCAGTGAAGTGAAGAGTCCCCCATTCTCCACGATCGGCGATTTCTGACAAGAGAAGCTCGTTCTCTCTACGAATCTGCCACCGCTGGAGGTTTGGTCTTCCATCTTTGTTGTGTTCGGGATTGAAAGTGTCCCACCCCCAATTCACTCGGCTGCCTCCGTCACCACTGACCCAACGCCCGTCAATGTCCATGTAAACATTTACATCGACTTCACCTTGCACATCGATCGTGACGTATGACGCTGGGATCGACTGTCGCAGAGTGGATGTCGGCGTAATGGGAGAAAGGAAGGAGATGGTGATGTCAAGAGGAGCCGAGGAACCGGTGTCGATGCGATAGGTGAAGTTGGTGGTTGAGGCATCGTAGTTGTGACCAAGATAGATCGGATATTGCACGTTATATTTACTAGTCTCTCTATTAGTGGATAGCTTTGACGTGTGTACCACCGGAAGCTCTTACCCTGCATCGGAGCCCAGTGAATCCTGCGGTTTACCCACGAGAGGGTACACCGCATTTTGACTCGGGACTTGGGCCATCAGTGAGAGGCCCACCTCCTGTCCGGTATAGAACATGGGCCATTTGGCCCATGGCGCTTCACGGGCATTTCCTAGCCAGGTGCTGAGGTAGGGATTCCGCACGATCAACGGCAGAACCGGCGGCGTCAACGACGATGCTGTCGAGAACGCCGCCTGACTGACAGCCGTAGCCAATACGGCAAGAGACAGCTGCATGGCGGGTAGCTTCGTTCAAAGGCAATGAGGTTGAATCGTTGACCAGCGTCACCAGGGACGAAGGATAGTGTGAGAAACCAGGGGCGCAGGAGTGGAAAATGCGGGGAAAGGGTCGGCTTCGCTGGATCTTCGAACCCCGGGTTCTGCGAGCGACTGGGATTATAGAAAGGTGAGAAATCTCCAACGGATCTCTCTGATTGGATTTGCCCAGACTTATTCCTGCACCTACGGCTGCAGCATCTCCAGTGGTTGCATCGCGTGCTCGTGCAAGCTTGAAACCGATGATGTCATGCGGAGACAACTCCGACTTTCTTTTTGGAACAACTTCGACATTGATCGGTAGAGAACTTATTCAAAATTTAGTAGAAAATCTCTGTATTTGCAAGCTCTAGGTATGGTGCAAGTTTGGTTTTAATCGATTTTTAAAATCATGAAAATCTCATCGTCATCGGCATGTTCGAGGCCATTATAAATATCAGTCTTGAACTTCACTACGTAGTATACTTGAATACAACAAAGAACATCTTGCAGCCACGAGGGCATAGAAAATGACATCAATTGTATATAAATTCTCTGCACCTACTCAAAATATAATTGTCTGTCTATCCCAATGATCAAACGCGACACGAGGTGGAGTTTGATGCATATTCCATGCATCGACTCGCGCTGGCTACGCGCCTCATTGGACTCGGTAACAATTTTGACCGAACAAACACATAGTATTTAATCGGAATTACCGAGAATGCCAATTGATCAGATCGAATAAAATTTCAATTCCATCCGGTGTCGGCTTCGCAGTATTATTCGTGAACGACATGAAACTACTCCGTAAACGCCGGTAGTATCCAGTAGGTAAGCTATGATCATAAACATTTATATAGACTTAGAATGAGAGATCAATTGTCTGATAGCTATTACAAGTCTCAGAATGATCACGACCAACAATATCAACCAATATCCGAATCCACAGCGTGAACGCGTGCTCAACACGACCGGTGGATCCGAGTCCGTGCTCTATACAAAGCTAGTAAGGTATCGGGCACTATACGCGATTGACGCGCCCGTTTTCTATTTGGCCCTTGCTCACCCTTTGTCTCTACTCCATCCGTGTGAATTCTTTTCTTCTGTTTCGATTTGGATTGATTGGATTGATCTGGTTCGCCTGGTTCGCCCTTCACGTCCACACGACGCCACCCGTTCCCCACCACAGCCTGTATCTTATTCCTTCAACCTCCTCAGGCCGTTCCTCAAACTCCCCATCGAGATACCAGAATGGAGACGGCTTCTATTCAATTCAGTCCAGTCAAGGGCAATCGTCCAATTCTTGGCGAGAAAGACCCTAACGCGTGTCTGTCACCGGCTCCCCAGAGCAAACATGCTCTCGGCGTCTCTGGAACGCCGGCCAAACGCACCTTGTTCACCATAGCTTCGCCCAAGAAGCTCTTGCCCTCGCCAATCTTTGCTGGACAGAAAAGGACAAGGGACCAGGTGGACGAGTCCGAGGTAAACAGCGGACACGTGCAGGAGACGCGGGGCCACGAGAAGCAAAGCTCTCAATCGACAAATCAAACAGAGGAGAAGCTGGTAAATTGCCAATGCCCTACAAGAAAGTACTCCGGACCAAATCGCTGATTATATCAACGCGATATAGGAATCCTCCAAAGCAGACGCGATGCAATTGCGCCAATCAACACCGACACGGTCAGAACGCGATCAAACCCCAGATCAGATGGACACAGGGATCGCGTCTCAAGACCCAGCAAAGGATTCAAAAACAGTTCCTGAAGACCCGACTGCACGCAAAATGTTCATTCAACAGGTAAGCGGGGTCCATTCCTCACATCATTCCTGGTGACATGTGCTAACTATAACCCAGAAAGCAACGCTCCTACGAAACCGACTACAAACCGCCATGCGCAATGTCACCGACAATCAGATTGACCGTCGAGTATCCGAGCTAGAAGCACACAGTCGCAAGTGTCCACGGATCTCACTGTCTGCTTTTTCCTCCCCGTCCCTGCCCCTCCACAAAGCAACCACGCCGTCACAGTTCCGAACCCCACGGATTGGCGTGCCGGCTAATCTGAGCTCGACTCCTTCACAACAAACTCCTGATCTTCCGACGCGACGGTCTCCCATGCTGGACCATGCAAGCTGCGCAAAGACTTCTCAGCGCACCCCGCCGCGTGCCCTCGGTTCCCCAATGCAGCTGAGCAGTCCTCCAGCAACAGCGGTCCGTCATTCTCGCAACTACGAAGTCAGGGAAGACCCAAATCTCACGGACGAGCAGAGAACACGGAGAGACCTGTCACCGTCGCAAAGAGGCGACGCTGTTGACGGGCTGCTGAAGCTCATGAGCACGGCCGACAGGAACGATAGCTCGGATGTTTGGTCTGGATGATTTCGATGCTACCGACGCGTCTTGCATGGAAAATTCTGTCTGGATTCCTTTTTTATTTTCATATCATATACATACACCCTCGGTCGCTTGGCTGGGATTATGATTGTGCTCGTAACGAACACATACATTCCAGGTTGGACTTGGGATGAGTCGGCGTTAATTTGGCAACATGCGGCGTCTTAGATATTGTGTACTCCTGCAATCAATGATACCATCGTCTATAGCGTTGTCAATGCTGTATGGATATTGTCCAGTCACAATGCTGTAAACTCAATGAGTCTAGATTTTGCAAAAAGCAAACAGATTTAGACTCAAGGTCAAAACAATCTTCATTTCACAATGACAAAACGCTCTATCAAAATTGGTATCAAATGTTCGAAGAAAGAGCCAAGTATATATATAAGACTAGGCACTTTTCTACCGCACCTTCTTCAGCTTGTTCCGCTTTCTACCAAGGACATCACGGCCCTCGTCAATTTCTCCCATAGCTTCACGCTTCGCCGAACCAACCTCTTTCAACACGCCCGTGCGAACAACCCGACTCTCGACATTGACGCCTTCCTCAGCCCACTCTTCCATCTGTCGCCCAACTCTTGTCTCGATGGCGAGAACAAGCTCGACGTCTCGTTGACCAACTAGTGAAACGGCTTCACCGGTTCGTCCAGCACGAGCTGTACGACCGACTCGGTGTACATAGTCGTCTGGGTTCCGCGGTATATCGAAATTAATGACCAGGCTGACGGAAGGAATATCGAGACCACGCGATGCAACGTCCGTCGCGACAAGGATTCTAGCGGCGGCCGCACGGAAACGAGCGAGGTTAGACGTACGCTCGGATTGTGGGAGGAGACTGTGGAGAGAGGTGGCGCGGTGGCCCAACCGACGCAGAGTGCGCTCCAGTAGGTCTGCGGTCTTGGTGTGGTTGCAGAAGATGATGGCCGGTTTGGAAACGTTCTCTTCAGTTGAGAGCAGGACGTGCAGGAAAGCTTCGCGATGTGTCATGGGTACTTTCAGGTATGTCTGCTTCAGGGTTGGCGGGATGCTGCCTTGGTTCTCGGTTGAAATTTCGGTCACGAAGATGGGGGGTTTGTTTGGCGACGGGGGCAGGCTCTTCAATGCCCGCACTTCCGCTGTTAAGGTTGCTGTGAATAAAAGAGTTTGTCGCTCTGTGGATGGCGGTAGTGCACCGAGACAGGTTTCCACATCTGGTAGCATACTGCCTCGTCCGCTGGCGAGTAATCGGTCTGCTTCGTCGAGAACGACCATCTTGACTCGACCCAATCCTGCCACGGTATCTTTGCCAGACGTTTTAATATGATCAGCCAGTCGACCCGGGGTTGCAATGACGACGTGTGGGCGCTGCGACAGAGCAACGGCTTGTTGACGCATTTCCGTGCCGCCAGTAATGAGGATAGGCTTCATGCTCTGCGGCGCAGAAATGGCACTGAATTGCTCGAAGATTTGAAGTGCAAGTTCTCTAAAACACAGGTTAATATGAATAGTAATACTTATAGGTATTGAACATACCTCGTCGGCGTCAAAACCAACGCAAAGATCCCAAATGGATCTTGTGCCCACTTCTGCAAGATAGGAACCGCAAAGGCAACCGTCTTTCCAGAACCGGTCCGACTGCCACCAATACAGTCACGCCCCTTCAATATCTCCGGGATACACGCTTTTTGAATAGCCGTGGGACGTCGTATAGCCATAGTCGTCAAAGAACCCACTAGCCACGGAGCTACACTCAATGCTCCAAACGTAGACTGTTCACTTTGCAGTCCAATCTCGAGGGCATCACGGATAGTCACAGGCTCTTCTTCAGTTGTCTCAGGTTTCTCCTTGGTATCACTTTTCTTTTTGATACGGGATATAGTGGGAAGCGGTGCCGGAGCAACATCTTCATTGTCTGAGTCGGAGAGACGACGACGCTTAGGGGCACGATCTTGGACTTCAGACTGGCTTTCTTCTGATCTATCAGACATGTAGACATCGTCAGAGCTTGGATCGGCTTTGGAGGGCGCCATAGTTGCGTTTGATAACTTTGGTCTTTGAGAAATAATTTCACGGCAGAAAAAGTGGTTGCGCTTGGCGGTGAGTTTACGCCTTTATCATGGGCATGGTCAGACCCACTTCTAGATCACGTGTATACATACAAAGAAACTTGTGAGAATGATTTTTATTTTATTTTATTTTTCTTTGAGTATTGGTGAGCAGTAGTTTACATGTCAGCTTATAGGATTCAAGTAACTATAGCCCGAAGTTGTGACCAATCAGCCAATCCGGCTGGTTGTACTTCTTCGTCGAACCGACGATTGAGCATGCATCTCATACGCTTCTCCTCGCTCCAGATTGTTGTCATCGATGGCGGAGTCCGTAGATGAGGAATGACGACTTCTCAAGACTCCATTGCCTTGATGTTGATTGGAGTCGCTTGCAATTCCTTCTGCAGGCTCTTCATCCACGCCATAAGTACCACCAACACTTTCCATAGTAAAAGGACTGGCGGTGGGCGCATCCAATACATTCAACTCCTCCCGCGAGAACCAAAGCGGCATTAAGAACGTTCGGACAGGGACCAAAAGGAGAATGATGACTGGGAAGCCGATGGCGGCGATGGTCTGAGTGATCGCGAACGTGGCACCGAATCCGATAAGCTCCACGATGACAAATACCCAGATAGCCAGACGGCGATCAAGTCGTTTGAGTGGATTTGATCCTGGAGTGAGATGCTTGTCCTGGGCGAGAAAGATCAATTTCTGTGTGATTCCGTTACCCTGCAGTGCCTGCACGCCCATGACGAAGAACAGTCCTGCCATCACACCTTGAGGAATTAGGTGGAGGACAATCAGGAGGGGACCAGTCATTGTTCCAACAGTCAAAAGACCTTGCGCAAAATTGCTAACCCGCTGCTCGACTACGTGGTCGGTGACGCGGATTGCCTTGCCTTTGTTTGTATCGTCCTCGTCCGCGACCTGGCGGGTGACGCAGAGAGACGCGGTATGGAATGGCGCTTGCGGAATAAGTCCATTGGGGAACGGAATCCCCAGAAGACCACCGACAAAAGTGGTGAGACCGAGCAGCCAAAAGTCCCAGTGAAAGCCAGCCGGCTTCCGAAGAGGGAACTCTGTGCCTTGAGCCATGAGAGATGAGACTATAGGAGCTTGTTAGTAACCACGCATATGCCTTCTCAATTTGAAATACCAACCATTGTGATCAAAGTAGAACAGAATAGTCAAAAGAAGGGCAAACGGAATAGCCAGGAAGATGTCCCCAACGTCGATATCCCAAAAGTGCACCAACCAGGGCCGATCGAGCGTGGGGAAGAAAGCCTTGCTGGTGGGAAGCGTGGCAACATCAACATCGCGCATGTGGCCAATGTGGACGAAACCGGTGAAGAAGACGATGGTCAGTGGGGTACCATAGTCTTCGAGGAACTTCCGAACAAATCGCTGGAAGAGGTTGCTATTGCCCAGCTCTCCACATATCCATGCAGCCATTAAAACCAATAATGCCACCATGATACTGAGATAGGCAGATGTCTCGCCAACTTGACCCCATTGCCTGGTCAGCACTTGAATCCCCTTCTGGAGATAGACGAGTGCCACATAGAATCCGAAAATATCACACGAGAACCGGGTAACATAAGTCAAGCCATTACAAGCATTTGTGATGGCCAACACCCAGTGCATGATCAATGACCAACTGGAATTAAAACGTCAGTGAACTTCTAACCAATACCGAGGGAGAATAACATACATGCCAATCCAGCACATAAAAGGCAGAAAGGGTGTTCCGCGAGGTGTCATGATATCGTAAACAGTATAGTTGAACACAGTAATAGGACCTGAAAAATCTTTAGCTAAATTCTTACACCCAGAAATAGTAAACTCACCAGTGACACCGACAATGACCAGTGGCTGAGCTGCAAATAGCGAAAATACAACAGCGCCTAGAACAGAGGCGAGCAGTACCTCATTAACACCATAGCTCTGATTCGTCTTCTCAAACATGTCCAACGAAAAGGCGAGAGCAGGCAGAATACTGAAGCCATCGTAAGCACCGGGTTTGTACTCAGGACCAGAAGAACTTACTTGGCGAAAAACATATACACGGTCGCAGGCACAATGCGGTAATCCCAGGCATCAATCCAGTCGCTCCAGTAATAAGGCGCTCTGCGCTTCAGATCCTGGATTATACCACGGAAGAGGCGCACTCGCCACCACTTGGGTGATGACCGGGTAGACGCCGATGTAAAAGAGTGACGCCGCTGAGTTTCTTCTTGCGCTGAGCCTCGTGGACTCGCAGCCGAAGCTGGCTGATGCGATGATTGAGCATGATTGGACCTGCCCGATCGCATCGATGACGTTTGTTGTGATTGCCGCGAAGATTTGCGCTGGGTTGGCGAGACGGGAGCGTGCATATTTGACGGTCCCTGCATATCCACTATGCAAAATGAGCCGAGAAGATGCACCACTATCTCAACGGGCCAATGATGTGTTATATCATCAATGGGTTGCTTGGATCAGGGGTGATGGAATTGCGGAGTGAAAAGTTGGACTGGGATGAAGCCAAGACTGATGTGGGGCTGAAGTCATGATTGGAATGACTCGTGATGCTTGCATGGCAAATACAGATACGACTCAAGTACGATCAAATTCAACTATTAATTCACAAAGAAACGAAGACCCGGTCCAGTAGCAAATTAGTCGCTGCGGTTTTCTCCGATAACAAGACAACTCGCCATTAGGAACCTTTTTCCTCCACTAACAAAATGGCTGCAGTTGTTTACGCTGGCGGGGGAGGAGGCGGGGGCTGGTCGCTGGGAGGTGGAGGGGGAGGTCCATCGCCCGGAGGAGGCGGAGGTGGAGGACTGGCGGCGCCACCATAGTACATTGAAGGCATACCGGGAGGCGGCGGAGCCATGCCAGGGGGCGGGTAGGCGTATCCTCCATAACCATAACCAGCTTGACCACCAGGAGGAGCCTGTTGCTGCCAAGGAGCTGCACCTGGGGCAGTACCTGGGGCAGCATACCCAGCCTGCGAACCATATCCGTAGTCGCCACCGCGGCCCTGGGCCCATGGAGGCGCGGCACCTTGGTCGCGCGATCCATAATCGTCGCGGCGGGGCTCACGTCGCTGCTGCCACGGAGCCACATCACCCGCAGGCGGGCCACGCTGCCAGGGCTTAGCATCGCGATCATCAGGGTAGCCGCCTTGCTCAGGACCGGCTTCAATACGACGTGGTGGGTATTCGCCAGGAGCACCCCCAGAAAGTTCGTTCATGAGTTGCTGGACAGAATGTCAATAACGTTGCCATATACCGGATTGAAAGAAGAAACTCACCTCCATCTCACGGTCAACAGCATCACCAGTACCAATGGCACGAGGCGCACGGTCACCGTAGCCACCGTTGCGCCAGTCGCTACCTCTCTGGCGGTCGGGACAGTCACGAGCCATATGTCCAGCGTTGCCACAGACACGGCAAATAATGTTGGCAGTAAAGTTGCGTTGCTCGGGGCAGTCGTACTTGCGATGTCCAATTTGACCACCTGTAATACGATTAGAGAAATTTCAAGCCAGATCCACCAAGGTTCTACTTACAGTTCTGGCAGGCTTGGTTCTCGTCGTCACGAAGGGTACCGTTGAGAGCAGCCAGCTCACGGAGCTGGTTGCGCTTAAGCTCGTTCTGACCCTCGGGGATGGAGGCGGCCTGATAAATATCGTTAGTGAGCATTCAAGCCAAAAAACACTGGGGTAAACTTACGGTCTCGATAACATTGTGCACCAACTTCTTGGCTTTGTTAACCTTTTCCTCGGTATCGGCCATGATTAGACAGTGAAGATCCTCTTCCTGGTTGCTAGCGTGAGCGGCGTCAGAGCGACCCTTTCCTTCCTTCACAGAGCCTTTGCCTCGGATGGCGATCTTGGCACCAGATTCGGTCTCCATCTTTTTCAAGGTGTTACCACGAGGTCCTATGAGTAAGCCAACTTGAAAAAGATAGCAAAAGCTAAGTGTTAGTTATTCAATAATCGTGAAAAGTGTAAAACGTGTGCAGCATTAAGCACCAAGGGTTAACAAGAAACGAGCAGAGGACATCCAAGAAGACATCTCATCGGCTCGAATCGAGCATGGAGTCATGGCAGACACGGTGGAGGGACAGTTAGGAGTTAGAGGGTTAGTTATCATACTGAAGTTAATCTCTGGATAGTCATTCACTGGCACGTAGACCTTCTCCTGGGTCTTGGTGGGACGTCTGTAGTCAGAAGGCGGGTGGTAGTTCGGGATGGTCTGCATGGCCTTTTCAACCAGCTTGTGACGCTCATCCTCCAGGCGCTTGCGGTAACGGTATTCGCGCGTGTTCACACGTCTACCAAAGTTGTCGTATTGCGGGGGAGGCGAAGGAGATCTGTTCACGAATGAGACCGTGTTGGGCATAACGGGGCAAAGATGACTTACCGGTCACCATCAGCCGGGACCACATCGTTGATCCGAAGCTTCTGGCTGATCTCCTCGATACGCAGATGCAGAGTATACGCTTCGAGCTGTTCGCTGGTGAAGTTGGCCATGATCATCGTGGGCAAGCCCATGAGACCTGCGGCCTTGTTCTCCTGTTGATCTCCCCAACGGTTGCGCTTCTTGCGCCTTTTCGTTCCATCGGCAGCGGGTTCGGCTAGATCAAAGAGTCCAGTCAGTATCGAGTTTTTGATGCGTGTTTTGATCAAAGAAGCGACTTACCTCTCACAGGGCTACGGCCGCGTTTAGGACCATCAGGCATAGAGGAAGGAGTCGCATCGCGACTGTCTCCCTCCTCCTCACCCCCAAACCGACGGCGGCCCAGGGGAATATTGTTGGAACCAGTGATCCCTTGATTACGCCAAGCCATGGCTGCAAGAATCAAGAAGAAGTAAAATAGAGGGTTAGTGAGTCCCGAGTTTCACAGTGAAAGAAGTCGCGAAGAAGAACCCGTGAAAAGTGGCCAATGTATCACGTGGGGACCAAGGCGGTCGGGTTGATCTACGGGAACGATAACGGACACTCTTATCAGTCATGGTTTACATGAGACTTGATGATATGGAATTTCATTTCATGTCTGCTCCATGCAGGGAAATAACTAATTACTTCGTGATCGCTCAGACCTTGGATTTTGCATCATCTTTCATTCCCTGCTGGATCCAAGCACGACTCTGCGCAGCAAGCTTATCCATCGCCGCCTTATCCTTGAGCAGATCCTTGATAGTGTGGGGTGAAGGAACATGACGGCCCTTTTCAATGCCAGGTCGCTGCGCCAGACGCTCTTCCCACGCCTTCAGATGCGGGAATTGATCGATGTCGACTCCGGCCCACCCGGCAGCAGCCACCCATCCCCAGTGTGAGATATCCGCGATCGTGATGTGGTCTCCAACCAGGAACCCGGACTTAGAGGTGGCGAGGTGCTTGTCGAGCACATCATACAGACGACGGGTCTCGTTGGTGTACCGGTTGACACCATACTCAATGTGCTCGGGCGCATAGCGGCTAAAGTGGTTGGCCTGGCCCTGCATGGGACCAACGCCCGCATTCTGGAAGAAGAGCCAGTTGTTGGTCTCGTAGTACTCGCGGGTGCCCTTTGGGTAAGAGATTTTGTGGTCTGGATCATACTGCTCGACCAGGTATTGCATGATGCTGCCCGATTCGAAGAGACGAATCTGCTGGCCGTCGCTAAAGGTGTCGGTCAGAGCCGGAATGCGGCCATTGGGGTTGATCTCGAGGAACCAGCTGGAGCAAGTTAGTTCGGTTCATGCTGTTCATCGTAGACTCGTACGGTTCTTTCTGAGTGTTCTTGGAAATATCGATCTTCTCAACCTTGTACGGCAACCTGCGATCCTATTAATTCAATTCAACGAGCTCGGCTCGGGTAACCCCATACCCAAGCTCCTCCAATGTCATGGAGATCTTGATGCCATTGGGGGTTTGGCTAGTGTAGAGGGTGATGTTTGGACGGCTCATGATGAAGAGAGTATGATATGGTAAGATTGATATTCAGTGCAAGTGGGAGAATCAAAAACTCGTTCGATGATATAGTCGGTCTCGGAGAGATTCTTGCATGATCGGAGTTGAGGTCATCGCGTCTTCCCCCACTTCGATTTATAATCGCGGCGTGGCTTCGCTCCTTGACCTTTTGGGATTAAATTATGATCATCCCGCGCATTTCTAATGCGAGGCCGGAGGCTGTTGGAGGCGTGTTCTAGAATAATCTCATTCCTAAAGTAACGTGAAATGATGCAATGTTGATTCGGATCGCAGCGGCAGCTCTTGGAATCTAGGCTACGCCAGGTCATATTCCTACAGCAATCGTGCTTTCCAGGCCCGCTGAATCTACAAATCCTATCGGAAGGATTTCATATCGGCCGGTCCGGAAGCAAGAACGTTGACACGATTCCTTTTCAGGCAAGTCGATTGCTATGACGGAGGCATTCAGTTGAGTCAACTTCCCCTCAACACAGATTACAAGATAGGATTTAGAAATAAAAGTTGTTGGATCTAATTATTCCCAACTATCGAATCTAAGATCCAGGACGAATGCCTATTGCATGTCATCTTAAACAGAATATTCCAAGCCTTTTGAGTATGACGATAATTCAAGAACAAGGTGTATACCGCAATTGAAGGTCAAGGAAGAGATCGAATTGAAGATGGTATCTATGCTGGAAACCATAGTAATGACTGGCGAGACAAGAAGCTTGATGCGTAACCCGTAACATATGTACAATGCCAAAACACCCAAGTCATGCATCAGAGTCGCGATGAAGTGGAAGGCAAAAAAATATACAGGAAAGACCGGCTCGCAAGGCAAGATGAATGAGAAATCATACTCCAAGCCAGTTGAAGGAGACATATCAAATAAAAGAATGCAACCTAGCCATGCGGTAAAACTTTCGACCTCAAGTGAGATGAAAAGATGCGAGCTGGGATTTTTAAAGAAATGGTTGCATTCATCGACACACACGCTGAAGTAACGACACAGAAGAAGGCTGCGAAAGACTACCAGGAGAAACTCTCCTCTACATAGTCTAAATTCGACTGGCCTTGTCTTTTGCGGCAGACGCGGCGGACATCGTCGCTTAAGCTGCCGTTGCCGCATACCAAGACGCCCATCGCTCCGATCTGGTTCTCAGCCTCCATGCCGACGAGGGTGTCAATGTTGGGCCGACCGGGGAACATCTGCACGGTGGTTGAGGGGCTCTGAATTTCCTTGGTGTTGCGCGGGCGGGTGACGAAGAGCATGATGCGGAGGACCTCCCGGCGGCGGTCCATAGCTAGAATGCTGGTCATCCAGGGACGGATCCACTCCAGGTGTTCCGGAGATTGGATGATCCAGACGAGTGTTAACCGGCGCGTAGCTACAGTGCCTTCAGCGTAGCCAGCGACCAGATGACGGACGAAGGGAACGTGGTGCGTGATGCCCACGCCACCGGCGAAAAGCATGACGGAGCCGTACGAGTCCATGGAATGAATGTTACCATAAGGCCCTTCGGCGAAGGCGCGCAAGGTAACCTTCGAGTCGGCGGAGTTTGCGGCACGCTGAAAGAGCTTATCAGTCATTCCTGTTCGGCGACGTACTAATAACGAGACAGTCTCCTTTTGTGGCACGCCAAGATCCTGCTTGGTCATGGGCAAGGCTTTCTCGTCATCCAGCATGTCTTCGGGTTCACTCCATCCGACAGAGAATGGATGGGAGGTCCACCATCCCACAGCGGGGATGTAGAGGTAGATGTGTTGACCGGGTCGGAAGACCCAGGGCCGCGCAATCCGCAGGGTGATGCGCATGGCGTCGCCAGGCATCGCCTCGACGGTCGCTGTGGTTGACTCGCGGCCGAAGTTACGGTAAAAGATGATGACCAGTCGCGTGGCTCGCTGGTCTTTGGTAAGTATATTTGATCAATGGAATCGTAGCCCGAGACTTACCTCCAGTGCCCACAGGATAATCGCGGCGAGAAGGTAGGTCTGCGAAATTCTCCCATCCAGATGTACCCAGAGAAAGCCAAAAGAGAGTGCGGCAACCACAAAGTGGATGTGAATGAATGTTTCGTAGAAAGCATGTCGTATGGGGGATGGAGAGTGTAGCAATAGCACTACAAAAGCGCAAGTACCCTAGACGATCAATTAGATCATGACTCCACGGTATGGTAGATGAAACATACCACTAGGCCGGTCAGCAGAAAGCTGCTTTTCTGAAGAGCCATTCCGACGACCTCCCAGCCAGCTGCATATCAGTTAGAACCATTCGCGTCGCATTCAATGACAGAGGTCTTACAGTTCTGCGCCTTGGGAATCAACCAGGCAAAAGTGTGAGCCAGAGCCTCCAGCACCACAATGCGGCCCAACCACCTGTGAAGCAGGTTCCAGGTGTCGAAGGGGACACGAAGAAGAGCGATCAAGGGATTGTTTCGACCGGCCATGAGGACCAGAGGAATCAAGTTCACGGTAGCCATGGTACCAGTGCGGTTCCTCACCACACTCGCCACAGTCTTGTCCTCAGACCGATACGGGACAGTGTTGACGCAAAGGATGATATTCATGGCAACGACCGCAACAATCAAAATGCCATGGAAGCGACTGGGCAGATTTCCCATATTGATGGCGCGCGAGAGCTGGAACTCCCGATTGTGGCGGGTGCGAAACAGGGGCGCATAGATCAGGTGCTCCTTGATCAAGGCGAAGGTTTCGTGGGCTGAGACAAAGTATCGTTGTTGGCCATCGTTGAAGCTGGACAATCGTCGTAGGTGACCGTTGAATCGAATAGCGAGCGACCAGATGTACATCGCGGCCGCGGCACAGCCGAGCGCGAGGATGGTGTAGCGAGCCAACTTATCATTGACAGCCTCGTAGAACAGCTCCATGGGACTGGGGGCCCCTTTGCGTTTGTCGAGATCCATTGCATTGCTCAGTCCCACGAGGGACAGGATCAGGAGAAAGGATTGCATGATTGTTTGGAAAGGAGTGTAGTATCAAGTCGATATCCAGTGTTATGGATCGCGAGACCAGCTCGCGAGACACGGAACGGAAACCGACAAGACTTGAAGTCTTGCTAGAATCCAAGAGAGATCGATAGAAAACAAATGCCTAGGCAGCAGGCGATCGGAAGTTGTTGCGAGATATTCAAGGAAGGTGAGGGCAACACAATGGTGAACGACGGGCCAGCCTGAGTCGAACGGAGAGCGATGAAGTGGAATCATCAATTGAGCATCACAAGTCAGGAATGACAGACTCTGATATTTTCTATCGGTCGGCGGGCAACGACAGGAATGCTATGACCAGTCACAGCAACCGATTCCACAACGCGTTCAACCGGCGAGACAGAGAAAAAAGGAGAGATAAAGTCTATTGTTGCCGATGTGAAACCTAAAAAAGGAGAAGTCGCTGCGTCACTGAGGGAAAGCAATGAGCGCGTCAGGACTGCAAGCGAGTAGAAATCTTCGCTCTCATGTCTGTGTTTCTTCATCTGCTACAGCCAATCTCCAGCTGGGCTTAACCCTCTCCACCGCTTCAATGCACGGGATTGTCCATCACGGCGGGTTGCAGACCCATACAAACACCCGATAGGAGCTCCAAGTGGAGGGCGATAAATGCACTTGGCACTTGGCGCGGAGGCGAAACACATTCCCGGATCATGACTGGCCAAGGATGAAACGGCTGGGAATGGGATGACTAGGCGCCGCAGTGGAGAGAGTTAGACGGCGCAGATTCCTTGCGGTGATTTGCAGAGTGGAGAAAGTCAGGGGAGAAAGTTGGATACGATTGGACTGGAGAGATTTCATGCTCGACGTGAAACAACTGGAAGCGCTCAATGGCATCACACTAGATCTGCCAGCAGATCTCAGTCACAATGATCGAGAAAGCCATGGCGTTTGATCCCCAGATCGAAATCGTCAGGATTCACTCCTTCTGACTGGTTCATCTTGGTTGCCTGCAGAATCTGCACCGAGTTGGGTCTAGCTGGAATGAATGTAAATGGATCCTGTATTTACTCCGTACAGAAGATTAAACTCTTGACTTGAGAGCGCAAAACCTCTATTATACTTCGTCCAGCAAAGATCAACATCTACACGGAAATTCAAAGCCCAGTTAAACTCTAAATAAACCCGATCGGGCCAAACAATAAACAAGGGTATCAAGCCATGACAATTTCCAAACACCACTCCATCCATAGATCCAAATTCAAATCCCAAACCACTTGTAAACACCATGCGATGCATAGACTCGAACCTGAAACAAAACGATCGGTCAACCGAGTGGAGAAGATGTGTCATTCCACCCGTCTAAAGGAAGCTAAGCTCGTCATCGCTGTCACTTTCAGAACAGGGAATGATTGATCTCCGCTGCGGTCCTGCTCGTGAAGCACCGAAAACTGATGGAGTCGACGACTGTCTAGCATCTCGTCGCTCTCCTGCTCGATGCACTCGCTTTTCAACAAGTGCCGGAGTAGGGCGCACTGGTGGATCTGGATCTGGATCGATCTCCTTTTTGTGGACAATCACCACCTCCACATTGCGAGCAGGCAGTCTCGCACCGGCTGCGGGATGCGACGTATTAGGATTTGAGACTTCACGGAGTGTGCGTCGATGCATCGGAACTGGCTCCAGAGACGCTGAGCTCGAGCGATCACTGGCAGACCCACTTTCACTGAGACTGTCGGTGGGCTGGTCATGCACGATCACAGGCGTGGCGCGCCGTCGTTTGACTGGGCGGAGGGGCGAAGAATCGACTTCCTCGAAATTCCTCTTTGAGCTAATCGAGGAGGGAGATGAGGTTGAAGTCAAGACTGCCTTCTCAAAACAGTCCGAGTCTGACGAGCTGCTGTCGGTCGAGCAGGGGATACAAGGCACGGTCTTCGAGGTCGAGACGTGGCTCTTGCCCCAAACAGTGGGAAGGACGGTTGGCTTGGCTGCTGGAGTACGAGCAACCCATTCGCCAATGCTCTCTTCCCAACGGTATAGTCCAGTGCT
Source organism: Penicillium sp. PG113-03A (assembly GCA_037042135.1). Lineage (NCBI taxonomy): Eukaryota > Fungi > Ascomycota > Eurotiomycetes > Eurotiales > Aspergillaceae > Penicillium > Penicillium sp. PG113-03A. The sequence continues at coordinate 129,354 of JAXQJW010000159.1, forward strand.
GGGTCTCGACTCCTCGGATTCCCTTGCGGATTCCGGACTAGTCTCCTTCCAGTTCTGAAGAGCAGTCTCCTGAATTTCCACTGCCCAGAGATGGTCTTCTGGCTCGCCTGTTCCTTCCGCAAATCCCATGGCACTCTCCACGGCAACACGACTAAGCAACAGAGATAAACCAGGCGCATCAGACAAACTAGACAGTCGCGAAATCATGCGACGAATTTCTCTTCCCGAGTTGAGTCGTTCACTATCGGTGGTGCTTCCAAAACAGCGGAAAGTTTGTCGCACAAATAAGGCGAGTTCCTTCACCAAGCCTGATCGAGAGGCCAAGATCTCGGAAAGCTCGTCAATGCGAGTCGAAGAGGGCAATTCCCAGCGAGCGTTGTCAGCCAACACTGCGTCATTACACTGAACAAGGCAATGCGCCAATAGAACAGATCCGCGCCGTAACAATCCATGTGAACCAAGGCTGTCACCCATTTGGTTGTCCCTGTCTTGTTCAATAACCAATGAAATATAAGAAATGATGTGGCAGGCTTTGATCCCGTCGGCGCTTTCGACCTGATCGAGATTGCGAGACCGGGAAATGTGCATTCCACATAACGCCGCCAGAAGACTAGTAATATGGTTGCTCAACGCGTCTTCCACGGGCACGGGGCATGGCCGACCAAGACTCTCTAGGTCCCCAGGAACTGCCAGAGAGGTTCGTGTGTTCTTGGGAATTTCCTTTGAATGCTGGTATCGCTGGCTGAGATGTTTCGGATCGGAAAAAGCAGAGTCAAGCGCCTGGCTAACACCACATGCAGAAAGAAGCACGGCCTCAATCAAACGCGACGCCGCGGCAGAGTCCATGTCTCCCTTCGAAAACGATATGGTCGCTCGCGTCATCCAGCTCGTCCAGGTCTTCGTTGCCATCCATTCCGGGGGCAAGATACCGCGTATCAGAAGCTTCGAGAGCTCGTCAAAAACGAATGACCGACGGGCCGTAGCATGGTGTGCATACTTGCGCAAGACTCGAACTGGATCCCCGTGATCGCTGTTATCGACCTGAGGCTTCAACGCGAGAGGGTAAGGGTAAGGCGTGCGGGTAGATAATAAGGTCGATAATAGTTCTTCGCATGCGTCAGGCTCCTGGTGGCCACATTTCTCAATCAAGGCGCAGGCAATCGGGTCGGTCACCCATTTGTTCTGTATCATGGTCGACACTAGGTAAACGCCCTGTGCACGCACTGCTTCTCGGAGTGGCTTCCAGCCTCGACCATGAGGCGCATAGAATGACTCCAACTCAGTAAAATATGCATCGCACATATCTTCATCCCCATCTTCATCCTCCTCATCAAGGGCCTCCTGTTCGGCCGCAATAAATTCCGGCAAGCGTCGCAAAACCGTAAAAAGCAGAGATCGAGCACCAAGCGCAGGCTTAGAATGCGCATCGACCGGATTATGCCTGGATGTTCTCGTATTGTATAAAAAGTTCTGCAGAACGCGATCGAGGTTGTGTGCTATGTCCGCGAACCCGGTATCTCCAGATTGAGCAATCAACTCTTGCCAGGGACTCTTGTGCAGCGAATATCGATCGCGAAACGCTTGTACCTGACCCTGCTGTGGCTGATGTTTGGGTAATTCCACCGACAATTGTGCACGAGCACTACCCGGCATCTCCCATCGTTTCCCGGTGATCAAGGGCGTTGCGAGCTCGATTGCACCGGGTAGTGTGCGCGGTGCATCGGGGCTATGTATCGATAATCTTGTCCGCTTCCTCCCATTCTGACCTTCTCCCCGGCCTGTGTATTTATGTCGGATCCGTCGTTTTTGAGGCTTTTTCCCGGGCACCCACACCGGATCGTCTTCGTCCGCATCTGAACCGGAGTAATGGTCGGGTGTAATAGCGGCGTCCGTATCTTGCACTCCTTGGTTAGAAGTCCCCGGTTGCGCCTCTGTTCTCGACTCGGCCGCGATGATCGCTAGTGTTTCTTGGTGCTTCTCGAGTCGTCGGTAGATAGAGGTCAAAGGGCGCAGCATGCGGTTGGCCCATCTTGCAGTTGCTTGGATGTCTTCCATAAGGATGAAGGGATAAGTCTATTGTCAAGCCAAACGACTATTGGTAGAATGAATCAGTCTTTGTCCAAGGGGTCGAGATGCATAGGATCTTACCCCGATACTCGACTCAATCGCGCATGGCAATCACCAGCGCCAGTCACCGCACATAGCCAGAGCAATAAGTCCTAAATGCAATGAAATAAGAGGTGCAATGCAATAAGATGCTGTGGATGAAACGAGGTAAATGCGGGAGGAAAAGTAAACAAAGGTGGGACTCAAAGCGGTCAAGCGGATCGTCATCGCGACTTGATCCTTGAATGTTTGGTTCATGTCTCATTTGGGTGCTAAAAAATAGTGAATTGACAAAGGAAATAATTAAAGTTGATTATGTGTATCTCTCAGCTTGCTCCTATGTGCCGACCTGGGCATTCTCTCCGCAGATCGATCCCTATGTACACTATGTACTCCCGGCTTCATACTACAGGAGTATGAAACAGCAACGTGATCCTCCCTTCTCCTTAAATGACCGGCCGATGCGCTTTAGGAATGCGTTTAACACTGGCGGTGTCTCGAATATAAGTCTCCCGTACTGGATCCCCTTCATGCGCGTGAAGAACCCAATTCTCCCAGGATCCTCGCTTGACCAAACGAGCAGGAAGAGTGCGCTTCTTCAGCCAGTCAAAAGTCAAGCTGTCGGGACGGTAAGAAGAATCGGCTTTCATTCGATTTATGGCAGTCGCATGAATCTCAGCGCTGAGGGGAATATCGCGACTCCCTCCACGAGGTGGTGGCCAGTGGACTGCTTTCCAGATACCGTTGAATTGCAATTCCCACCGTCGAAGAGGCAGGTATTCGATGAGACGCCACGATAAGACGGAGGTGATCCGTCGCCCGTCGCCAACTTGAAGGAGGTCATGGATATTTCCTTTGGTGCCACCGAGATGGATTGCTTGCTGAAACTCGCTGTGAGGCGATGTGACCGTCTGTGAGGGATTCTCATGATTGGCATTTTGAATGCATCCTTGCTCTTCCATCTCATCTTCCTTCAGTCGCAGTCCAGCACGGTAGGCCTCCTGCACCATCCAGACGAGAGGCGCGTGGCTCAGTCGTTTTTCCTCGCCAGGTTCAAGATTCCATCCGCCACCAATATCGGTATGGCAGCCAGGGAACCAAACTTCTTTCGCGTCTTGTTTCTGTTCATCTTCATCATCCTTGGACTGGGATCGGACCCCGCCATCTTCCTCCGCAGGTTTCCCCTGATCGTTCTGGGGAGTTTCGTCCTCCTTCGTAGAACCATCGAATCTAGGCTGATCTGTCCCCTCGAATGGAGGTGGATCAACATACCAGTCGGATCTCTGTGACCGCAGTAAGACAGGCCGAAACTTGGTACGTCGCTCATCGATGCTAACCGCATGTCGGACGATCTTCGAAGTGGGCATGTTGTCGATGTTGACCTCGAAGTCAGCAACGCTATTCACTGCATCAAACATCCCCAGGAAGTGCACATTGGGCATTGGTCGAGATAACATCTCTCGACACTCTTTCAGGATGTGCAGAGCCCTGGTTTTCTCTTCTTTTTCGTTGTTCTTGGCCAATTTCCATGCGGCAAATGCGTCCCAGATGAAAGGAACCACTTCTTCATTATCCGGACCAAGAAGACCGGCGTGATCGAGCATCTCATTCAGGAAGCGCGCCACATACGCTCCGCGGGAGAAGCCAAAGATAAAGATATTGGTACCTTCCCGGTAATGGCGCATCAGAAAACGATAACCACCCAAGACATGGCTATCGAAAGATTTTCCCAATGCCAGATTGAGTGCTTTGCTATTGTTGAGAGGTCCGCCCTTTTGCAGCTTAGTACTGGCCAGGGATCCGGGGGTGATTTCGGTTCCAATTCCCGCTATTCAATGTCAATATGTGCCATGAACTATGATGGAACATCTTACGTTGATAGTAACATACTGCACATGGTTAGAATATTGACTTCTGCAACATGGGCATAATCAATTTACATACGCTGATCATCGGTTCGTTCCAACATTCGACAGATCTTCAGAATGTTGGTATTGGTGCCATCGGTCTGAAACGTGTTTCCAGTGCCATCAAAGCACAGAACAATCTGTCGCTGAGGAGCAGACATGATTGCTCGCCTGAGACTTGGAAACGTTGCAGGAGCGAAGCTGACAGGAAGAAGTTGCTGCTGATGTATACGACGTGTTCGCGCCCCCCTGTTTACTCTCCACTAGTGATTCTCCACTGACTCCAATCACACGGCACGATCGCGACGATCTTTATGTCGACTTGGCTCAGCTCAGCTTTTCGTCTCTCGGCGCATCGCTAATCTGTATTTGGAAAGTGATGCGTTCTCGGCAAGGTGATCCTCATCTCAGAAACAATTCTATTCTATACGGAGAACCAGTCGACATCTCTATGTGCATGAACAAAAACTGAAAAGAGCCACTTATGCATCCTCAGCCCAGACTCAATCCGAGCTCAATAATCCAGAATTGGAGATTGCCTTTGAGATCGTCGCAATCTTCTTCGCTAGCCCGGAAATGCTCCCCCCACTCAATACGTCAAATAGTGCAATCTCTGCTTGGGCCTCCGCGAAGGCCCATGTTCGGATCTCAACAGCCATTAGAGAATCGACACCATACGCTTGCAGCGGCTTGTTCGAGTCGATATTGCCCACAGAAGTCTGCAGACCCCGGGCGAGTCGCTCGCACAATGCGGTGGTAATGATATCCGCGGCTTCCTGGAGAGTCTTACATTGTGCCAGCAGGGAGACCAGTGGTTCTGCGGTGTCATCGACATCGTCGACTTCATCCAGGTCTAGCTTCTTCAAAAGCCCGAAACGCACGTCATCCCAATAGAAAGGTTTATCGAGGCGTTGGCGGTGTAGAATGCCGGCAGTCGGTAGACCGGACACAATTTGAGTTGGAATGGACTCATTGTTGTAGTATCCCGCCATCGCAGCTGTCATGATCCCTTGGAACTCCTGCTCATTAAGACCAACGGCCTCCCATCTCTTGAGACTAGCCGCTCCGCCTCTTTCTGCGACCATGCCGATTCCTAGCATGAGACCGAGATCCACACTGACAGCGGGCTGGCCTTGTCGACGGCGGTAGGCCGCCAGTGCATCCAGGTAGGTGTTTCCAGCAGCATAATTCGCCTGTCCCTGATTGCCAGCCACGCCCGCGATGGAGCTGAGCATCACGAAGAATTGCATGTCATTCGGGAGCAGCTCGTGCAGTAACTGCGTTCCCTTAACCTTGGGCCGCACAGTCTGGTTCCATTGGTCCGCTGTCATGTTTTCGAACAGTGTATCGTTCATGACTGCCGCGGCCTGAACCACTCCGCGGATGGGTGGCAAGTCCTTCTTGCACTGTTCCATGACATTTTTCATTCCTTGTTCATCGGATACGTCGCACGCATACATCTTCACCAATGTACCCTTTTCGCTCAGCTCTTGCGTCAATGACTCGGCATTGGCAGATGCACTCCCCGAGCGAGAGATGAACGCAATGTTGCGAGCTCCATTGGCCACGAGAAGCCTGGCGAGACTTCGTCCCAGACCACCAAGACCACCGACTAGCAGATATGTAGCATTCTCTTCGAGCGAGAAAGGGTTCACCACTTTCGGAGAGACTGGAACCTGATCATTGGGGCTGAGTGTCATCACGACTTTGCCAACGGCAGTTTGAGCTTGGGCTTTTTCGAAGCACTCAGAGACAAGGCTGGAGGGAATCTCTTCCAATGCATGGAGATTCTGGATAGACATATCGCGAGTTAACGTCGGGATATTCTGCAAAATTCCAGAAACAAGAGACTTCTCATTCTGAATGATCCGTTGCATGTCAATCACCGAGTAGGAGGCACCACGACGGAAAGGTGTCATGTCCAAGAACGAATCGGCTGCATTGTCACCGCCAACCACAGTGTCAATCAAGACACCACAGGATGCGATTGAGCTCCACAGCTGCGCAAGCTCTGGACCACGAGACGAGATGTTCAGAATAGTGGAAACACCTTCGCCCTTGGTGAGCTGGAGAATAGCAGCCTGCAGGTCGGGGTCGTTGTCGAGGAGAATGTGCTGTTTCAAAACTCCCAAGCTATGCATTACTTCAATGCCCTTAACATCGTCGACGGTTGCGAGGACAGTTGCGCCTGCCTGACCCAACAGTTGAACGGCAATCTGGCCAACAGCGCTAGCGGCCCCTTGGACAAGAACGGTACTTCCCACCTGCACTCGGCCGAGGTTGTGCACAGCGTGGTATGCTGTCGTGAAAGAAATCGGCCAGATGGATGCATCTTTGAAAGTGACATTGTCTGGAATTGACAGACACATGACCTTGGGGACGCGCATGAAGGTCTTGTACGGGCCTTTACCAACTGCGCATACCCGACTTCCAAGGGCAAACTCCTGGGAGGAACCGCCAACCTTCGAGACTACTCCGCTAAATTCTTGCAGCGAATCCTCCTCAGAGCTGACCACACCGGAACTATATCATTGTGAGTATCTGAAGAAAATCCAATGATGAACCAGACGGGAATCTTACTTGATGGCAATTGTCTTGACCTCGATTTCAACCTCATCAATGGCGAGCTCATCATCCATGGACTGGTCAAGGTCAAAATGGTAGCGCTCAAACGAGTTGCCTTCAGGGCGCACAAGTTGCAATGAGCCAGGTGCTTTCCCGAGACTGATATATTCATGGTCCTGTGTCTCATTGCCAGCCGCGAGAAGACCACTCAGCTCGGACCGGGGAACCCAGCGATTGATACACAAAGCACCATCAATCTCAACATGCTCCCGATCTGAGATTGATGAGACAGCAACCTTGCTGATCAGATCCGTAATACTCGATGACTCCCGGTCACGAATGCTTTGTTCGAGGTGAAGATACCGAAGATCAAGATTGGCAATCTCATTTTGCAAGACACGGAGATGCCCAACCGCCGTTTGCATAATGGGATCATCGCCCATACTCACCCAAAGCAGTCGAGCGCTATTCAGGGTAGCGGCCTTGAGGAGATCAAAGTCCTCAGGAGCAATATCACCCAGAACGGATTGCTCCAACTCTAGAAGTGAGATCACAAATTTCCCCTTGAGTTCTGCCGGATCGACAGGCCAGGAAACAGTGTTGATGCTGCCGAACTTGCTTTCTAGGCTAGAAGCAAGCTTTTGGGTAACAGCCTGGACGTATTCGCTGGCGCTGGAGGGCTGGATGATGTAGGCGGTTTCGACATCGCCATTACCTGACCCAGGCTTAGAAGCCAAGGACAACGTTGCAGGATTTGAACCATTCTCAAGGGAAGCCTCAGCAACAAATGTGAGTGATTCTTCGTCTTGACTGGTACTATCCCTCCAACTTCTAGAGCTTGTTAGTGAGTCTCCGTCGACACATATCAAGTGTTACTCACGAATCATTAGGGCCATGCTGTGAATCACACAGGATTGCTTTCCCTCCGTCTTTCAGAAAACTGTAGACAAGTGAGAGCAGCTTCACGGTTTGTTCAGTCTCCAAAACCCTATCCCCTACGACCACAACATCGAAGGACTTGGCCTCAAAGCTTTGATCGCTGGCGGTGTTAATATCAAACTGCTCGAACTCCAATCCACTGGTAGAACCATCGAAGGTTTCCTCAATTTTGGAAATCCATTCTGAGTCTGGATGCGCCACTACATGGGTAGAAAACCGCTTGGCTGAATTGGATCTGTCTCCCAATATCAACTGCACCGAGCGCGTCAGTGCTTCGGTGCCGCCGATCTGGAGAATCGATAGGTTCGGATCTTTGTGCGCGCAGAGGTCAATCACCTACACATGGTTAGATAAACAGCAGCAAAGGTATTGAGAGTTCACATGAACTTACAGAGCAGATTGATCTCTCAATAACCCTTCCAGTCGCGTGTCCATTTGCCAGGACATCACCATTGGCTAAATCCTCGAGACTGGCCTTTGACAATGCATCCTTGAGATATCGACTCAATGAAGCTTCGTCGATCAGATCAATATCCGGTTTCCACTCTAATGTTCCCAGTGGAGCCTTCAGATCTCGGGAGGTTGCAGCATCCCCAGCGGGCAGCTCCCGGCAACGAATGCCAGTGACTTGCACCTTTGCTTCTTCCCAAGTGTTATCAGACATGTATATATCAGCAAGCAAGTCCCGTGGCCCATCACGAGTAACATGGCAGAAGCCAGTGAATTGAGATCCCACGCCGGATGGAAGGTCAGCGGAGAAAACCAACCTGTCAAAGGCAATTGGAACAGCTGCGTTCTTGAAATCCAATTCTTCGCCTCCCAATGCTGCAAACATCGAATGGAATATGGCATCAAGTGTGGCAGGGTGGATTAGATGAGGGCTTTCCAAGTTTCCTGGCATGGAACTTTCAGTGTCGGGAATATCGATGACCGAGCAGCAGCGATCTCGACCTGCCAAAATTTGTTGCACGCCCTGGAAGTATTTGCCATACTTGAACCCAGCTTGTTGCGTTGCTTCATAGAAGCTCTTTGGCTCAATAACACGAGCGCAAGAATCTTTCGAGGCCATGTATTGTTCCCGCAAAGCCGCCGATGTCATGTCTTTGCCAGTGGTCCACGACGTGGTGTTGTCCGATTTGTAACGGATGGAGACCATTCCGGCGCTGTTCTCTTCAAGCACACCATTCTCAACGCAGCTATAGACAGTCCATTCCCAGCAACCGGTCCAGGCATTGTTAGGTCGGCTTCGCTGCTGTCGTAGCTGGAGAATAGTCTCCACGCCGAACTGATCATCAGGAACAACAATCGCCTTGGTGATACGCACATCTTGAAGTTCAATCATCTCTAGTGTCTTATCTGGATTTGCCAGCTTCCTAGCTGCTTCAAGGACCATAGCGATGGTACCAGATCCAGGGTAAAGAATGCTCGAATGAACCACATGATCACGAACCCAAGGTTGCTCACTGAGCCGGATGAAATTCCTCCATCGCGGGTCTTGCTCACTGAGATCCGGAACTGGCGCACCAAGAAGGTCGTGTCGACCATGAATGCGGCTGTGGTATTTCTTGCTGATGCGCGACTCGGCCCAGAAAGTCAAAGAGCGATCCCAAGAATAGGACGGGAGATCAATCAGAGGCTTGGGTTTCCATCGCAGTCGATTTACTGCGGAGGCATTGATCTGGACACCCTGGAGGAGCAGCTCGCCAGCCGCTGTGACTGCAGACTTGACGTCGTTTTCACCACGGGCTAGGACCGACTGGTAAACAACGTCCTTGAACTCGTTATGCTGTAGAATCTGCCGGATTGGTCCCCTCAAAGCACCGTGAGGACCAACTTCTAGAAGCAGATCAAATGAAGATTCCCCAGCGCGGCCTCGGCGGCGCCGACGAGACGAGTCTTTCATCAGAGCAGCTGCAGCATCGGAGAAAAGCACTGGCGAGACGAAATTCTTAACCCAGTATTCGGGGCCAAGCTCGGCGTGAGGAATGACGTCTCCAGTCACGCTGGATGCCATCTTAACGGCATTCGAAGTTGGTTGCTTAGGCTGAATGTGTGCAATGCGTGCCAGATATTTCTCAGCCACAAGCTCCATGTGGTGCGAATGATACGCGTTTTCCACCTTCAGCTTCCGGCAGAAGATGGAATCGGATGCAAGCTTTACTTGAAGCTCATCGATGCCACTTTCGTCTCCCGAGATGGTAACGGAAGCTGGAGAGTTCACACAGGCGACCGTTATTCCTCCCGCGGTAATCGTCTTAATGTATTTATCTGCTGCATCTTTGGAAAGTCCGGCTGCCATCATGGAGCCCTTGATCTCTGGTGCCTCGGAGCGCAGCTCGGAGCAGACATTTCCTCTCCAGTATGCAATTGACCACGCATCCGCTTTGTCAAGGGCGCCATAGCAATAGGCAGCGCCAATTTCTCCACTGGAATGACCAATCACGCCCGTTGGCTCAATATTCCAAGATTTCAGCAGTTCCACCAGCGCGATCTGAAGCACAGTGCATAGTGGCTGGCTGATCATCGCAAGTTGCACTCTGGAAGTAGAAGCATCTCGAAACAATTCCTCGACTACAGACCAGCTGCAGCCAAGGGTCTCTTTCAGATAGACATCCGCTTCATTCACGCTGTCCCGGAAGACAGGGTAAGACATCAGCTCCAGCCCCATTCGGGCCCACTGGGCACCTTGACCGGTGAACACAAAAGCAAGGCGAGACTTTTCAGGGGAGCGAAGTGTCCTCAAAGAGCTAGTTGACATGGCATCACTGAGCTCGTTGATATCGGAAGCGATCAAGTATGTCTTCCACCGGTATTGGGACCTTCTATTGTTGAGCGTGTGTGAAAGTCGGTCGAGATATAGGTGCTCCTCTTCCTTTGGAATGGAGATCGACTCGGAAAGATGCTGGCCATGCAGCAAGACCATTCGCTTGAGAGCAGCTTCGTCTGGCGCGCTGAACACAAACAATCGGCTTTGTTGATAGCCAGCCTCTGTCTCTTCAGAGGTAATGCTCAGGACCTCGTCATGACTGACCTGAGCTCGACTCAGAAATTGTTCGGTATTGTCAAGGATGACATGGGCATTGGTTCCGCCATATCCAAAAGAGTTGACGCTGGCTCTCCAATGACGGTCTTCAGGCCACGGAACAAGTTCTGTGGGTACTTTGACCTTCCAAGCTGAAAAGGGAATACGCTTGTTGGGCTGATCAAAGTGAATGTTGGGCAGGATATAGCCGTTCTCGAGCATCAGGATACACTTGATCAACCCAGCCAAGCCTGCAGCTCCCTCCAAATGACCGATCTGTTAAATGACACCTTGGTTAGTTTTCATTCAAGCAAGGAAAGATCGAAAGGAACGTACGTTAGACTTCACCGAGCCAACGTAGAGCTCGTCTCCAGTCTCACGGGCTCCGCTGACTGTTTTGGCGACAGCGCCCAGCTCTAATGGATCTCCAACAGCGGTACCAGTACCCTTTTAACAGTCAGATTAGATGAAGGCCTAGAGTGGGTAGGTGATGACTTACATGTGCCTCGAAGTAAGATGTGTCTGAAAAGTTCAGACCTGCTTGGCGATACGTTGACCGTATCAAGTCAACTTGAGCATCACTGTTGGGTAATGTGATTCCTGCCGTATGACCGTCTTGGTTGACCCCCGAGCCACGAATGACAGATCGAATGTTATCACCATCTCGAAGGGCATCTTCCAACGGCTTCAGAATCACGGCAGCAATGCCCTCTCCTCGACCGTAGCCGGTGACTCCTTCTGCAAATGATCTCGAGAGACCATCTTTGGATGCCATATTCAAGTTAGAGAGCCACAGACTCAGATCCGGGCTCAGAATTAAATTGGCACCGCATACAACGGAGACCTTGGATTCACCCGCGCGTAGTGCCTGACATGCAAGATGAACTCCAACGAGACTTGACGAACACGCGGTATCCAGTGTCAAACTGGGACCACGGAAATCATAAAACCAGGAGATCCGGTTGGAAAACAGAGAGAAACCCGTGCCAGTGATGGAATACATGGGCGCCGCCTCTGCATCCCGCATGAGGATCTCATGATAGTCTCGGGTGAAGCAGCCAACGTAGCAGCTTGTGTCGCTACCGGCCAGATTCTCAATCGGAATGCCTGCATTCTCCAAGCTTTCATAGGTGACTTCAAGCAACATTCGTGCTGTGGGATCCATAGCCTTTGCCTCATGGGCAGTAATGTTGAAGAATGGAGCGTCAAATGATGCGACATCTTGATCAAGGAAGTGAGCTCCCGGTGGGCTCAGGGTGTTCAATTTGCCTTTGACTGGATGATGGAAGGCATCTACATTGTACCGAGTAGGTGGAGCTCGACTGAAAGCAGCTGTTGCCCAAAACAATGTGAATTAGTGTTGTTCAAAATACCAAGTTCGCATGAGGTTGGATGCTCACATCTCTTCTTGCTCAATAACTCCCAGAATTTGCTGGCATCTGAGGCACCTCCAGGAAACCGGCTGGCAAGGCCAATCACCGCGATATCTGAGGAAGTATGGGATGGAGCGGCCATAGTAAGAATTTCGGGATTAAGAATTACTATAAACAATGTATGAAGTTGCTGCGAGAAAAGAGATTCCCTGCCCCTCAGTTGCGGTACAACGTGTCTATTAAATTCCAACTCTAATCTCTTCCATATTACTACTGTGTATTCCGGGCTTTGTACCTACTGAAGAGCCAAGACCCCAACACCGTTAGAAGGTGATCCACTCTGTCCCCGAGCCTTGGACATGGAGCACGGCAAACTGAACTAAACCCGAATTGATCGTCTGAATATTCAAGCAGATTGGCAGATACCACTTTTTCAGTACATGCTTAGTCCTAGCCTTATCTACTGCTTCATATTAATGTGTTAATTTCGAAGTATTTGAAAATTCGTAGGAGCGATATTCATGTATTTGATGTGAAGGAAATGGAAAAACATTTATACACCAAGTGGTCGCTATACTGGCTTGTCCGAGTTTAGGAATGACTTACGTAGTTAGTTGGTAGTTAGCACTGGCATCTGATAGCCGGAGTCTATGTTCAACAGGGGGCCAAATATAACCTTCGGCAGACCCCTCTTACGTACCTAGTGAAACGTTCGGTTATACAGGTGGGTCAACGCTAAATCTGTGGATCAGTTCTTGCCGAAACGGCCAAACATTCAGCCTGACGCACCCCACATCCGAATCTATGACAATGCCCCGAAGAAGGATTGTTGCAAGGATCTTAGAATCGGGCAATTCGTAGTTCGAGTGGCTCGTTCGTTATGCTGCGGAGAACCTCTTCATTCGACTGACATATTCTTGCAATGTCCGTAGATGATTTCGACTCTTCGAAAGACTCAATAACAAAAGTTTCTCGTGTTATTCGCAAACTTTTTCATTGATCTGAGCTGAAGCATCCATGGATATTATTGGGAATCTCCGTCTATTTATTCCATCTGGGTCAAAGCGTTCGTTTAACTTTAACAACATATCTCTAGAGACATCGGTCATAGACGGGTACTAATCGAGACGTACTATGAGGTCCTGAAACCTGTCGCACTTGTCATTATGGCATTACCTAGGTACTACGTAATTCATATGGATTCGGCAATAATATGTCCTTGGAAACGGCTCATAGAGCGTGCTACGGAGTAGACGATGAGATTTCCCTTGAAGCGGATCCTCCTTCCCCTGCTCACAATTCCCAGAAACCAACCAGCCAAGACAACCTTGGAAGGATCTGAGTCAGAATCTCTAAACCCCGAAAGCACGCATCATGAGGGATTAATGGGATTGGTCATTTCTATGGGCAGTTTGGGATCTGTGCCAAGACTATTGGGTGTTCTTCTATCAAGTTGGGATACTTGCCAATAGCATCATTAGTTGCTCGCACAGCCTGGTTTAGTTCATACAATCGGCTCTAAACCTATAAACTCAGTTTTCATTGACCGATTGACCCCCTCAAAGTGGAATCGATCATGCATACTCGGCAGACTGGGCTCAAAACATGGTTGCGCCTCCGGCCCCAAACAAGGCTTTTGGCCCCCAATATTAGATCTCCGAGTCCAGCTTAAATATTGTACCGTAGACCGGATGTGGGCGGCTACAAGAAATACAGTACTAGATTTCGACAAGTGCAGGTCTTTCGATACAACTATTGCACTATTCACTCTCAACACCAGTCTCGGCCCCCATTTTACCCAGCTCCATTCTTCAGAAGTCATGCGGTTCCTTTGTTTACACGGGAAGGGAACAAACTCGGATGTCTTCGAGGCACAGCTTGGTATGTGAATTCCTTGAATATCATTGATAGAGGCATATCATAATAACACTGCTTTTTCGACATGGAAGCATCACTCCGCAGTCGTATCTCCCCGGGCCATACTTTCGATTTTGTAGATGCCGAAGTCGATTGTCCACCTGCACCCGGCGTAGCGGATTTCTATCAGGAACCCTTCCTTAGCTGGTATCCTCGCTATGACCCTGCATCTGTGCAAAAGGTGAACGAGACAGTTCGGGAGATCATCGCCGAGGATGGGCCGTACGACGGTGTGATTGCCTTTTCCGAGGGCGCAGGTCTTGCCGCAAGTTTATTACTCTGCGATGAACATTGGAGACAGACGGGAGATAGCAGAGCTCTTGTGGATCCTCTCTTCAAGCTAGCAATCTTCTTCAATGGAGTCATGGTATTCTCACCGTCGGAGGATCTCGGAGTGGAAGTTGGCCAAAGAATCAAAGAACAGGAAGCACAATTCGAAGGCTTCTTGCATGGCTTTCGAAGCGATGATGGAGAGGATTTTCCCAACGTCTATGCATTCACCGGGGACTTCCATGCTCGCATCTCGATTCCCACATTGCACGTCATTGGGTCCGAGGACGTGTTCGCGGAACATTCACGGGAACTGGCTAAATTGTGCTCCGACCAAGCGCAGATCTTGGTCCATGATGGAGGGCATGAGTTGCCGCGTGGGGAGACTTCGTTGGATCGTTGTAGCGAATTGTTCGAGGCGGTGGTAGCGGTGGCTTCAGTTGGTGGAGCGTAAAAATGTCGATCATGTCTGACACTGGCAGTTGCCAATCATACTAAAGCATGCAGCCAATGGTGCTCCATTTCAATTGGAGAAATTTAAGATCAATACGCAGTGCGGATCCCTGCTTCACATGGACGGAAGTAGTAATAAGCTATCGAGTAGACTATGAGGTAATTGAAGTTTGTTTTCCATTAACCATTTGTGGAAGTATTGACATTCGGGACCGAGTCAATCACAATAACAGAGTCGCGGGAGTTTATCTCCGAACCTTCACTTCCATGCATTTGGTGGAATCGAGACCATTTAATGAGAAAACATCAAATATTATTTAGAAGCCATCACGAACATATTCAAAAAGGGGGAAGCCGCCACGGCCGGTATCCCGTAGTTACTCCGTCTCTTCTTATTGCATACCCACTTAGCGCGTTCCCTAAAAAAGGTGCACTACTTTCAGTGGAACCAACTACAATCAAGGAAACAGAGCCGTTGGTGTTGATCTTGCAAGTATCTTCGAAGGAGCGCCAAGTGGATAATGCAATATGCAGGCCTGAAAGAGTAAACCTTGGCTTCATCCACTTTCACATCACCTCGGTTCACTCGAGTCACTACGGACATTCCACGAATCATTTAGACTCCAAGACATATAAAGAAGCTATCGACAAACCAGACACGCTGACTGATTATCCCGTCACCATGGCTTCTTCTCATCAACTGCTGCTCCCCGCAATTCTGGACGAACGGGCTCGTACTTCTCCTCAAGCAGAATGGGCCAGATTCCCGGCGTCTGACACAAGCTATGATGCGGGGTTTCGCTCAGTCACAACCATGCAGGCTGCAAATGCAGTCAATCGAGTAGCATGGATATTGCAAGAAAACCTAGGCCGCAGTACCAACTTTGAAACTATCGCCTACATCGGGCCCACCGACCTCCGATACTATATTGTGGTTCTGGCTACCATTAAAGTGGGATACAAAGTGAATCTACCCATCGCCGCTCCTATAGCAGTAAGAGAAAGCTTCACTGAATGCTGATGCCCTGCAGGCATTTCTTCCTTCTCCACGTAACAGCACTGTTGCTCATATCGATCTGTTGTCCCGGTTGGAATGCACCAATTTAGTCACCACCAGCCCAGAGCCAGCGTGTGTGCCCCATATCTTGGAGGGTTACTCGATGCAAAAGAATATCCTTCCGAGTCTTTCAGAGCTCTTGGATGGCGAGACTGTGCCCCATTATTCATATGAGAAATCCTACGCAGAAGCCCAAAATGACCCCATTTTTGTTTTGCATACTTCGGGATCCACAGGTAAGACTCCATCTTGAGATCTACCATTCGATCTAATCGATGCAGGCATCCCGAAATCTATGGTTTATACCAATGAATTTGCCACTAGGCTTGCAAATGCGATCTGCCTTGAGCCACCAGAGGGATATGTCAATTTATGCCACAAATTCTGCAACGGAAGCTTCTTGACCTTACTTCCGGCTTTCCACGTAAGTTTTCTCTTCCAAGATACGTTCACCCAAGACAACTCTTACCGTTGTTTAGATCGCTGGAATTGGCTTTGGCCTCATCAATTCTTCCTTTAGTCGGTGCATTCCAGTTCTACCTCTGCCTGGAAAGCCTCCCACCACCGAAGGATTTCTCGAAGCCATGAAACACGCAGATGTTGACTGGGCTTTTGTTCTTCCCGTCATCATTGATGACTTGAGCCGTGACCCCAATGCCCTTGACATGGTCGCTTCGAAACTCCAATATATGTGTTTCACAGGCGGCGGTCTTCCTCAGGTCGCCGGTGAGACTGTCACCTCGAAAATCCCGATTCACCAGTGTATGGGATCGAGTGAAAATGCCGCATTGCCATTGATTCAGCCAGTGGACGACCAGCTCAAAGATGACTGGAGATTTATCCAGGTCCATCCGGGGGCAAACGCGGAGTTTCGGCATCGCTTCGAAGATATTCATGAGCTCATCTTTGTTAAAGATGAGAAACTTGGAAAGAACCAGCCCATATTCACCCATTTCCCCCATCTGGCTGAATATAAGACGCGAGACCTCTTCAGTGCTCACCCTACCGTACCCGGTCGATGGAGACACCGCGGCCGAATGGACGACATTATTGTTTTTTTGAATGGCGAGAAGACAAACCCGATTTCCTTCGAGCAAGAAGTCAGCAACCATCCAGAGGTGCGATCCGCGCTGGTTGGAGGTGACCAGCGATTCGAGGCGTGTCTACTAGTTGAATTGATCAATCCGGGCCCTCACACTTTAGAGCAACAGAGCCAGATTCTGGAAAGAATTTGGCCGGTAGTGAAATCAGCTAATAGCAGATGCCCTGCCCACGCCCGGATATTCAAGTCGCGCATTCTTTTCACGTTGCCTGACAAGCCAATGTTGCGCGCTGGAAAAGGCACAGTGCAAAGACAAGGAACATTGAACTTATATGCTCAGCTGATCGATGATCTGTACAAGAATACCGACCCTTATTCGTCTAGTGTTGATCTCACAGGAATCGATTTCTCGGATTCCGTCGGTCTTACCGAGGTAGTTCAAAAACTGGTTATCAACATCACTGAATGGCCGGCAGTCAATCCTGCCGATGAATTCTTTGCCCTTGGAATGGACTCGCTGCAAGTCTTGCATCTAAGTCGTGAAATGCAAGGTTCTCTTCAGTTTACCACTGCTACGCCGGCCACTATCTACAATAACCCATCGGTGGAGATGCTGGTTGGTGCTATTATGCGTTTCCATGGCAAGGAATCAAATGCAGAAGAATATGACCGTGAGAAATTGATGGCCTCGGTTCTACATCAATATGAGGATGATATCCAGACAATTGCTGAGAAACACGGCAAAGTCAATACTCATCCAAGTCCGCCTGGATCAGAAGTAATCGCTTTGACTGGCTCAACGGGTGCAGTGGGATCATATATCTTGCATGCGCTGCAACAAAACAACAACGTCTCGCATATCTACTGTCTCAATCGAGGAAGTAATTCGCAGTCTATCCAGGAAAGCCGCAATTTGGCTCGTGGTCTTCCTGGAACCTTCTCTTCCAAACAAGTGACTTTTCTCACTGTCGATTTGACCAAACAGAATTTCGGTCTCGAAAGCACAGTTTACGAAACAATGCTCTCTACAGTGACGCAAATCATTCACAACGCCTGGCCAGTCAACTTCAATCATCGACTACAATCTTTCCAGTCCAGTCTAGACGGCGTCCTAAATCTGATCTCATTCGCCGCCCATGCGAAGCTCACCCCTTCTCTATTCTTTCTTTCATCCATCAGTGCCGTGACCGAGTACCACCAAGTTCCCGATGCAGAAGCCAAAGTGCCTGAAAGAAACATCACGAGCTTTTCATGCCCTGCCCGCATGGGATACGGCGAGAGCAAATTCCTCGCAGAGCGCATGCTAGACCATGCCGCAGCCAAAATAGGCATCAAAACAGGCGTCGCCCGAGTAGGCCAAGTTGCTGGAACAGCACATAACCCCGGTGGATGGAATCGGAACGAATGGTTCCCAAGTCTCGTGGTGACCTCACGAGCATTACAAGCTCTACCCTTATCGCTCGGAACCTTCGAGGATGCAACTCGCACAGGAGGGATCATGGACGCAGTGGACTGGGTGCCTATTGACCAGCTTGCTACCGTGCTCATCGAGTTATCATCTAATCTCTCTGCACAGTCTGCTGCCGCAGGCGTTCGGATCTTCCATCCAACCAATCCTCGTCCGCGGGATTGGAAGACTCTTGCCCCTGTCGTTGCGCGTGCTTTGCAAGGTAGTTTCAGCGATACGACCAAAACCGAAAATGCCACAAGACCTGAGATTCAGCTCGTTGAATATCCAGAGTGGTTGAAACTGCTTTCTTCGGCTGCTGACAGTCTTCAAGATGGGAGTGGAGAGCAGGCACTGAGCAGATTCCCGGCTGTCAAGTTGCTTGAGTTTTTCGAGGGGACTCTTGTGGTGAAGGATTTGGATAAAGCACCTCGACCGCTATCCATCCAGCTAGCTCTTGATGCGAGTCTGTCGTTGCGCTCATTGGTGGCTGTTCAGGACGAGTGGATGGAAGGATGGGTTCATGACTGGATGTCATGATCGATCGTGTAGTGGATGCAGCTTTCGCTAGAAGCGGTCTCGTTTAGATAAATGGATGGTATATAGCCAGAGACTGTGATTAATGCTTCGTTTTCATTCTTGCTAGTTCTACTTGATTCTCGCCTAAGAACTACAAGTCCATTCGGCTCCTTGTGTGAACTTTTGTCTATTAATGTACAAAGTCCAATATAGAACATGCCAATGACCAAGGTCGTGCTATAAAATTTTTAAATACAGGCCGTCACATCGTCATGCACATCGACAT
Organism: Penicillium sp. PG113-03A; assembly: GCA_037042135.1. NCBI lineage: Eukaryota > Fungi > Ascomycota > Eurotiomycetes > Eurotiales > Aspergillaceae > Penicillium > Penicillium sp. PG113-03A. The sequence continues at coordinate 148,257 of JAXQJW010000159.1, forward strand.
ATCAGGCCAAATAATAAAACCAAAAATGGTCCAACCAATGCAGCGCAGGAATCATCGACTCGGAGCGGCAGGAACATGAAGCCAAAAGAGAGGAGAGAGATCTAAAATACAGTATGTGCCGCCCATCAAGCTGGACCCGACCTCCTTCCGATAACAACCATGGAGTATTTTGTTGTTAAGACAAAAAGAACATCAGAAAGGAAAAAAACACCCGGGAAGGAGTCAGACCAACTCCGCATAATGACGGCCAAATCTATGCCTTGGACTGCTTGCTACCCCGAAGCTTGGGGTTGGCAGCAGTGCGCTTCTTCTGCTTCGATTGGGCGGAGCTGGTGTCGCCACCCTCGATGAATTTCAACAGCTCATCAATGTTGCGGGAATCCAGTCCAGAGCCAGAAGCGGTGGCAGCGCCCGCGGTTTCGGGTGCGGTCTGGCCGACTTGGGGCTGAACACGAGTGCCCATGGTCGAGACACGGGGGTTGATGTTGATGCGACGCAGGCGACGGGCCTGGATATCCTTGGCATGCTTCGCGATGGAGACAGCGTTCTGGGTGAGCTGCTCGAGCCAAGTCTCTGCCTCCTTCGTGTTACGGTCCTCAGGACCCAACTGGCTAAGGAAGATGTTGTAGGCGTCACGCATCTTGCCAACGGCGGACTTGGAGTCCTGGTCCAAAGCCAGGGCCTGAGCCAGCTGGAAGAGGATGGTGGCGGTGTTGATCGATTGCTGACCAAAGAGGTTCTCGCAAACCGACAGAGAAGCCTCAAACCACTTGCGCGAGTCGGCGTACTGCTTCAGATGCTGGAGCATCACCGCAGCATTGTTCATGGTGGTGATCGAATCGGGGTGGTTGGGACCGTAGATGATCTTCCAAAGATCCATAGCATGCTTAATATAAACCAGGGCAGTCTTGGTGTTGCCAGATGCGTGCTCAAACAAACTCAAGTTGAGGTAAGCAAGGATAGTATCGTGAGAATCGACACCCAAGGTACGCTCAGTCACAATGACAGCCTTGCGAGCCAGCTCGACGGCGGCCTCCTTCTCATCAGTCTGGTAATAGAGCATGGAGAGCTGGTGGTACAACTTGGCAACCTCGGGGTGGAGAATGCCGTAGATTTGCTCGTGCAAAGACAGAGATTCCAGGATGAGCTCCTGGCCCAATTGCTTCTGGTTTTGCATGAGCGAAATTCGACCGGCCTCCAGAGCCTCCTCGGCCAGGGCACTACGCGGAGAGGCATCCTTCACCAGAGGCACAATGTTCAGAATGTCATCAGTGGTAATAGAAACCGCAGACTTGGTCTCGGCCACAGCGGGACTGGGCGAGTGAGCCTTGCCACCCTTCTTGTGCTTCTTCTTGCCATCGTCATGACCGTTGCCATTAGCGCTGGTGGCGGCTGGGTTCTCCTTCACCTGAGCCTTGTTGAAAGCAAACTCACGAGCACCCAGCTGAAGGCCCAGCTTGAGCGAGATGTCACGGAGAAGCTGCAAGTGCCTCAAAGAGCCAACCCATCCCTTCTCCAGCGAGTAGCGGAAGCGAGTGATAATCTGCTTCTCAATCTCGGAGCGCAAAATCTCGGGGGTGACCTTCTCGAAAGAGAAGTCGGCCTCGGGGAAGATATCACGCAAGGATTCATCAATCTCTGCGCGAGGAGCAGCATTGACTTCAGTTCCCAGCAAGCAGTTGAGCAAGTGAGCAACGCAGGAGGCGACAAACGGAGCAGGAACGTTGCGCAAGTAGCCGTTGGCAACGTGCTTAAAGGCACGGGCAATCATCTCCTGAACTAGAAGAGTCGACAGAGCCTGAAGGCGAGGGCCCTTCTCTCCAGAAAGCTGCGCCAGTTTACCCAAGTAACGAACGTTGATGCCACGCTTGTGCAGAAGCTGAGTCAAAGACTGCCCGTCCATGGGGAAACCAACATCGCCTTCATGCAAGTCCTGAATCAAGTCCGGAATGACCTTGGACCGCAGATGATCACAAGCATCCTTCACTTCCTTCTCATCTTGAGCCCATTGTTCCTTCTCCTCCTTGGTCTGGGGAATCTGACCACTGAAGACATCCGGGTTGAGAGACAGATTGAATCCGGAGATGTCAACACGCTCCTGGTCCGCTGCCTCTGCGGCCTTTTCTTCCTCGGTTTGGCCCTCCTTGGGGGCGGCCTGGGCCTTGGCAGCTCGACGGCTCTCCACCTCAGCCTTCACATACTGGCTCATCTTGTGCCGCCAGTAAGACTCAACCAGCTCCAACCGCAGGGTCGACATACGGTGCGGGTACGCGTCGCTGCCATCCTCATTCTGCCAGAGCGCATCCAGAGGCGCAACGCGGTATAGGTCCAGAACATATTTGCGACCATCGGTGCCCAGTAGGCCCTTAGTCTCAACACTACCTTCAAGGTCATGTCGCTCCCCATCCTTGTCCCAAACAGGATGCGACTTGATCCGAAGCGACTTGGAGAGCTTTTCAAAGACAGGCACGAAATCCGGGTGAGTAGCAACGACATCTTTACCTTCAACACCACCGTAATCAATCTGGTGCTCGCCAGGCTCTCGTTGCTTGAAGATACCAGGAACGATACTCTGGCCCACGATGCGCTGGCCGAGATAATCGACCACTACAGTTCCGGGCGTGAACAGACCATTGATGTCGAGCTGGTTGACTGCCTTGATACCAAGGACGTCCTTGCCCACGGCAACGCGAGCAGCCTCATCGCCGCCCTCGGAGGTGAAAGTGCCAACACCGTCGGCACCGAAGGAGTAGAAGATGTTATTGTAAACAAAGATCTGGGCATCACGAGCCTCGGTGGGATTAAGAGGAGCAACCTCGCCACGAGCGACCAGGACCGCACCGCGGGCAGCAGCCTCGTTGTAGTCAGCGAACAACTTGGACGTCAAACGCTCCCGGAAAACACGATCCTGAACGGTATCACGGGGCAACTCGCGAGTTGTCTGGAACTCTTCATTCCAGTCACGCAGAGTCTCGGCATTATCCGCACCGGAGATCAGGAAACTCTCCTGCGAGCGAGTGATGTCAGGCTGGTGGGTGTTTAAGCTGGATGAGGTGGGAGACACCAGCCACGGGCTATTGGGGATGGCATTCTGGAAGGGAAACGTGGTCAAAAGGTCCTTTTCGTTGTTGGATTCCTGCAAAGCCTCGAAGGAGGTATTGAATGAGGGTGACAACAGAGAGATCAGTGAGAGAAGAGAGTGGGCGCTGCCCTTCTTCGGAACTGTCTTCGGGAAAGGATCAAACTTGGTATTGGAGCACTTGTTCACGAAGAAGCCTGACACGTGGGAAGTGATCTGGAACTGCTCGCCCTCGTTTGTGGTGACCTGCAGGTAGAGCAGGTGGCCTCTCTGGCGAAGGTGGTACGGAGCAGGATTCCATGGCGAGAGAGAGATCGACTTGACAGTTTTCGGAAGGGGGGTCTGAGACTGCGGCAGAATAGTCTGCAGAGACGAAGCACCAGTGAGGTTGTATTTGGTGAGCGAATGGTCCTTCTCCGCTTCGCTGGCTTTGGTGGCCTCGGCAGCGATAGCATCATGCAGTGACAAACCAGCGGAGATACCGTGGAGGTTGTCTACGCGATCGCCCGCAGCGCCGACGAGCTCGCGCATGCGCACAACATGCATGCGAGCCTCCTTCTCAGTGTAAGGGTCCTCGACCAAGACGATCTCGGAGTCGGCCTTGAGCTCAGGCACCTCGGAAAGCTCGACGAAGTCATTGATACGTTGTCCGTTAAACTCGAGGTGAAAGCAGGTGTACTGGAAAGTGCCGGGCAGTTCGACGATAGATTGGCGAACATCTTGCACTTGTTCTTGGCTCGAGACCTGACGGAAGAACCGGAATCAGAAGGCATCCTCGGTCATAAACGGCAGCTGCCACATGAAATACTCACCATCACCTGGATTTTGTACGGCTCATGAGGAAGCTTCACAGAGATCTGGAAAAGACCTGGACACAAGTCAGAAAATCACTGCTCCATCCTACCCTAGAAGATGCCACATACCACCTGCATTGTCGTCCTCCACACCTTCTGGCTGGTTACCATTTGTCTGATCTTGAGGAACCTCTGCTCGATGGTCAGAATATACATTCTATGCCATTGTTTACAATGGAATTGATTGTGGGGCGATGCTTCTCGTAACCTCCACGATCGGGGGCTTTCAAGTGAAACCGACCTTTCGAGTGTTCCAGCTCCCCATTGGTGTGTGCCATTGTTTCGATTTAGGAATGGATTAAAGCTCTAGCAAAATTGAATTTGCACAGAGCTATTTTCGCGACGATCGAAGGAATGGCAGCTCGGAGCCAACGATGAGAGTCTAGGACCTGCGGGGGTCAAGAGGGAAAAGAGGTCGCTATGGTACAGACGGGCAATTGAAGCAGACAATCCAACAAACCCCGTACCCCAGAGAGATGATGCAAGGAAAAAAGTCTTGGGGAAGAAAGCAGCGGTGGAACGGAGGAGAAAATTTCTCGGACTTGCGGCATCCCCTCGGAAGTGCTCGGGCGGTGGGTTCGGGGAAGACACCGCGGAGTTCTCCACACACACGACTCTTCACCAGATTTGACAGGGACAATGTCTATGTGAATAGGGTTGATATTCAAGTTCTTATCATCTATGGAGAGTTCATTGAGTAGTAAGTGATCGGGTTTCCCTCCTCCCGTGAATGTCCAGCATACTACATGACGTCTTCGCTAAACAGGTTTTATGAAAGTCAGAGGTAAACTAATACATCATCGAATAGATTCCCTGATGAGTTCATAGGAATTCGAGTGCATTGTGTTGGAAGTGATTATCTTTGGTTCCGATGACAAGGATTGTGTAGGGCTTTGATAGTTAGAAGCCGCCATTGTATGGGTGTAACATGGTGGATTGAGATAATTAATTTGTGAACCTATCTTATATGAGCTTCTGTGGATCCAATTTACCAGGGGCGAAGTATAATGATATTTGCTTTTACTAAATATCATAAGCAACAATTGGTTGGACTTGATAAAAAGTCCATATAAGGATAGAGGTTTCAGACTAGTCCAATTGAAGACCAATTACAAAAACATAGTACAATATGTCTACTAGAGCAAAATTGCTAGAAACTAGAAGATGTTAAGGACGTCTTGGAACTTGGTGATGCAAGGAGGATCATTTTAAGGGCATGACCATATGTAGAGCAGACCCCGAGACCAGCCCTCAAGTTTGCCACTTGGGTATTTATCGCTAAAAAATACAGCTCTGCTCTCATATTTTTATTTTCCGTCTTTCAAGGTCTCTAATCAATGTGTCTTTCAGAGAGAATGGCTATTTTTTGTATACATCAGTGACCATCGGGTCGTTAGACGATCTCTCAACAGTCCATATGTCCAATGATCGTTGGATATATATACCCATGCTTGTGCTCTCTATAGTGCTCATCTAAAACATCTCTCGACTTCACCTGCTTTTATGACAAATGATTCCAACTTTCGCGTTTTAATCTGGTCTTCTCTATGTACCAATCTAGATCACGTGATCCCATAGACATATATCAACTCCAACACAATAAAGAATATTAGGAGGTCAATTGTTATGAAAGTCAAAATAGTCCAGGATATATAATAACAGATATACTCGGTCATCTAAAAAAGACATCGCGTAGAAACCTCCATCGACATATCCACTCTCTGCCAAGCCCCTTAACAAGTCATTAGGATCTCCACCGCGACTAAGCCACACGGTTTTCCTTTCCACCCTTTCTTGCCCGACCACTCTCCTTCGTTCATTTTCCGGTCTCTCATTAACTCTAGTTTCAGTTTCCTAGTTCTTTTCTTTTTCACGTCTTTCTGGGTCTCTGCCCGTCCATTCCCTCTCAATTGACGCGTCATTCCCTGGTGGTGTGGCGTTGGCATTCACGCATCGGTCTGTAACACTCTAGACTTACTGTGGCCGTTGCACCCTGCATCAGATCGCCCAGATCGACGAGTTTGGGGGCGTTAAGCTTTTCCAGAAGCATACCGTCCTGTGCACTACTCTTCTCCAGTCTGAGTATTTAAAAAGCTGCACCGCGAACAAAGGGATCGACGATGCTATGGAATCGGCTCGCACAACCGCTGACGTTGTGCGCCCGACAAGGCTTGAGCCGCCCTCTCAGGCCCAACACACGTACTTGGCAGTGTATCCCTAGACGGTGCAATTCGTCGAGTCCGCAGAGTACTGGCCAGTACACCCCGGACCCTACCGATCAAAATGATGAAGAGGATCAGGGCCGGGGTCGCAAGAACGATGACCCCAACTTGAAGTCTACTATCTTGAAGATGCTCGAGACTGCAGCAACAACAGCGGCATCCATTGCAATTCTTGGGTATGAGCTGCCGTGCGCGATGCTCAATGTAATTTCATCCCGGCTAATCTCCATCCCAGCTTTGCGGGCTACTCGTACCACCAGTATTACAAGTACCTGATCCTGGATAAAATGGACAATGCTTTTAACCCGGGCGATCCTGCTCTTGAGGTTGCAGGCGTGGTTTCGGGAAAGCACAAGTATCCTCGCCAGGAGCACTGGATCGCTCGGGATGAGCAAGATCGCATTGACGAGATCGTGGCTGGGCGGCGCAGTGGCAATTACTATCTCCTCGTGGGCGAGAAGGGCACTGGCAAGACTTCAATGCTCCTCGAAGCCATGCGGAAGATCAATGGGGACAGCTGTGCGATGTTTGAAGCCCACGCTGACCTTGAGATCTTTCGAGTCCGACTGGGCAAAGCCCTAGACTATGAGTTCCATGAGGAGTAGGTCTCGTCTATATTCATCATTAGATGAAATGGTTGCTAATCAGGACATATAGCTACATTGGCAGCTTGTTTAGTATCCGTGGTCCGCGAGATACCACTGCTCTGCTAGATATCGAACGGGCCTTCAACAAGCTAGAGAAAGTTGCTCTGGCCAGACGGCGCAAAGGCTCGCCACCACTGATCATGATCATCAACAGTGCCCATCTGGTGCGCGATGATCACGATGGACAGGACTTGCTTGAGATGATCCAGCAACGTGCTGAACAATGGGCTGCGAGTGGCCTGGTCACCACCAGTAAGGTTTCACCCTATCACTCTTCTAGGATTGACTAATAAATCCATCAATAGTTCTCAACAGTGATGACTACTGGGTATATGAGCGCTTGAAGCGCTATGCGACCCGAATGGAGGTCATCCCAGTCACTGACCTGCCCAAGGAAAAGGCGATGACTGCATTGAAGAGATACCGTATGCAGTTCCACAATGAGGTCCTGCCGTCCGAAATTCTCGAGAAAGTCTACGATAAAGTAGGCGGCCGACTGTCTTATCTAAATCGAATCGCCAAATCTCCGGACATTGTGAAGACTTCCCAAGAGATCTGCCGTGCTGAAAAGTCATGGTTCCTCAGCAAGTGTTGGATCCTCGGCACGGAGATGGATGACGATGTGATGGACCAGCAAAAGTTCTCTGTGAGTGCATCCTTCTATACCCTTTCTACACTGGAATCCTGGAGAATATTCTAATGAATCCAAAATAGTCTGCCGCTATGGTTCTGGCGAGAGCACTGGTAGAGCGCGAGAAGACGATGGAAAAGACTTATGACCCAGAAAAGGGTCACATTCTACCTGAAATCCCGCTTCACGAAGCCCGAGAGATCATGACTCGCGCCGATTTCATCCAGGCCTACGATCACGAGAACATCTTCACCATTGACTCTCGGGCAATGGTGCGAGCTGATTCGGTGCCGATGCAACATGCATTCCGAGAGATTTGCGCTGTCAACGGGTTTGATCAGCACCTCGAAGATACCTTGGAGCGTATCGGCGATATTGAGAGTCTCGGCCGTACCCGTGAGTTGACGATCAAAGACCTCTGGGATAAGGGCAAGTATCGGATCGTCGTGCGAGATCCCAAAGGACACGAGAGTGGAACAGTGGAATTTGCAGTGGCCGAGCGTCCCAGCGAAGATTGAAATTCAGTCGTGTAGATTAAGATGTCATCATTCAACTTTTCTTTGACAAGGCTTGGAAGCTCCCAGTAATGACATCATCACATCTTCACCGCCGACAAAAACATTCGACTTCCCCTCGTGAGCTTGTAGCGCCAGACTCTCTTCGCTTTAAGCCTTTGCAGTTCTCCCTTGACGTCTTTCCAGCTTGAACATGGCACCCAGGAAGAAAGGCTCGTCGATGAGTGGGAGTGCGCAAACGCGCAATCCCAAGGAAGCCTTGAAGGATCTGGCACCGTCTCGACTGGCGCGCATCCCCTCACCTGGCCGTTTCGTCCTAGTTGTCCTCAGCAACTTGATTCTCAGCTCGGTTCTATTTACTCTCACATCGGATGTGACCCAAGGCGACCTTGGTCTGATCAGCAAGCATCTGGAGGAATGGTGGGAAGCGGGGGGTCTAGTGGCTTGGAGGGCCATGGAGGTTGGACTGGCCTGGGTGCTTGGTTTTGACAGTAAGTAATCTTTTAATTGCTTGAAGCTGTACGCTGTCGCAACAGCTTGAGAATAACACAGACTAACATGGACTACATCAACAGGCTGGGATGTCGCGTCGTTCCTATTTCTCACGCACCTGCCCACCTACTCCCTCTTGACTTTCTTCTACGGCGTGCGACCAACCTCGGCGCTATTGTCCTATGGAATCACCATTTTCTCGACGGTTCTTCCGTTCGTTTTCCTGCGACGCCCCACGTCAGTCCACGATCTCTCCCACGCTCCGGCCGGCGCGGTCGCTAATCGCGCCATCCTACAAGACCGACCTACCACGATTTTCACCTCCCTTGCCGCCACTTCCATTTTCATGGTCGTAATTTATATCAGTTACGCATCATGGATACCCGCCCAGCTGGTCTTGCACTTTGAGAGCATTCCCGATATCAGTGCCGCCCACGCGGGCCCCGCCGGCCTCCCGGTCCTCTTTTTGACTCTCGTCCCTGCTGGCTTTGCAGTGCGTGACTTTTTGTTCGTTAGCTCTACGGGCCACTCGACAACAGCGACGGAAGAAGAGTCGCAGCCGACAAGTCGCGAGGGTGAATACTTGATTGTTGCTCTCTACCGCAAGACCTGGGGCCGACTGTCGAGAAAGACGCAGATCCTAGCGTCTCGCACTTTTGTTCTTGCTGCGGGAATCCTCGTCAATACGATCGTGCAGGTGGCGGGTACTATCTCGAGTGTCTCGATCCAGGGTGCATTTGCCTGGGGTGTTGTCTGGGCTCTCGGTGCCCTTGCAACTGGCGCGACCTTTAGTTGGATTGGGGCGGAAATTTAGCAATGTTTGAAGGAGGCCCAGGTGCTCGCAGACTCGCAAGGATCATGTAGGCTATGCAATGGGGCTGGATCATGTCCTCTGCATGCCTTGCCTGCTATGGTGGTCGGATTCCTTTGCCCGCTTTCAACTCAGTACTTTCAGAGATGAGACTTGTTTAATACCCTGTCTAATCGGTGCCGGCGTTGCGTGAAGTTCGAGTGTTACTTTGATTGCGTCGTGGTTGTTGACTGGTCTCAGGCAGTGACTGATGCCACTTTCGACTTGCTTCTCATTAGTCTTGGTGTTTCATGTTGATACCTCAATTGCGGCTCAATTTCGAATCAGTAATTCTATTCGTAAACGCTCAAACATTGCTCGTGAGGTATCTAATCTATAACGGCTCCAGAGATGAATCTAGTAAAAAGAGGAAAGAAAAGAAATCAATCAACGAGACTCAACAGCATGTGCCATGTCATAGTCATTCGCAGACGAAGTATCCCTCTTCACGACAATCTCATCCTTAGGATGAGGCAATAACCATCCCGGATGCAAGATATTAAAAACAGCCACCGCGACAATCATCATAGCCCCATCAAGTCCAATAAAGTACGACTCATGCGTAATCAAGTACCCATCCCAACCCTGCAACAGCTCGATCGTCCGGTAAACACTCCGAGCATAGATACAAGCCACGGAGAGAACCATCGCGCCCAGAAGAGGAACCACAGATCCAGTCAGAGACTGCAACATCCCACCGCGCATCGTCCGACGGATGAAATCAGCCGCGCAAAGGACAAAGATGGTAATGGAGAAGAGCTGGAAGACGATCCCCCCGACCATAGTGTAAGTGCCGGGATCGGTGTTGCCGTCGACTTTGCTTGATTCCGAGGAGGCCATGCCGCCGCCGATGGCTTGGATAACGAGGGAGATGACGTCGCAGGTGCAGAAGATCCAGAGGTACCAGTTTGGTTTGAGGATGGAGGATTCGCGGCCGAGGATTTGGATGAAGCGGCCTAGAAGGACGTAGATGCCGGCTGTGAAGAAGGTTGGTGCTATGAGTAGTTAGTACGATAGCGTATTGCTTTGATTTATGTAGATATACCCACCGATAATGAGGGTGGAAATTTGCATCAGGAATGCATCCATGTTATATGGGCATTGGGAGGACCAGGTTCGACCTGCCCAGCCGAGTACTTCCACTGTGAATTTGTTAGTTGGTGAATTCGATCTTGTTTGATTCATCTCTTACCTAGACACCCGACGCTAAACACACTGCACCACCATGTTCGCTTCCAGCAAAACTGGATTGTGTGGAGAATCAAAGATAGTCCAAATAGAACGCAAAAGGCAATGCCTGCCCCCAAATCTGGGACATAACCATAAGAGGTACCATAACCTGGTTCTTTAGGTTGACACCCTACTATCAAATCTCGCTGGTGCTCCTTATATAGTTGATATGCCAGGGTAGCATTTGTGGTTGGATCCATGGTGACAATAGACGTGAAAATCAGATATCACAATTATTCTAGAAGGCGTGAAGAACGTCAATCGCGTGAGTCGACAAGAATTAACAGCAATTCCGAACACTGCTTCTAAAAGGACGGGCCGGAACGAAGGTCAAAAATGATCAAAGCGAAGGTTAAATCAACACCGGCAAGGCTCCAGTATTAAAGAAATTCAGAGCGCAACCGTCAAAATATAAGACTTCGCCCCGAAACAAAGGCTGAGCATAGCGCTAACCGCAAGAAGCAATGACCTTGCGAGATGCTTTGCAAATCATGGACATCGACCCCAATTTGTACGGGGGCTGCGAGATCCACTCGCACGATCTATAGCATTCCGGAATCCGGAGTATACATCCATCGGAGGAACCGAGCCCGACGCGAACTATGAACGGGATAAAATCTAATTCTTTGGTTCAGTCTTCCACGCGAGAAGCCGGTTTGACAAATCGGCTGCATCAGCGTAGAGGGGAAGAAAAACCGTCAAGTGGGGGCTCGGTGGCCCTATAAAAAGATGACATCAGATGAAGAGATTCTTGCATGGGCCATTGGCCAAATCCGATTGAATTCGGGCCGAAAGTCTTCCGTTGTGATCGTAAAGGGTATTTCACTCGCAAGATTGTCCTAACCAGGTTTAGTGTCGATGGAGATGCCTAGTTGGGTAAGTTGACTGGCGAATTCCGATCCGAAGTATCCGGCTGACTGCTTCAGAATCATGTATTTTGATCTGAAGATTGAATTAGCGCCTGGTATATAAGCACATCAATTCGCAATCATATCGGTAAATAATGTTATCACCTTGCAGGTTTGTACTGGAGCGTCTATGCGCGGTATCGGGTTTCGGGTTTCGGCGCGTGATATTCCGTTCGCTTGTGCATTTCCATGGCAATTCGGTCTAGGCGCGATTCAGATTCTTCTCCAGCTGTGGATTAGAATAAGACTGCAGTCAGCTCTTCTGGAGAGAAGTTACTAAACCACATAATGTATGATTTTGATCATTGGTGGGGTAATAATATACAAGGCTTTGATACACGTCACCCAACTCGATTATTCCAGGACCAAAGAGCAAACCAATCCATCCCCGGGGCCCTCTGCTGCGTGTTTGTACGTAGTCAGTAAACAGGTTCCATACTAGACTTGGCATGGAGTTCGCGTGGAAGTGTTCTCGGATCTTGTCTATGCAACGCTCTTAACTCCGTCCGCAAGACCCACCATTGGCACTGGTCCCGCGGTATATTTATTCAATTTTATGAAATTACCTCGGCTCTTTAAAGTATACTTCGATTTCAGGCATGCCATGAATGCACGAACCTAACTGTACTTAACATTTCCAGAAAACGCCCGATCTCCCCTCTAGCTCATGTCTGTGTGAATCGCGGCATATCATAAGTTCCCTTAGGATCTAGATATTGTCATGTCAGCACTGCATCTCCAAGCAGATCAACTACTTACCAGTGTGGTTCGCCAGAATAAACTTCTTAATTTCAACCATCTTGGAACTGAATTCCGAGTTCAGCTCTTGAAAGCGGATTTGGACTTTCTCATTGCGCCGCGCAGCGCCAGCCAAGGCCGCTTGCGCGACATGGAAGCGCGACACGCGGTTCGCGAGCATCATATCAAATGGCGTCGTCGTGCTTCCCTCTTCCATGTACCCATTGATGGAAACCCGGTCGAGACGCGGTCGACCGAATAGCAATCCCTGCAGCTCAGTCACATAGCCATGATAGTTGAAATGAATGGCCCGGTTGGCCGTGAAGAGATGATCGAATGCCTCGGTGGACAAGGCGTGCGGATGCGAACCCTCGTTCTCGAGGATCATCAGGTCGGTCACGTTGATCACGCGAACACGGAGTTCTGGCACACGCTGGCGCAGGAGCTCGGCGGCTGCGATCACTTCGAACATCACCTCGACGCCAATACCAACCAGCACCACGTCCGGGTCTATTCCGTCGTCGGTGCTGCAGAATTTCCAAATCGATGCTCCGGCACGGCAATGGCTCTCCGCGTCTTCGGGTGTCAGATATACTGGAGTTGGCTGCTTCGAGCCCACCATCAGGTTGACGTAGTTCTTCGACTTGAGACAATGGTGCACCGTCGTCAGGAATGTGTTTGCATCTGGTGGTAGGTATACACGCGCTGCGTTAGGCTTCAGCTTCAACACTGCTCCGATGAATGACGGGTTCTGATGAGAGAACCCATTGTGCTCCTGACGCGTCCATGTGCTGGTTTCGATATAGTTGATGCTGGCAACAGGGCCATGCCACTGGGTCTCGCGAGCCTAGACAAGAATTCTCATGAGCAAAGTGTGAGTTCACGACAGAAAAGTCAAACATACCATCTTGATAAATTTGGCATACTGCACCATCATCGTGTGGATGATACCAAGGAAACTCTCATATGATGGGAAGATACCCACACGCCCGGTCAGTGTGTATCCCTGCATGAAGCCCTGGCACAAATGCTCGCTCAAAACCTCGATGACACGACCTCCACGAGCATTGGAAAACTCATCCCACTGGAAGTTGCGGTTGGTTGAGTCGAAAACAGCGTCAAGCTTGTTGCTTTCCAATTCGTCTGGTGAAAACAACCGCACCTCATGCGGGTTCTGTACAAATACCTCGTTGATGAACTTTCCGATGGTCTTCATTGCGCTCTCTTGAGAGCCTTTCTCAACACCAAATGTCCTCCAGTCGGGTAGCGTTGGCTGTATGTAACTATTGTACGCCTCGATGCGCTGACCCATCTTCTTTTCATTCTTTTCCGGTATCACGGATTTGATCTCGTCGATGGCATCGCCATCGTCAGTAAACAACTCCTCTGGCTTATACCCAGCGAGCCACTTTTGCAGCAAGTCTAGCTGCTCTTTATCGCTCTTGGCTTTGGGCAGTGGCACCTGATGCGAGTGGAACGAGCCTTCGATAAATTGACCCCGGAATTCCTTAGGTCCGGACCAACCCTGTGACCGAATTAGTTTATGGCAATATTGGATAGCTGCTATCCCTCCCTACCTTTGGCGTACGCAGAATCAACATGGGCCATCGCGGTTTGAGAATCGGCTTTCCAGATCGTGCAGCCTGTTGGATCTGACGAATTTCCTTCACAGCCCAGACCATCGAGCAATGAAGATCCGTATCGATATCATCGACGTTCTCCACGAATCGGACTTGATACCCGTATCCGCTGAAGAGGGCCAGGAGCTCCTTCGAGTCCATGCAGCCAAAAATGGTCCGCTCACTGATCTTAAACCCGTTCAAGTGAAGAATCGGAAGGACAGCTCCCGACTCCTTAGGATCAAGATATTTGATGGCGTGCCAAGAACTATCGACAGTCAGACATATACTTGTTAGAACGGGGTTTTAGACGAACGTAGCAGTCGGGCCCGATTCAGCCTCGCCATCGCCAATTACGCAAGTAGCAATTAGATCGGGCTTGTCCATGACGGCGCCAAAGGACACAGATAAGGCATAGCCCAGCTCTCCACCCTCGTGGATTGCGCCGGGGGTCTCGGCATTGATATGACTGAATAATCAGTAAGTGTCAACTGTCGAGGGATTATTCAAATTAACCAACCTAGGAAGTCCCGCCGGAGTGCTGAAAGTCGAGACGAGTTGATGGAGACCCTTGGTGTTGCGCGAATACTCCGGGTAAAACCTTTCCAGCGACCCTTCCAGCCATAGCGCGGCTAGAATGCCCGGAGCACCGTGTCCTGGACCAACCACGTATAGCATGTCGAGATCCATCGTTTTAATGAGGTAGTTCAGGTGGGAATAGACCAGAATCAGACCAGGGCATGTTCCCCAGTGGCCTACAATACCCGTCATGAGTCCTCATATATATATCGTCTCAGAGCGATGGCTTACCGAGCAATCGAGGCTTAATATCGTCGAAAGTGAGTTCTCTTTTTAAAAGGGTATTTTCCTCCAGAAAAATCATCGCTGTCATTCAATTAGATCGTTGTTCTAGCATCTAGGTCGCGTTATTCAATGACTTACCAGCAGCGATGTAAGCTGCAGCCCGTCGAAACTTGAACAAGGCATCGCAGGCTTTTTGATCTAAACACTGATCAGACAAGGTAACACTCAGCTTCTCCAAGCCATCTGGCAGCTGTGATGGCAAGGGTTGCGGATTCGGGCGGTCAATCACTTCTCCGGGCATTGTGTTGACTTGAGCTTGGCACGGATGATCAGCGATTAGAATCGAGCGATAATATCCGTAGCTCGGTGATGGAAGAATAGAATAGCCAGCAGAGAGTAGAAAAGGAAATAATATACAGGTTCGGGCGGTCACTCCATGGCTGAATCATAGAGCTCCAGCAAGATTCATGTTGGGTTTACTCGTCGCCGACGTCACCGTCGCCAACCCTGACATCACATATCCTGAAACAAGAAGAACTCGCATCCGCACGATTGGAATCAGCTTGATTCCCACAGAAAAATCACTGCAATCTGACAATTTTCATCGCCATGGCAAAGACCGTCCTTGCCGTTAATGCGGGTTCGTCCTCGGTCAAAGTTACTTTTTATACATTCGAGAACCCGCCGAGATCCGTCGCCGATGCGCAAGTCTCCGGGATCACGGCACCACCAGCATCCCTGAAGTACCAACGGGGACCGATAAAACATCAGGAGGAGCTGAAGGAGCAATTGAGCACGCCGCAAGATGCATTTAAATATATCCTGCAGCGCTGTTTCAATGACCCCGAGCTATCCGAAGTCGCGAGCGAGGATGATCTAGCATACATCTGCCACCGAGTCGTTCATGGTGGCGAGTATCGCGATGCGGTGGAAATCAACGACGAGACGCTCCATCATCTCGAAGACTTGGAAGATCTTGCACCGCTGTATGTCCTTCGATTCCATTGGTTCCCACCTATAAAATCCAGCTGATCAATTTCCTATTCCAGCCACAACTTCTCCGCATTGGAGATCATCCGTCTCTGCAAGAAAGAACTTCCAAGCGTCACCAGCATCACCTATTTCGATTCATCGTTTCACCAGACACTCCCTACTCATGTCAAGACATATCCTATCAACCAGGAGGTCGCCAAAGCGAACGGGCTGCGAAAGTACGGATTTCATGGAATCAGTTACTCGTTCATCCTGCGGTCCGTGGCGCAATTTCTGGGGAAATCGGCGCAACAGACCAATCTGATTGCTTTCCACATTGGTAGTGGGGCATCGATATGTGCGATCAAGGATGGCAAGTCTATTGATACCTCGTGAGCGCTGCGATTCCATTGAACTGGAATTCCGAATTAATCGATGTGCAGGATGGGTCTTACCCCTTTGGCAGGATTGCCCGGTGCAACGCGGAGCGGTGATATTGATCCCTCGTGAGTTTGATGGTTCTCCGGTGGCGACAGTAGTTCGTTATTGACTTTGATCCTCCAGGTTGGTCTTTCACTATACCAACGAGGCTGGAAAATTGAGTCCCGCCAGTACCAAGGAGATGCATATTAGCACGGTAATTACCCGCAAACATGTCTACGAGAATATCGATTAACATCTGCTTTTTTCCTGAATAGGCAGAAGAGATCCTGAACAAGAAATCCGGCTGGAAGGCATTGACCGGCACGACGGATTTTGCCAAGATCGCGGTCGAGAACCCGCCATCTGAAGCCCACCAGCTTGCCTTTGACATCTTTGTTGATCGAATGTTGGGATATATTGGCAGCTACTATGTCAAGTTAAACGGGCAAGTCGACGCCTTGGTCTTTGCGGGTGGGATTGGCGAGAAGAGCGCACTATTGCGTCGGATAGTGTCTGAGAAATGTCAAAGCCTAGGCATTGCCATCGATTCGGAGGCTAATGCGAGTGGACCCGACGATAACCAGCCTGTCAAGGATATTTCCAAAGACCCCAGCAAGGGGCCACGGGTTTTGATTTGCCAGACCAATGAGCAGGTACGTTGGAAACCAAATAATGTTGCAAACCAAATTCTAATTGGTTGTTTGTCCCCTGATGTAGTTCGAGATGGCATACAGCTGCATCCGCGCGCGATCTTGAGTTGATGCAAGCACTCCGTACTCCGTACAGACAGGAATGGTTGCAATCGCTTTTCCCTACCGTATATAGAATTTCAAATCAGTATGTGACAGGTCCCACCTTGGGAACAATCAATATGGAGCGCAAGCCTTGACTGGCTAGACAAGTGAGCGCCCAGCACTTCAGAGTTGAGAGATATTCGATGGACAGTAGAATGGCTGGTGCAGGAACGCGCACCGTCACGTTCAGCCTTGATTGTTCAGTGGTCAATGTGGCCATTCCTGGCGAATTGGTCCTTGCATACCAAAGTATTCATCTGCACTGCAAGAGCTTGAAGATCAAGGTCCGTCGGGGCGGTCCGAGAGTCTTGTTGGGTCACAACAAACTCAAGAATGATGTGATGCATCACACCCAACCAGAGCATCGGAGCGGACAAGCTGCATCCGACGGGAATCCCCGGTCCTTGGTTCAGCTCTAAATTCGGTTGATCTTCTGGAATTGGGAAAGGGGGTGGATGCAGGCGACGGACCGCGATCGGGAAAGGCGATCACTGGTAAGATTGTGTGATGCGGAAGTCAAGGCGATCTGCAGGGAGTGCTGGGTAGATCGGAAGTTAATTGGGGAGGTCTGGATACAAGATACCGACGGAGTACGGCGGATGGTGGTGTTGGATATATTGAATATTCAATATCTGATCGCGTTGCGTACTGCAAAGCCGATCAATGGGATGCACTTGAATGCATCCGTGATGATCATCGAGGACCACCGCGATCGATCCTGCAGCCATCGAGGGTCCAACAGAAAAAGAAATAAGCATGGTATGCTTCTGGTCAGTGTATCATCGTGCAGGGCAGTGCAGTCAATCTGTACGGGGGGCAGCGGGAGATGCACGATTGTTTCCGGATCCAGGGGTCAACCTCGCATCTTCTCGGGCGCGACACATCTTGAACGCCAACTCCACTTTTCGGGCACTAGTGAGTGGAAATCTTAGCCGTTTACCTTCCACTGGTCGCGGAAACGAGCCCGTCGGGCAGCAGTGGGGCAGTCACTGGCGGAGTGCTCACATTGTGTTGTGTATGGCTCGATCCCTCTGAAATTCGTCCCAACCTGCATGAAGATGCGTCGAAAAGCTCAGTCCCGGAGTCAGGGGCGGGAGACCCGGTAGGGAGGACCAGGATGAGCGATCGAACCCGGTGCGATGGATGCCGGAGCCGTGGAGGGTTGATCGTCCCCTTTTTAATTTGCTTGCGGGCCTGTCTAGCATCTGGGTTGAGGTCAGCGGCTTGAGACTATCGCTGCTCCTTTCGGAGTCCTGATTCCACCGGGGAAATCAGCAGAGGATCCCGGTGGCTGGTAACAGTCCATCCGCCACGAATATCACGGGTCTCGCCGTGTTCTCGCTGATCTTCTTCTCGAGACTATCATGGCCAGACGTGAACAAGGTGATGCATCGTGGATCAGGTCCCAAAGTCTCGGGCGAATGCAGCCCCATCACGAGTGCCGTTGCGGAGTACAACGGAATACGGTGGACTCCCAAGGTGGATTGGGCGGCTTTTGTTCCAGAAGGCTTTGGAGGGATTCCTACAGAGGAGAGTGCTACGATCGCCCGGCTTTGTATCCGCGGAACCCGTCGTCATCCGTTGGGAGATTGCCTGATCGAGCTAGACAGGGCTCAGTCTGTGTCGGGAATAAATTGAGAAACACAAATTTGAGATCTTGACACATCAACAAAGAGAGACCTCTCGACTGTGATTTCACCCGGTCAATCCCCAGATCTCGATGCATCCGTATGAGCGGTCAACGGGACTGCATCCAGCGGGATACCGATCGGATAGACGGAATATGTACGCTGAAAAGGGACCGTTCATGCAATTCCCACCTAAACCTTGTTTAGAACAGGCTAATGCATCGAGCCGAGGCCTGGGGACTCAGGAACCCGTTGTGGCGAGCTGATCTGGAAGCAAAAAGAACCATCGCCCTGGATTCAAGGCCGTTGGAAATCCTGATTCCTTCCAACCTCCATGTTACACGCCCAAGTCTGGTACAGTAAGTGCTCCGTACTCCGTCGATGGTATTCGGATTCCGTACTGGACGGGAAAAATGGAGCATTGATTCCGAAACTTTGAGCTGAGTCTTTCTGGAACCCGACGACTTCTCCCGTTTCTAGCGTTCTTCTCCGTCATGGAGACGGGGTCGTTCCGAGAGAGTTGCCGGGTCCACAGCAGAAGCTCGATTTTCCCGTCATGTCTAAGCCTCTCCTTTTAACTTCCCTAATATCCCTCCAGTGAACTCCAGTCTACGGAATATCAAGGCGAGCCCCGTCCTTCGTACCTCAGCACCGGAACGATTGGTGTAATTTCAGAGGCACAGCGTCGCCCCATTATTATTTGTGGCTTTCCACCGCGTGCGACCCACTGAGGATCATCTATTCCCTGTTACTCCATCACCACGAATAGGAAATCGTCCGTGAGAACGAGACACGCCGTGGCAACTGCCAATCAATACTATGTAGATATCATCATGATCCATCGATTCAATATTCACCCGTGGCGTTTCGCCCTGCCGTGTTTCGATCTCGCTAACGGCCCCGTATTCCGCGGTAGATCTCCAGTCCCGATTTCAAAGACTCATCCATTCATGATTCGTATGAAGATACTCCGTACGGGGTATTGAGTAGCAATATCCCTGCCACTGGAGATGTCGGACACGGCTGAGACGAACCAATCGAGTTTTGGAATCGAGGTTGCTGAGAACGAGGTCAAGGGGTACTCCGTAGTTAATTGTGGCTGGTAATACCCATCATGACGGTTCTCAAGTGGCAAAAGGTGAGAGCTGACGCAAAGCTATAACAAAGGGAGAAGGTATGGGGGTGGAGCCGATGAGTGTAACAGTTTTCTGCAGTTCCCGGAGAAAAGAAGGAGTCCAGAATAGTTGGAGATGGGACAGACAGGTACCGTGTACAGGGCGACCCAAACACTCGGGAAAATCGAAAGGCTAGAAGGCCAAAAGAATGTTCATAACGTAACCGCCAGGTCCAAGTGGATTCTCTGAATCGAAATTGGATTTGGTGTCGCCCCGAGGTCCACTTCTTCCCCCTATGATGGAGCCCCCAACAGGATTATATGTACCTGATCGGTTGGAGTACAACCCTTTACATTTCCCCAGGAATACAAATCAGAGCCGGGAGTTGGGCGTCCAATATTGAAAACCAAAGAAACTTCCAGAGCTTGTAACGAACAATTGGTGTTGAGAGGTCGAGTGTCCTCTATACGAGGCAGAAGTGATTGGACGGGACCCTCAACAAGGCTCCCAAAACCTCAACCACATTGGCTGTCTGAAATCTGAATTTCAGATGTAACTGACGAGGTTCATGGGTTAGGGGATGATAGTGAACAGTGAACCTAGGCATCATGTGTCAGCGCCGAGTGTCTGGCCCAGCGCCCCCTGTCTTTCGTTAAAAGGGCACCATATCCGTTACAGGGACTCTATCCAGTGGAAAGTGATCCATCTCTATCAGTCCACGCGAGAAAGTCGCGATGTTCCAGTTCGGATGGATCCGTGTTCTGTTCCTGCGGCAGCATCCCCTTCTCCACTCAAGCAAAGGCTGTCCGAACAATCGGTTCTTAGCTTCTGAAGTGGAGAGCTCGTCTATACGTCGGAATTGACACGGCGCAAGACAGTTCTCGGGTACGGAAGACGGAGTACTTTTGAACCTGACACCAAGATCCAGAAGGGGCTGGAAATGGTGGAGAGATGTATCCAAAAGATCGAAATGATCCATCAGGTGGCATTTTTGATTGATAGCAAAAAACAGACAGCAGATCGACCAGGCGCTACTGCAACACTACCGGGGCTAAGTCGACGTTGGAGAACGCAGAAAGGGGGCGCTTTGGGTCGCGTTCCTGTTCCCCGGGACCAGGGACGGGAGAGCCGCTCCTAAACAAAGAAATATGGATCCCATAAGCTTATGATTCTGCGTAATTTCGGGTTTTCTGTTTTTCTTTTTTCCCTCTCGGTTTAGGAAAAAATTTAAAATTTAAATTAATTCCAAAAAAAGGAAAAACGTATTTCATATTTCATATTCTAAAAAATATAGACCAAGAACAAAAAAGAAAAAAAAAAAAAAAAGAATAAATCCAAGACGATCATCGTACAAGCGCTTCCACCAAATAAGTCATCGACTATATATCTACGCAATCGATCCCATTCCCCTGGGTCTTTCTTTCAACTGGATTATTATTTATCTGAATCTCCCTCACCCTTCATCAGGGACATACTTGAAATCGCAAACCTCCCCCCTGCGACGACTCGGCCCCCTATCCGCCGCCCTGTCTTCTCCCTTCTCCCTTGCGATACATCTTGAACCGGATCTACCGGACCACACTTCCGCGGCACTTCTCCTTCCCAGGGTCTCCCTTGCCGACGTCGACGTTCATATCCCTATTGCCCGTTGATTCTGGTTCAGATCGCGATTTCATGGACTTGACTCTGCAGCCACCCTCGCGCCTATCATTTTGAATCTTTCTTGGGGAACGATCCGCTTTACGATCTAGCCGTGGCACAAACAATAAAAAGCAACAATCGACCCGTCGTCTTTTCCCACCTGCTCGTCTTATTTGTCGGTTTGCGGTCTTCACATTCCTACCCTCCAAATCTGCTGGCGCCCGCATTGTTTTAGCGGTCATCTTTAAAAAGGATCGCGTTTCCGATCTCAACCGCATCCCGCGCCTGTGTCGCCCGTCCTCGTCTAGAACGCTTTTTCTTTTCTTTTTTTTTTTCTTTCGTTGATTCGGGGGGTGGATTGGGAGTTCGTTTGCCTCGCGCTCGATTCTCCGGCCGAAGGAAACTACTATATAAGAACTGTTCGTGGTGTTTACTTGGTAAGTTCTTCATCTCGTTCCTCAACCCTGCGTCGCATTCGCAACCTTGTTGCTCGTAACGCCGCAACACTTGCCACCACTTGCTATATCTCTTTGCGATCAACCGATCTAATTATGTTTGCCTCTGCAGACCTCAATATGATTCTTCGGGACCTGTCTGCCTGCAACATGGGCCGAGGTGCTTATGACACAACCGGTGTGAAGAAGCCTGGTGCTCCACCACCACCTCCAAAATAATCGCACTCGCAAGATATCCTTATTCTTCATGATTTCGAGTGCTCATTTATGGCGGCACTTTTCGTGATTCTTTTGATTTCTTTGGGTTGGGACTCTTCTGGCGCCTATAATTGGAGTTTGATACCTCTACGTTTCGGAGTTTGCAATACTCGGTGAGTCACTTTTCCCTCACTTCATCTTGGGCAGCAAAACTAACCGTTGAAATCCAGACATCTGTAACACTACTCGGTGCTCTTTGCTCTTTTTTCGGTCACATCCTCGTTTATTCGCCACTGGCCTTGCGCGACCTCATATACCCACTTATTAATTTTTTGGCTTCTTTTGCATCGGTTTCGGATACCAGCGTCGACGCTTTTCGACTTGTCTTTTTTCTTGTTTTCGAACCTGCTCCATCTCGGAACCCTCGTCCTCTTCCATCTCTCCACCTCTTTTCCTCCTCCGCCCTCGACCGAGATGGACCTGTTCGACTCTCAAAAGTGCCTTTGTCGTTGTCTTTTGATTTTGCTTGTTTCTGTTGTCTCCCGGCGTTACGATATAGATGGGATGGACTTTGTTGCATGGGATGCATGGGCTGATACCAGACGAATCTAGACCTTCGACCCCGCGGTCAATGGCACTTTTTTTTAACTCTTGTCCCTTTTTTTCATTTCTTGCCTTGAACCCTGTATTTGTACTGTATCTGTACCTGAAATGTTGAATGTCTGTATAGTGTCATCGCGCATCGCAATGCAAGCGCCCAGTTGATCATTTTATTTTTGGACCTTCTTGGTCCAGACCACATCAGGCCTAGTTCATGTCAGGAACAAGTCTGTGTAGTCCGACTGTTGTGTTCCTTGCGCTTTGACAGGTGCACTGGGCTGAATTGTAGAGCGTCGGGCAGATTTGCTTAGGGACTAAAGCCAACCTTGGCATTCTCTTGCTGTTTTAGCCATCAGATCTCGCCGCTTTTGGCTCACTCAGTCCACTATCACCTGATATCATCTGAGTATGATCTAGATGGAAGGAACTCAGTGAGCACTTTCCAAACTAGAATAACACAACAACAACATCGTAGCCATGTACCTACCTAGGTAGGTACTTAGGAACTTAGACCTTTTGACCATCATCCTGTTGCAAAAGATCATCACCACCACCATCGTCATGTCTTGCCCTGTGTCCTCGTCGACCCCCGCGCCCTCGAGCCCTATGGGCTCTTTTTCAAATGTTCTGGCTGAGATCCTTCGTGAGGGAACTCCCCCGTGGTGGCTTTCTCTCTGGTTTTCTCTTTGGGTGCTGTTGACGTCGCTTGGTGTGGTGATGATCCACGTCATGTGGTATTGGGGCCGCAAGGAAATTGAACGGTATACTTGACCAAGATTTCTCACTTCTTCTTCACTCTCCCTTCACTTTCCCTGTACTTTCCCTTCAATCTCTTGTTCACTACAATATCCGCTAGAATATTCAGCTCATGTGCTAATCATCTGATAATAGTCGGTGCCCCCCACCGTGTGCTGCGTCAAGCAGCACCTCGCCTCCTCCCGCCGCTGAGAAGAAGAGCGGCTCCTCCCCTGCTGCAACAGGCAGCATCTCGCCTCCTCCCCCCGCTGAGAAGAAGAGCGGCTCCTCCCCTGCTGCGTCAAGCAGCATCTCGCCTCCTCCCCCCGCTGAGATGAAGAGCGGTCTCTCCTCTGCTGCAACAGGCAGCGATTCGATCCCCTCCCCTCTCTTCACTATGCGGAAGAGCCGTTCCTCCGCTTCCGCTACCAACGAACATGGTAGCGGTGATGAATGGGAACGCCGCGTGAAGAAGCGCAAGCGGGTGAAGGACCCAGACAGTGAATCTTGGTAAGCAAGAACACATTCAATACTGACTCGAGGGCAGATCTTAAAGCCATTTACTCAAATTTATCTAACCCCACATAACCATAAACAAATTAGACAGGAGCCCTTATTTGCCCGGGTCTAGAAACACTTGGGCACATGCACTAACTGGTTGGTATAGACTTTGGTTCATGATTTTGGTTGTGTTGTGTGGATTCTGGGGAAAGTTTTTGGGCTGTATACTTAGACTAGCCCTGGTGGTGTTTTTCTTTTCTGGTTGACTTATAATTAATCTTGCAAGACAAGGCCAACTTCAAGAGTTCATTGAAGTGAGCACCAAGCGGAGTATATTTTCCATCCACTCAACCCATGTAGCAACTCACGATCTAAACCCTGTATTCTCATCATTCTTGTCGCGCTATTCCCTCGGTACTCCATTCTTTTCTCATGCCTGGCAGCCTCGATTCTCAAGAGGTTGCTCGGCTCGGCTCGTAACTAGGTGGCAAGTCGTCGATGAGATCAAAAGGATTATCGGAACTGCCAGCAACAAGGCCTAGAAAACTGACCAATATCATCCGGGAAACATAAACAGAATCCCGGTCGTGGGTAAAGCATGAGAAGATACGGTCAAACTCGTCCCTTTGTCCAGGGTCGAATTCGAAGTCTCGGACTTGGTCACAACAGTAACACGCCATAGTGCAATGCCCGGCAGCGAACTTTTGCCTGGGATTTCCTTGACGATTAGAGCAGCATCCACAGTCTCGTCCACAGCACCCTCCCCTTCCAGCGCAATCTTCGCGAAGCACTCGGTGCATATACCAATTTGGACGGGAGCGCCATAGGTCAAATCCCCTAGTCAGTGCAGAGTCGGGAATTGCGGCCCTGAGCTTCCACCAGTGCCGTTCCAGAGCCCAGTATCTATTTTTTCTCTTGGAAGCTTCTTCTTGTGCAATTGCGACTTCATCTGCAAGACTGGGAGCAGTAGTTCCTCTGATCCAGCCCCAGATGTGCCCCAGTGGGTTCCAGCTCCATTTGGCTTCTTGGGCCAGTTGTGAGTCTTCCTCGGTCATTCTCCATTTTCCGAACTCTCTCGAAAGTATCTCGAAGAAAGCCCGTTCTTGGGAGGTTTTTCGAAGGGAGTGTTCAACCTCAAGTAGTGCTCTTAGTTGAGCGACATCCCACTCCATAGTCTCCTGTTTTTGCCAAGTGTCGAATCGAAATAGTTGAAGACTGTATATATCCCCAGACTCCTCTAGGATATTCTCTTCCGGTGTTCTTTGACGGTCAAAAACGTTCATTTTGGGAGATATTCTTGCACCGGTCAACGAAGCTGTACGAAGCAAATTTGGCAGGCAGAGTTTGCAGAGATTGATACAGGTCCAAAATTCAGATTGCCTGGGATACCGATCATTGTGAGGTCAATTCCGTGTCCTGAAAAGGGATAGTTCGTCGCCGCTCATGGTTCTCAGCCAGAATGGCAAAACCCTAAAGTCTGGATTATTCCCCGTTTATCCGCACTTGGCGTCATTGCTCCGATTGGAGATCTAGACGTATGCTCAGGAGTAAAAGTTTTCCTCAAGCCCATTCAGTACTCGTGATTTGAAAACCGTCGAGCAGCAAGTGTGTTGAGGGTTATGCAGATTGGATAGAAAACAGAGAAAAATGACCAGAATCAGTGTGTAGGAAGGGATGGGAGTGGATGGAAATGGTTAATTGGAAAGGTTGTCAAAGTACGGAGTAAACTAGACTAGATTACATGCTTTGTGGGGTACAGTGCCTCGGGCAGAAACAAGTGACAAGGAATGTCAACACCGCCTCAGGAGGGATATTGACTTGAGAATTCCAGCATCTCCCCAGCTTGAACATAATTGAATCCGCGTTTACTGTCCGCGCTTAGTGCCTTGAGAGCGAGACAACCAGCTGTTCATTACCTTATTTCGTGTCGAAGGCTTCATTGCCGACATTGCTGAAGTCGCAAGATAGTTGATCGGACCTTTGAACCATCTTTGAGCCTCGGCGCCTGAATCTATCCACATGAATGCACCGCTCGCCAATCTAGATCTGACTTCTGTCCAGTTCAAAGCGGGGATCGGACGCTCAAATGCCTCGTCAATCTTTGAGGTAGATTATCATGGCAACCGCTATGCGCTGAAGGTGGTGAGCATTCTGTTATTCTAGACCTCGAGGAACCGCACTGATATAGTAGTTCCATGACAATGGCGATCCGGGGTTCACAGTAAGAGGTCGCGATCTCAACCGCTTTCGCAACGAAGTCAACGCCTACAAAAACCTTCATGCATTTGGCGTCTGTGACAGCGGCCTTGTCCCCAAATACTACGGTTCCATCGACGGGCTTGATCCCTCGCATCACCGTCCTTGGCTCAACAGTTTTTTGAGTGACAAGTTCCACCCAGGAGCTATCTTATTAGAATACTTGGCGGAACCCGAGCCCCTTAACTGCGTGAATTACTCGAAAGAGCGCCACTCCAAGGCGATGGAGGCACTTGCTCAAGTCCATAGCGCCTTGGTCGTCCACAATGACATCTATCCCAAAAACATCCTCATCGTTCCTGGAAGTCCAGAAAGAGTGGTTTTAATAGATTTTGATGTCGCCAAAACCTTTCCCACAAAGGAACTTCTGGATCAGGACATGGGTATTCGTTGTCCTGAACCAGTGCAGGCCTGTGAGTGGGAACTTGGAATACTTGAAGATTTTGGAAAGGCGCTGGTTTGTCTTCTCCTTCCACTTAGATTTTATGCCTGTCACTAATTTTGCGATTAGGAGGAAGATCAAGCGGAGGGACTCCCTCCTAACACAAAGTTCTACTAATATGGCCTGCTTGTTCTGTCCCTTTTCTGCTTCTAGCAGGTAACATTACGAGTGATAAAGAGGCAAAGCTGCCGTCGACAGCCAGAGAAGTTGAGATGAAAATAAATATTACAATTTAAACATGATTAACACATGATGTTTGGTCACCAGGCCACGTAATAGCTGCGCTTCATGTCTTCTACAATGAGGCCTGTGTAAAGGAGATCTATTAGTCAGGCTAGAAGTCAGTTGATCCGGTAACGATCACACAATAGGAATAGAAGAGTCAGCCTCCTGATGTAAAGAGACTGATTCTTGAAGAAAACATGAGAGCCTCGTCCCCTATTCTGCAGGGATTACACTTATAGATGCATGTGAGAAAGAACCTATACATAAAAATATACCCAAAGACAGCCAACATTTGAATGGCAAATTTACGATTCCTGGATCAGATTATGAACTCTATTCAAAATTTCTAATAATGAAAGGATTACTTCAATTCATGACAGACAAATGCTTGTTCATAGGTATACATGTCCAATCCCGTGACTACTTTGGCGCTAGTCCTGATTGGGACCGCTTCCATCATCATCGACCTCCGCCTTTTGATGGTCTCAGCATTTCGGTCGATTGCGACATTCTCTCGACTGCTCTTCAACTTGCCGCCTGATATTACGCGGTTTCGGCCTCTGGACTGCCCCGAGCTTTCACCCCCAACACTAGAGCCTCAGCTGGATTTGCCAGCTCATCCTTCTGCCTGACCGCCGAGTGTTTAACCGGCATCGCGTTCTGCACTACGGCCTGACCAGTACTCTCTCCTCGCTCGCACCGCCGTCTCTCCGTCTCAGTCATGTCCGAGTCAGCCGGTGCAAACGCTCCCAAGCCAAGCAGCAGCGTCAAGCTCGTCTTGCTGGGAGAGGCTGCTGTTGGCAAGGTACGGTGGTTTCTCCCACGTTACACGGAATTCAATGACTGATACTAGTTTCTTTCGCTCACAGTCCTCTTTGGTCCTTCGATTTGTCAACAATGATTTCCAAGAGAACAAGGAACCCACAATTGGCGGTAAGGAACCACCCATCCCAATCTTTATGGAGATGCGACAGGAGCATTGATGGCTTCCTTGTTGGTCGTACTTTTCCATGGAAATGGAAGCCCAGCGATGGTGTGACAATGGGGTGACTCGTATCGTGAAACGCCTTCAGCTTCCCACAGCCCCAGCGCTATGATATCCGCAGAAAATGTGCTAACGTCATGCTTCAGCTGCCTTCCTGACACAGAAATGCACCCTTCCATCGCGTACCATCAAGTTTGAGATCTGGGATACGGCGGGTCAGGAACGTTTTGCCTCGCTCGCGCCGATGTACTACCGGAATGCGCAAGCCGCTCTTGTCGTCTACGATGTGACTAAGCCTTCGTCGCTCACGAAAGCGAAACACTGGGTGGCGGAGTTGCAGCGTCAGGCGAGTCCGGGGATTGTGATCGCCCTTGTTGGCAACAAGCTGGACTTGACCAATGATGGCGGCGAGGCCACCGTGGCTCCCGAGGAAGAACCCGAATCGACTGGACCCGACAGCGAGGAAACCGGCGAAGAAGGAGAGGGGCAAGATACCGCCTTGGGTGATGCTCGGAAAGTTTCGACACGCGAAGCGAGTGGATATGCAGAAGAGGAAGGATTACTGTTCTTCGAGACCAGTGCGAAGACTGGCACTAATGTCGTGGACGTCTTTACTGCCATCGCCAACGCCATCCCCGAAAGCAGTCTCAAGACTGGCAAGAGCGGTGCTGGAACTGGTCAAACCGCATTGGGAAGCCGAGCAGCGGAAGACTCGCGAGTCAACCTGGGTGAGCGAAATGCGGCGACGGCCAAGGAAGGGTGCGCTTGTTGATTGGGGATGATTGAAATTTTGAGATGTTCACATTGCAATTATCTTGGGATCTGGGGATTCTTCCATTGTCTACTCCCCGTCTTGATTTGCTCCCGGCGATTAGGGAGGTGTGCTATATTATTTGGTTATTATTCTCGATTAGAAGTGTAAAGAGCAGTCTATGTATCCAGCGTTCCCTCCACATCCAAATCTCCAGCCAATCAGAGCCCAGACCAGGGCAAAGTAGTCACGTGGACAGGCTAAACCCAATCGGGCCCAAGCGCACGCTAAGCGAAGATGCCGATCCCACAGCAAATTCCCGTCGCTTGATATGAGAACACCTCCCCTCCGCCGACACCTCAACCAGCACTTCCGCAGCACCCCATCGCTCGCAATCATGGCTGCCGTCAACAAGATTGCCCTCAACTCGCCGTCCCGGCAGAACCCCAACGAGCTGGAGACTGCGATCGCCGGCGCTCTCTTCGACCTCGAGAGCAACACACAGGACCTGAAGGCCACCCTCCGTCCCCTTCAGTTCGTCTCTGCTCGTGAGGTAAGAATCGCCGTTTCGCTCTCGAAGTCCCCCCGGAACTGCGTCGTGGGAATTTTCACCGGTTTGGTGGTGGTTTTATCGGGGGAAATATTTTGTGGACATCGTGTGCACATGTCAATTGGTCTTGACCATGTTCTCCACGATATATCGACAAGGTGGAATTGGACATTGGAATTGAACAATTGAACGCAACCGCTATGAAAATTTCTCGACGTCGCTCTCCGGGGGCATTTTGAGTGTCGATTTGTGTGCCCACATTGGGACTTGAATCTGGACGGGTTTACTAACGTCTTTCCACCCACAATAGGTTGAGGTTGGCCACGGCAAGAAGGCTATTGTCATCTTCGTCCCCGTTCCCCTGCTCCAGGGCTTCCACAAGATTCAGCAGCGGTAAGAGGCCACTTGTGCAACGGAAAATTCTTGCACCTTGCGATAGAGAGATTGGGACTGACGATTCCTCCGACAACAGTCTGACCCGCGAGCTCGAGAAGAAGTTCTCGGACCGCCATGTCCTCTTCGTGGCTCAGCGCCGCATCCTGCCCCGCCCTAAGCGCTCCGCCAACTCGCGCAGCAACCAGACCCAGAAGCGTCCCCGTTCGCGCACCCTGACCGCCGTCCACGACGCCATCCTCACCGATCTGGTCTACCCCGTTGAGATTGTCGGCAAGCGTATCCGCACCAAGGAGGACGGCAGCAAGACCCTGAAGGTTGTCCTGGACGAGAAGGAGCGCGGCGGTGTCGACCACCGCCTTGACGCCTACGGTGAGGTCTACCGCCGACTAACCGGCCGTGCTGTCGCGTTCGAGTTCCCCCAGAGCAGCTCCGAGTACTAAGCGTGTGCTGTTTTGATGATGTGGGAAGGGGAATGGATGTCGGTGGATGGGTTGCTTGTGTCTAGGTCAGCCACGAAACTCATCTAGAGAGAGCATGACGGGTGAACAAAAAAGACTCCAAAAATGCATTCACGGGTTTCTTTTTCTTTGATTTATATGCCCCCCTGTTCCAATTGACCGGTGTATGGTTTTGTGTTCCTCCGGTTCTCAATTCCTGGCGAAGCGACGGAGCTGAATTCCATCCGGGACCGTGTTCTCTTTAATGAGGATGGAATGGGATATGTGATAACTATTCCAATTGAACAATTCCGACTTTCAAGTGTCGTAGATTATCATTCTGTACTAAAGCAGCATGCAATAGACATCTATGTGCAATACTTAAATACACTCAGGGGTATGAAGGGATCACCTCAACCATCTACAACGAGGACTGAATCCGGCCCACGCCCAGAACCATCCAATACGCCAATTCCCGCGCAACAAGATCATCCGGCTTCGACGTCTTCCCAACTGTCTGCTGCTCAAGCTGTGCCTCCGCATCCCATTCCATATGCACAAAGACAGGAATTTCCAAAACGTCCTCATCTTGCTTTTTCGCAGCATCAGCGTCACCGGCCTCGGTACTGCTACCCCCTTCTGCTTCAGACCCAGGTAAAGTCCCCGGAACCACTTCCAGCACAACCGTCGTCCAGTTCCGGCCTTTCTCCCAGACTTTGCCGGCCTCGGGAACCCTTTCAGCGGCGCTGCGTAGTCCGCCCTGTCGGGGGTCGCCCGCGATAGGAGCAGAAGCGTTCTGTAACGCCTCGTCCCAGACATCACTGTTCGGGCCAATGTCAAATTGCGGACAGAGGACGGTAACCCGACTGGCGACGCGACCCGGTGTCACAGAAGGTGTAGCGAGAGTGATGCGAACAGGATCGAACATGTGGTTTTTCAACGTGAGGAGAACATGGACTGGCCGAAGAGGGGGAAGTGCATTGAGATCGGGGGTCGGGGCGAGACCCGAAGGCGTTGACAATGAAGGGAGCGCAAGAGGGCGCAGAGTAGGGAGGGGAATATAGCTAAGTGCAATGAGACGAATTCGGAAGCGTGTGGACTGCGGTTTCGTCTCGGGCTTGACAAGGATATGCTTGCAAGATTTGCAGCGTTTGGCGCGCTTGGTGCGCAGTAGAACTGGCAGTGGGAGCAGATCGTCGGAGAATCGGACATCGGGCGATTGCTCGGTGCGCTGATCGATGGATGCTAAGCTATCCCAGCCACATTCTGGTGAGGCGAGGCGCTCAATGGTGGCCGCTTCATCGCTGTGCTGTGCGACGCGGAGACCCTCGCTGGCAGTGAGAGCTTCGCGCATGACTGGTGGCTTGGACTTGGGCTTCTTGCTGTTACCATAGAGCCCGCCGAGCCGTGATGAAGAGGCGTAGATGGACATGATTCGGTTCAGAGAGCTGGGCGATGAGAACCCGCTATAGTCTGAGCCGAGGGGATCGCTCGGTGATGTCGAAGTCTCGGATATCTGGTTGCGATAGAAGGACTTCAAGGCGGCGAAACGAGCATCTGTGCCCAATGCAGGCGTCGGTTCTTGGTCCTCCTTGGGTTCAGACTGTTGTTCTTCATCGCCTCCAGCGGCACTGATCTGCTCATTGATTGATGAGAACGTGGACAGAGGTGACTTGAGTTCTCCAAAGTTACGCGAAGCCTGCCTTGAGCGGGTATCGAAAGTAGGCAGAGATGTGGAGTCCGTCATCTTGTGCAATTGATTGCGGATATTCGTCGGCTTGTCAAATTTGATGCCAATGTCCAGGGTTGTCCACATGCAGTAACCACACGAAAGCACCCAAGGCCCTTGTTGGTTCCCGTTTCCAGCAACATTCTCAAGGGTGCTCACGGCCAACGGAGCGGTACAAATGGGACAATTGAAGCAATTCCGGCCACAGCTGATCATTATGGGTTAGCCAGACTCGATGGAGGATGCTTCACGCCGATACATACCGATTCGCATCGCCTCGCACCATGCTGCTTGGAGTCTCGAAGAGACAATTGGGACAATACCAGCTGACGATCTCCTCGGTAATGCATCGTGAGCACTTGATTTGGTGACAATCTTCGCAGTACAGCAGCTGCTCAGGAGGATACAGCGAAAAGTTGGATCGAGGTGATCTGGGATCAAATGTTTGCTCTTCTTCTTCCGGTTCATCTTGATTGTCTGGCTGTTTTGCTGGACTCTTATCATCCTCGTTGGCATTTGCCTGCTCGGGGATCGGTTTCTGCGGCGACTCCCTCGATCTTCGCCTCCTCGCCGGATCGGGAACGGGGGTATCGGCGCAGGGACATGAGATATACGTGTATGGGAATGGACGAGACATGCTGTGCAGAGAACGGCGTATGGTAGCGATTGATGTAAGGAGGGCAAGTGCGCGGTCAATTCATGCTTCGTGCTGGTAGGGACAGTATTTCCGGCTGAGGCAAATCTTGTCGAGACGAATCCGACTAGATAGTCATATGTCGCATGTCTAGACCGGAGGTCAGTCTATACCTCCTACTTGGAATCCGCGTCCTCGATCGCAATTGTTCTGAGGGAGGAAAAGGTAGCGATGGGCGCGTCCATACCAAGATACCAACTGAAGCGATCGCCTATGAATGTCACCGTCTCAAAGACCCCGAGAACAGCACTGAGACTGACGGTGTGAACCGAGTCAATGGCGGGGCGCGAGAATGTGTTTAGTCGCGGAGGTTGAGCTGCGGAGGTTCCGCATCAACAATCGACGTCAGAACAAATTTTGGAATTCCATTTGTCGTTGCCCACTTCTTCCTCAACACACACGGGAAAATGGCCTAAGCTACTTACACCAATTTTAACAATAAATCACTGCCCGGTATAACCTTACGATGATCTCTTTTCACGCCTTTCGTGCCAGTCTTCCCCGGCGATGCCTCGCCGCGACCAGCAGTGTCCGGTCATATGCCAGCCAAACGCCTGGCAACCCGATGCTGGAGATATTCAACCGCCAGACGAAACATTTACAAAAAGATCGAGCCGCGCGAAATGTGGAGGAGAGCCGAAAAGTCGACTACTTGAAAGACGAAGTGGCCATGCGGTTGTGTGAGCGGTTGCTGGTAAGGACCTGTGAACGGATTGCGGGTGGTTCTAGCTTTGGAAGACAGGCGCTAATGGAATCGTGTGGCTGAATTCAGGATATCAAGCGTACCTTTCCACATGTTCTTGATCTGGGTGCCAACAGCTGTAATGTCGCGCGAGCACTAACGACGCCGAATCTCGATACGGCAGCACCGGAGGGCACGCCAACGCCTCCGCTGGCGGAGCGCATTGACAAGCTCACATGCGTGGATACATCACGGGCACTTTTGCATCGTGACGAGGATCTGCCCTTCAACAAAGAGATCAATATCAAGCGCGATGTGATCCCAGACCTCGAGACGTTACCCTATGAGCCACATTCGTTCGATGCAGTGCTGTCGTCCTTATCGATCCACTGGATCAATGATCTACCCGGTCTTCTTGATCAGGTAAACACAGTCCTCAAGCCAGACAGCCCATTCATTGCGGCGATGTTTGGCGGCGACACACTCTTCGAGCTTAGAGGGTCCTTGCAACTGGCGGATCTAGAACGACGCGGTGGTGTGAGCCCACATATATCACCACTGGCCGACGTGCGCGATGTCGGAAATTTACTGAATCGCGCCGGGTTCAAAATGCTTACTGTGGATGTCGAGGATATTGTGGTCGAGTTTCCGGATACGTTTGCTCTCATGCAGGACCTGCAGGCCATGGGCGAGAGCAATGCCATCTTGCACCGAGAGGCTGGTCCTTTATCGCGTGATGTGCTACTAGCCAACGAGGCCATCTATCGAGCTCTGCATATGGAAGATGGTGCCCCCGGTATCCCGGCTACTTTCCGGATGATTTACATGATTGGCTGGAAGGAGGGTGAGAATCAGCGACAGCCATTGCAGCGCGGTAGTGGTGAGCTGAACTTGAAGGAGCTCTTAGGTGGCGGTGATTTCGAAAAGCCATGAAGTTGGGGCCGGATACAAGGGGAAATCAATCGAAGGCCTCCAGTATAATGTTTTAGTATGTCCATGTACAACTACGCTAAGCAAAGAAAGAACAATTTCCATGAAGAATGGATAGATGCAGTCAACCCTCTACCAAACACAATAAGCAATGAAAAAATAACCCGCAGCGACCATTTAAACCGTCCGGCGGTCCGTCATGACCCGCACAATCGACCCAGTCCCTGCTAGATCAACCAGCTTCTCATGCCAATTGAGCAAAACGCTCATCTGTTGACCACCACCACCCTCGCCCAAGTTACGGCCCTGGATTTGT
Source organism: Penicillium sp. PG113-03A (assembly GCA_037042135.1). Lineage (NCBI taxonomy): Eukaryota > Fungi > Ascomycota > Eurotiomycetes > Eurotiales > Aspergillaceae > Penicillium > Penicillium sp. PG113-03A. The sequence goes on from JAXQJW010000159.1 coordinate 182,301, forward strand.
GAAAAGCCCGTGCTCTGCGGGGAGACTGACTTTCGCGGCGACTGAGCCCCGCTGCTCGGAGCAGATGAGGACATTCCCTTGTACCTGAGAGGAGTCAGCAAATTCTCTTATATTATCCAGTCCAGTTCGACAAGAGTCTCGTCTTAAGACCACGTACAGGTACTTCATCAAGCAGTCCGCTCGCTCTGCCCCGCCCTCTGCGCCACAGACTCCTTCCAGAACCCGAGTCATTTCGCCTTGCCGGATTCCCTGCAGCACCTCGATAACAGTAGCCAGGTGCACCTCCTTGGCGCGATCGTCGCCGCCCAGCGGCGCGGTGTCGAGGACATGTCGGAGGGCAGCTTCGGCGTCGCCGCCGCGCAGCAGTTGGCGCACCTGGGATGCGACATTGGCTGCATCACTGGAGGTCTCGGGTTGGGGTAGCGTCGCGGGGAGAAGAGTTTCCATGGGGAAGTTGGCCGATGACTCGGGATCGAGCTGGTCGATGTTGATGGTGCGGTAGTTGATCTGCGACATGGTGGCGGTTATGATCGTATGTAACTGGGATCCGAATAGTTTTTTGATTGGATTTATAGAGTCAAATGGGTACGGGACTGAGCAAGCTGTCCGGTTTATCGGGTGTCAACCGTAGGCTGTGGTCTATGGGTGCGGTGGACGGAGGCGGGGAGGTTGAGGATTGGGGATGCCCCAGTGCCTGTAGATTCGAGGGAGCTCAGGAGAAGGTGAGAAAAGTCAGGAGGCAAACAATTCCTCTGTTCCAATCTCGGTGCAAAAGAGGCGAGAGGCAAGCAATTGTGGTGTTATGGAACGAGGCGGAGCTGTCGTGGACGTGGTGGGGATGGGGTGTTTATGCCTGAGGCAAGATTTCCAGATCAGGCAGTTGTCTGATGTATACAGCACCGTAAAGATGCAACTCGTGTTTAAGCAGTTATGTGTCAATTGCCAACAAAAAGTATGTATTGGGAATCTATAAATGAAATGATCTATGATCAACTTATAGCCCTGAGTCCGATCCTGCCTTGCGCAAAAAGTAGTCCCATAATTCTATATCCATAAATAGGTGGGTATCTCGATTGAAAGACAAGAAAGATACTGATCCAATCAAACCATCACAAAAAAGAAAACAGGAGAGGATAACATCCTATCAAAAGCAACTCAGTTCCGCGTCTGAGTGTGAACTGACCCCTGCAGTTCATAAACATCACCGGCAGCAATTTCCTGCGGAGCTTGTGACGTCGGCAGTTCCATAGGCATTCTCCGCCCAGACAACTCAGCAGGACTAGGACGCATATCATTCGCAGCCAATTCAAACTCTCGAGGTGAATCACCAGAAACATCAGGCCGCAACTTTTCTGAATTCAATATACGCATCAGCGAATCCGCCTCACGAGGCGGAGGAACATCCCCATTAAGCAACTGTTTCGCCTTCAATTTCCGCTCATAGATCCTCTTATTCGTAAAAGGAAGCTCAAAAAGCGCACCCATTTCTGCCGAGACACCGGCATAAAGTCCAAGGGTCTTGGCGTAGGCATACTGGCTCGCGACGCCTCTCGATCCGAGAATCATGCTGGTTTCCGCGCTGCGGCCCGGACCAGCAGCGACAGATGCATTCAGCGCCATGGTGAATGTTGCGGACTCAATGAACGTGGCGACATCTTTCTCACTGTTCAAGACGAAGACGAAATCTGTCAGTTCGAAGCCAAGGAGGCCGCCGCCTCCAAATCCCCCTAGTCCAATGGCAGATGGAGCGGACCAGCTGCCATCTGGGAGACGAGCCACGATTAACCCGGAGCCAAATCGCCCACAGCCGAAAAAGCCCGCGCGAAAGACGGTGCAGATGATTAGGGCCTACTGATATCAGCGTGGGCTCGGATTGGCAGTTAGGCGTGGCCTACTTTGGCCGATTTCAAGATCTTACTTGAAATCTTGCTATCGCCACCCACGAGGGGATTAATGAATGAGTCAATGATCGCGGCCGCTTTGCGACATTCACCTGGCATTCCTGGTTAGCTACGGAGTACATTTGTTTTTCCTCCTGGTCAGGGAGAGTGCTTACTGGCAAGTGAGGCGGGGAAAGGATTGTGGATTGGATTCCGGAAACGCGACTTTTCTTCGGCGTTGGACATGACGCGGATGGTGATTCCTGATTCCTCCACTGTGCCCTGTGATGTTGACAAGATTCAGGAGAGGTGGACCTGTATCTTAGTCATGGCGATGATCGTTTTTCTTTTATTTAGATACAGGCCCCCACTAGTGAGAGGTGAAGTGGGGGCGAAAAGTGCATCGTGAAGTATGAATGTCATGTTGATTAGTCCAGGGCTGGATTGATTCCATAGCTTGGGTGTAGACAATCACCGGAGAGAATTAGAACTACTCGGAGACATACATTAAGCTCAAAGATTAGGTATCATCATTCGTGAGATTAATTGGAGATATCTATACACCAAATCCAAATCCACCTGTGAAAACATCGCTAGAACGCATGATTTAAGGAGAAACAGTAACTGTAATGGGTGGCACGGTCATTGTTGGCGGCGTCTGAGGCCGCTCAGAGACTTTCTCCTGGGACAATTTGGCCGGTACGGCGGTTTCTTCATCAGCAGCTGCAGAATCTGAAGGTTCTTCTGCAGTGGAATGGGTCCCATCAGATTGGTTTCGTGACAGAAGGCGACGAGTGAAACGCGTCAGCGGCTGGAAGAACCTGTTGATTCCGCGCCCAATAGCCTTGCAGCCCCTGATACATGGCCGCATGACGAAAGACACGCTGTTAACGACAGCATAAAAGACAACGCCGAAGTAACGGTCCGGGAGCGTACGCAGGACAATAGCCCATGGGAGACATCCAATGGCGCAGACGATACAGATGCCCCAGAGGGCACCGTTGAGACGGGTCACCCGGAAGGCTTGGCCACCGACGAAGATGATCATCACTTGGCCGCCGACCATGATTGTATTGATGCCCATGAACCAGTAGTTCTTGTGCATTCCTTCGAAAATATTGAAGCGATTGTCAAGGCGGCGGTTGTTGAACTCGTTGAAGATCTGCATCCACACAAAGGTGTTGAAGACGACTGTCGAGAGCTGTTTGGTCCGATGTTCAAGGTCGGTGGGATCCAAGTGATCGTTAAGAAGCCGGTCCCCAGCAAAGTAGAGCATGAAGGTGATGGCGAGTTGGTACACTGCCTGACCAAGAATCATTTTCCACATGGTCAAGGTGAAGAGAGAAGCACTTTTAGGCATGGGTTTCCGGTCTAGGATCTTTTCGGTCGGGGCATCGGTGGCTCTGGAGATGATCATTAGTAAAAGTAGCGGGATGGAAAGTCATAGAACTTACAGAGCAAGAGCAGCAAAGGTGTCCATGATCAAATTCACCCAGAGAAGCTGCACCGCAGTCAAAACACTGCTGTTCGAACTGCTGTACACAGACGAAATGAACGTCAGAAGAACGGCAGTGATATTGACCGTGATCTGGAACTGCAAGAACTTGGAGACGGCATCATTGACCGCTCTGCCCCAAGAGATAGCAGTCACAATGGATCGGAAGTTGTCATCCAAGAGGATAATCGAGCTAGCCTCCTTGGCTACCTCGGTACCGGCAATACCCATGGAGAAACCAACATCGGCAGTCCGCAGAGCAGGTCCATCATTGGTTCCATCACCGGTAACAGCAACAGTCTCACCGAGCACCTTTAGCCGTTCCACGAGAATGCGCTTATCCTCGGGTGAAGAGCGCGCAAGGACTTGCAGACGCGGGATGACCTGATCCATTTCCTCATCGCTCAGCAGTCGGAACTTGGGACCTTCCATGATCAAACCATCTTCAGTCTTGATACCACAGGAAGATGCAATCGCAGTAGCAGTTGCAACGTTATCACCAGTCACCATCTTGACCTGAACACCAGCAGAGTGACATTTGCGAATGGCGTGGGGAACCTCAGGTCGAAGAGGGTCTTGAATACCAACCACGCCAAGCCATGTCATGCCCTGGAAGACGTCGTCAAAGTCTGCTGCGGTCCGATCATCCTCGAGCCTCTTAGACTCTTTCGGTGGCCAGGAAGCAAAGTCTTTATAAACGATTCCGATCGTCCGAAGAGACTGCTTAGCATACTCATCAATGGTTTCCAGAACGAGTTGCCTATCTTCCGCAGAGAGGTCTTCAGTCTGGAGAGTCGTCTTGGAAGAATCAATATCCGTGAGCTGGGCAGTGCAGGCATCGACCATCAACTCCGAAGCACCCTTCACCAGAAGACGGTAGCCGGTATTGGAGTGGCGATAGACGACACCCATGCACTTTCGCGCCGAGTCGAAAGGAATGAGTTGGACTATCTCGGCGGATCCTCGCTCGGAAGGAAGATCCATACCGAGGTATTGTTGGGCCAGTTGAAGAAGAGCGACCTCCGTCTTGCTGCCAACAAAGGCTTTCTGGCCGTCTCGTTCCTCTTCAAATGCAGTGGAGTTCAATGCCACACTCTTGACAATGAGATCTCGGACGGTGGCAGAGCATTTTTGGAAGATCTCCGAAGTTGTCATCGCGTTGCCTTTTGTTTCATTTTCGGAAGGTGAAGAGAAGCGATCCTTCGAACCCCAGGTACCCGCGACCACAGTCATCTTGTTTTGTGTCAGGGTCCCGGTCTTGTCGGAGCAGACGACGGTAGCATTTCCCATTGTCTCACACGCACGAAGAACACGGACAAGATTATTCTCTTTAACCATTCGAGTAGTGGCAAAAGCAAGTGCAAGCGTTACTGCCAGCGGAAGGCCCTCTGAATGACGATGTTAGCAACCGCGCAGCACCAATCGTAAATATCTTGCTTACCTGGAATAGCAACGACAATGACAGTCACAGCCACAATGAGAATATCCACAAACTCCTTGCCTTTCTCTTCGGAAGTCATATCGGTATGGTTCGGAAGATTAGCAACAAATCGGAACAACAGCACGAAGAAAAGGATGATGGCGGCACTAAACTCATGTTAATAACAGCCAAACTCCAGGATAGAATGAACTACTCACGCTGAACCGAGATATCCAATCCAATTCGCCAAACGACCAAGCTTCACCTGAAGCGGCGTGGGATCATTTGTAGTCTGTAGCGACAACATGATCCGACCGTAGCTGGAATACGGCCCGACACTAGTCACCAGATACGTTCCCACGCCCTCGAGAACCTTGCTACCAGAGATCAAGAAAGGATCGAGTTTCTTCGTTGCCCTGCCTTCAACAATCTGCTGCCAAACTTCGTGGCCATCGGTCTTTTTCATCTGATCAGACTCGCCGGTAGCTGATGATTCGTCGCACTTGACTCCATGGCCCGAAATCAGGATACCATCCGCAGGAATCGAGTCGCCCGGTTCGAGATGTAGCACGTCGCCGACCATGACGTGGTAAATTGATATCATAGTGGACTTGCCCGATCGAATGACTTTGACCTCACGGTCGTTGTTCTACCAACGGTCAGCATTTGAAAAAGAAACGTGCAGCAAACGAACTTACTCGTTTATTCAACTTGGCGAATTGCCTTTCCTTCTGCCAGTCATTGGCAGCAGTGACGACGGTAACGATGAGAATCGCAACGCAAATCGCCACTCCCTCCACCCAATCGACACCCGCACCTCCATCCACTGTCTCGTATATACCCAAGGAAAGGGAAATGACAGCAGCAGCTGTAAGAAGTATAATAATTTTATCGTTGTAGGCAATCCAGAAAAGCTTAAAAAAGCCTGTGGACTTTCTGGCAGGTAATCGATTCTCGCCGAAGATCCGGACGCGATCTTCAAATGGGAAGCCATCCCCAGAGGACTCGGGCACCGGCGCAGGTGTAGTATCGACGGGAGGTGTCTTGGCGGATGGCTGCTTGCCATACACAGGCGGCGTAACCTGCTGAAACTCGACGGTGCCCGTCAAGCGGCATTCATCCAGCGACAACCCTGCAGTCACATCTGTCCGTAAACCCCGTTCCAACCCTTGCAAACCGCCTAGAGCATGGAAAGCCGCAAGAGATTTCGGATTTTGCATCTTATTCAGTTGACCCGGGGAGTATGCGAAGCGATTATCATCGACATGAAAGTCGGCCTCATTTCGAGGGTCTGGGTTGAGGGCCTCCGAAAATGGCACATCGTCATAATTAGCATTAGGGACGTGGGTCGGATCAGCATCGGAGTAGGCTCTTGAGCGGACTGTCGCTTTCGCAGTTGACGCGACGGATTCCGATCGAGAGCGTAGCGTGTCGCCATCGATTGACAGTGATGGCCGATGCGAGGCATTTTGGACCATCAACCGTGATGTATCTGGGTTCCACGCCATTTCGGGCGAAAGGGAAGATGTTGGACTATTATTGCAGTCTGTAGGACTAGGACATGAGGATCCTGGTGCTGATGAATCAGACTGAGATCGCTAGACGCGAGATTATTAGTATGAGCTTGTCGTCTGGAAGAAAGTCTATGGATCCGGTTTACTGTACCTCTCTGTTTGAAGTATCCGTCACGATTACCGGACTCAAAAACGAGTCCTGGTGGGACGAATCGTGAGAGGAAGCCATAGGTGCGTATTGCACCAAGGTTTGGTCGGTCAAATATCAATATGCAAAGTGAACCTGACAAGCTCTATCGGTGTAAAAGATTTGGTTCAACCCCCGGGGTTGACAAAGGCAGATATTGTACTTGGAGGTGGCTGTGTACAAGTGCCCAGGCTGCGAAGGGACAGGATACGTCTTGTTTGAGGTGACATTTGCGAGCTCGCTAACAGTTGACAAAACGCCAAGGTGACAAGAAGTTCTATTGATCCACACCGTCTGAAAAGAGGGGCGATGGCGATATTTGCCGTGGTGAACCGGAGACTCAGAGACGTAACCCCTGGGGTTATCCCTCCCGAATAAGTTGGCCCAAACCCAGCACAGCCTCGATTTCCTGGGCGGCAATAACAGGATCGGGCCCGACCATACACCGGATTCTTGCAAATACCAATGGAGATGGAAGATGGAACTGGTTGTCCCAGCTGGAACGATCAACACAGCCAAGGTGACGCGGAGATTCCATGCATACGACAGATGCTGATGAGTTTAGGCGCCGATAGCTCTTCTTTCAGACATAGCTTCATTTCGCGAGGCGCTGGGCATTGTCAGAGCCACCCAGTTGGATACCGGGGCTCCACGCCAATTGCATTGCGTCCAGATATGATGGATGGAGACTTTGCCGCCCATGGGTGGAGAAGGGAGGGTCCGACTGCGCCCCCTTCAAGGGTCCAATCGTCTTTGACTCTGCAGATGTGTGTGTTTCCACTAAACTCTATTCAGCAGATCAGTCCGGTGATAGATTTTCTCGTTAATGAAGATTTTTCTAGGGACTGTGCAGCGATGTGAAAGCGCGTCACTAGTTTGGTGACGAGGTGAAAGAAGGGATAGACCAATCTAAGTTGAGCGGTCAACTTAGACCTGTCATCAAATCTAGTTTTTACAACACAGCTTGTTCACCATGACTTAATTCTACTACTCGCCACTCTAGATTGACTTTGATCACTAACTCTAGAGCATCATTAATATGGTACAACGAGCTAGACCACAATCGCCACAGTCAGTGGCACTGGTGTGGCTGAGCTGTGGCTGGTGACGGCAGAGTCAGGTGATCATTAGGTGAGCCCTAGTTCATCATGACCTGGACAGATACAGCCTCATTGTTTTCATCACCACTGCCTCATTCTAGGCATCTATCTGGAAATAGCTCATGAATTGACTCATTGAAATGAATCATTTAGGCTCCAATTCACATAGTGGATTTAATCTAATGATTAAATGGTACAGCCCAAGTTCCGGCTGACAAAAACAATCAACAATCGCTACCCAAACAGAAAGCCACAGGCTGAACAAGCTCAACAAGGCTGTGCAGAAATAATAAAGTAAGGGTGTAATGGGTATCTTTGGAAGATGAGAAGAAGAAAAACAAGTTTTCAGAACAGTCAGCCCAAGATGGCCAACAGAGCCACTCGGGAATAAGTCCCACAGGGGAAATGACAAGGCAGAAAAGACGAGGAAGGAAAAGTAAAAGAAGGAGTAGATGGCAATGACAAATAATTCAAGCCGCAGTCGTGGCTATGTTTCGATAAGTCGGTTCTTCCAAGTCGCATGAACACGTCGGTGATCGTATCGCATATCCCGTATCTCGAAGCAAGGGCTCTCAACTATAGCTCCAGGCTTTCGGTAAATCGGCTGCCTCGGCTGCCACGGCTTCCATCGTAGCTTGAATGAGTTCGGCCGACACCGTCTGGTCGTGATGGGACGGCGCTTTGGGGTTCGGCGATGGGATGCGATGGAGTGACAGTCGTTGGGGTGCCGAAGTTCACCGAGCTAGATATTGGCAGACGGACAGGAGGTGGTCGACTGGGGGAATTCTGATGCTCCTCGCTTTCTCGGGTATACTTAGTATCGAGCCGGTTGCCATATGGTAATGCTGGAGGTGGACCATTCGAGGAAGAGAGAGCGCCCCCTCCCGGTAATGTCGGGGACAGTCCCATCAAACAGTCAGGGATGGTAGGTGAGTCGCCATCGGGACCACCGCCAAAGCCATCACCTCCGTGCGTGAGAACGGGCGCAATTTTACGCCCGGAGATCTTCTGGAATCCCCGTTCGCTCGTGTTCGATGAATCGACAGTACTTTCCGTTGCAGTGGTCATGGTTGACTGCCGCCAACGCTTCATGAAAGCGGGCGCAAAATATGATGGGGTGAAGAGAGCATCGTTGCTGGAAGGTCGATCTGCTACTTCTCGCATCCCAGAATCATTGGATGGCAGAGCCTCGGTTCCCTTGCGTTGAAAGAAGTTTCGCCGTCGCAAGAAGAAAAGAAGAAGTAGGATCAACATTGCGAGGCCAGCAACACTCCCAATGACTCCGCCAACGATCTTTGGCGTGGTGTGATTAGTGGTTGATCCCGATCCCGATCCCGACCCGGACCCCGACGAAGGTTGCGAGCTCGTGGTGACCGGGGATCCATTGCCGGTGCTAGTCCCAGTTGACTCGCTGTTAGATACATCCAGCGACGAGGAAGACGAGAAACTAGTCACAGAAGTCGTGGAAGTGGTGGAGGCATACGAGGCAGCAGTACTCGTCGCCTCAGGACTTGTCGTTTTCGAAGAAGTCGCGCTAGCGGAATGGAGCAGAGGAGTCGAGGTGTGAGATGAAGAGCCGGCAGGTAATTTTCTAGCGGAAGATGCGGCCAGAGTCTGTCTGCTTGGCGGGATTGTGGTAGGTGAAGTCCTGGGCTGACTGACAGGCAAATTGATAGGAGACGGAGTCGATAACAGTAGCTCGGCAGATGCACTGAAGCCTGAGCTGTCGGAAATGGTGAGGATCCCCGAGATTGGATCTGATATTGTCATCGGATAATCCACACCAACCGACTGCCAAAGCGTTTGAGAGTTTGTATCGACAACTTGCACAACAGTCTGCACATGTGTGCTCCGAGGCGATTCAGCCGCTTGTCGTTTGGAGATGTTCACTTCCGGGTTATCTGGAACATTGTCGAGACAGGTAACATTCTGCAATGGGTCACAGGCCTCGCTGGAAAGAATATCAGGCGAATGAAGGTGATTCTTCTTTTTGTCCACAGCCTCAAGTAACCCGGCATTGGTTCCTCCATTGCCCGCCTGATTCGCTTCTTCCCGTCGGTGCTTGGCATTGATCAGCCTACTGATCCGCGAAAGCCGAGAATGTCCGTGTGCCATGGTGAGAAATGGTTTCAAGTATATCAGAGGATGAACGAAGTCCTCACAGAGGTCGGAGAGCTGGATCGACCAGCTCCAGGACGAAAAAGAACGAAGATGGTTGGGTTTGGATAGGGTAGGGCCTTAAAAGCAGGGTCTTGCCCGCAGAGTTCAAATGAACGAACGAATGGTAGATCCTGAAAGGAGAGACGATGGGAAGGAATGGATGTCGGCTCCGATGTGGCAGCCAACGCAATGCGACCAGTTAATGAGAGAATGGCATTCGGTGCACAATAGAGCAATATCTGATGGGTTCAGCCTGTCAGCAATCATTCAATCTCATCAATCACCACCACGCCGTTCTCAGAGTCAACTCTGTGACGCCATAGGCACCTATTGATCTCCTGAAACGACCAGGCAACATACCAGAGGCAAAGAGCGAAGAGAAAAAGGCTAGAGTGGAAAAGCCCAACCGTGTGCCCTAGTCCATGATGTTGAAGGATTGCCCGTAGTAAGCGAAGCGGAAACCGGTGTTGAAAGGAGTGATATCAGCGTCCACCGCGGTGGTCAGACGTAAATTGGCGACGGGCGCAAGCACTGAGCACTGTTTCACAACACAGTCCTCAAACCTTGGAGAAACGGAGTATACCAAGAGCACTGCTCGATTCAATCGGAGCTCCTGGGGAAGATCAGGTCGAAGAGTCGAGAAAGAAAAAAGCGAGAAGTGGAGCAGCAAACACCTCCCCTATCGAAGCCTAGTCCAAGCGACCCGCGTAGTGCCAAATTAGTCCTCGGGGGCTAAACGGGTCCGGGGCCAGATGATTCTCGCGGGTGTTTAGACCACTGTCGAGGATGTATTTTGCTTGATAGTGAGCATGAATCGAGCCGAGTTCAACAGAAACCAGAGCTGGAAGAGCTGTTTGTTTTGATTTTCCATCTTCTTCTCTTTTGCTGCCGCTCGTGGACTTTGAGTGAGGAGAAAAGGTGTGACAAGCGGGACCTGCAGGAACACGGTGCAACGGACCAATCACAGCACAGACTCCGGATTCTAGACGGGTCTAGTGCCAACGCCCGTAATTTACAGTGCGCAAGGACTGGACGTACTAATGGCCGGTTGCAGTTCAATAATAGAGACTTTGAGCAGCATTTTACATTTTATGTTTAAGAAGAATTTCTGCCGGTCATAATCTAAATCAGGGGGTATCGCTCGAGACACACACCCATTTTGACTATAGACATATATCTATCTAGGCAGGGACCTAAGTAGCAACCAACATTACCACACACGCCGCCTGCCTGATACAGTCAGGAGGATCCTCACTTAAAAATAAAACACTAAATAGAAAATGAACTGCTGTTACTAAAAGTCTCTAAAGTGCGACTGTGTATAGTGCGACATGACTATGAATCTCCCTACAGTAGTCGGCGAAATGCGTGTGAATTCCACTATCTACAACTCGGTTCGAGCCCGGGAATCGCATAAGAATATTGGGGGTATTTAGTGAATGAGACGCTTGCTCTTCTGATGCGACTAGAAGGTCTCGAGCTCGTCGGCCACGCCCTCCTCCGCCTCGGCAGGGATCTCGAATCCATCCTATCAGGTGATTAGCCATGGTACTCATCACTTCATAGTGGAGAAAGAAGGAGCAACCTACCTCGGTCGAGTACAGAATGCCCTGAATGTGCTTCACCAGCGTATCTTCCTCCTTCTCCAGCTCCGGATCGGCCTCAATAGCGCTCTGCAGAAGCAATTCAATGTCGCGCAGCTTGGAAAAGTAAAAATCGCGCTCCTTCTCAAGACCGGCAATGGCCTCCTTTTGAGTCGATACCTCCTGCTGGAGAGCTGCGGCAGTCGCACCACCGCCGGCAGCAGCGCCGGCAACCCGAGGCCCTCGAGCCATACCGGTGGTCGGGGTAACGCCGCGGCGCGAGCCAGCCGAGGGAGCGCGGGTTCCAGCACCAGGCGCAACCGTAGGCGCGCCAGAGCCCCTCCGTCGGCTAACGGCATCGTAGTCTCCGCCCGGGTAGTGCTGGTCCCAGTATTTCTTCACCCACTGGAGGAATTCAAGGTTATCCTGCATACGGCACTTGGTGAGGGACTGCACGGGAATGGGCTTCTCGACAGCATGGCGAGTGAAGACATCTGGACATGATCGTTAGAGCGTGGGGACCGCATGTCGGTGTCGACGAAGACATACTTTGAAGGACTTTGAAGTTCTGGAGGTAGGCATATTCGGTGTTGACGTTGAATTTGACTCGGGACATAGGCACGTCCACTATAGGGATTCACCACATCGGTTAGTGATGCTCTCTTCTCAAGTTCTTCTGGTCCCATAACATTTGACCGCCAAGCGGATGTTGGTGGTCACGGCGGCACTCACTGAATATCGAGTCAAAGATCTGGCAAAGTGCCGCGCTGAATTGAATCACCCATAGTGTCAGCCAGTCTTCTTTTCTCACAGCCCCATCTGGACCCCTCAGGGGAGTCTTGTTGCATCATACCCGGTTCCGCATTGTTCGATTTTGGTGATGTTCAACTGGAGAAGGTTGTTCAACCAGGCCAAAAGCTCTTGTCTATGGAGAAAACAGAATCAGCAAGCGACTCGACAGTCGTCAGGGGCGATTGCTCATCAGGGGAGAAAAGCCGAACCTGGATTCACCCATGGTGGGGTAGTTACAGTCGTAGCCGGGCTTGAAGAGGGATCGTCGACGAGTATGCAATCAAGTGGAAGAGGAGAAGAATCTGGGGGAGGTAACGCTGCAAAATACAAACCTCCTCGCCGGAATCCGCCGTTGGTGTTGATGCGAAAACAATCGATGGGCTTGTTTTGATGCCAAAACCCACGGATCATGGTCGCGCTAGGCACCACGGCAGCCAATCATTGACTTAGTCATCATTGAGGGGCGTAAAGTGGTACAGTTCCAATTTCGCGGAAAAACACTGAATTCCTGTATTTACGGAGATAGCAATATACATAGTAGCAAAAAGTCTATGCCATATTTCCAGTTCATATCCATCCGCCCAATGCCTCAGATATTGTAAAACTCCACCAGAGCCCATGCCAGCAAGGTAACCCAGTCCCAATCGCTAAAAGCAAAGCAAAGAAGCAAAGACAGGAAATGCAATAATAAAAGAAAGACAATTGTACCCGAAATTATTCCTCCAACAACTCTATACCGTCTAATCCATAGCCGAAATCCATGATCACGGCGCGGGAGTCCTGGCTGGTGGCGACGATCCGTCGGTAGTCGGATTGAACATTGAGCATCCAGCTCGTCGTCCAGCCGGGCATATCGAGGGCGAGTTCACCGGAGTCCGTATCAAACACCTTCACACTCATGTCGTAACTGCCGCTCACGATGCGCTTGTTCATGCTGTCCAAATGAAGCGAGCGGATAAGCCCGGTATGACCCCGGAGCTCATTGACCATTTCGCCGGTGTTGGCGTCGAACTGGTAAATAGTGCGATCGTTACCACCGGTCAAGATAGTTCGACCGTCGTCGCTGAACTCAACACACGCAAGACCACGATCCTTGCTGAGGAACTCCTTGACACAGTGACCCGAAGTGACATTCCATAGCTTGGCGACCCCGTCGCCGCTAGCAGACACCACCAGGTCACCACGCAACTGCACCGCATTCACCGGCCCGCGGTGTCCGACAAGATGCTTGAGAAGCTCGCCTGTCTTGCGGTCCCACACACAGATAGTGCTGTCCTTGGAGCATGAGACGATATACCGGTCATCGAAACAGACATCCAGCACTCCTGCGCGGTGGCCATCTAGGCGACGAATAGGTCGATAGTCATCTTTGATATCCCAAACAATACAAGTATAATCAGAAGATCCAGTGACCATGATCTCCTCATCGAAGCGCAAACAGAGAATTGAGGCGCTGTGGTAGTCAGATGGCTGCTTCATCGGGGTGACAATACCCGCGGATGGAGTTGATGGCGGGCAAATAGTCAGAAAGGGAGATTTCCCAGTGGCTTGCTGTGCCGGGTTGCTCACTGGGCCGATGCCATTTACATCACCCGGAGGTGCGCCAATGATTTTGAGGCAAGGCCAAGGATAGTGAGCATCCCACACACGAATGGTACGGTCACGAGAACCTGTGATAATCTTATTCTCATCAAACTGGGCACAGTATACACTGTCAGTGTGCCCATGCAAATAAATTGCAGCAGCCCGGCCCTCTTTCCAACGATGCTCAAGGGCCCGCCGCACAAGAAACATCCGTTTCCAATCTCTATTCGGGATATTCTTGCCGAGACCAGCAGATTGTTTTTTCTTGGTAGCGGTGCCGCTACCTGGTCGACGAGGGTATGCGCCACGGAAGACATGCTTCCAGACGTGAGGCGATGAAGCCTGGTAGTGCCATGCATGCGAAACCAGCTCAGATGCTATGAGAGATGCGGGATCTAAATATGAAAGAACGTGGGCCGTAATCTCGGCGGGTAGATAAGAAACGGGATCTGCATCTCGTTAGAATTTCAACTGGGTTGGATCGCAACATCTGTACCATGGGTCTTACCTATGCGCACAAAATCTAATTCGGTGTCAGACAGCTCGGAGCGATCACGAAGGTCAATTCCAATGCCACTTTCTGAGTCCTGTGTCAATCTCACATCGGGAATCTTATCCCGATCTACCCGGGCCATTTCCAGTCGAGCCATCTCCAAACGTTCGTTCTGCGCCGCCGCGGCAGCCCGAGCGGCGGCACCTGCCGACTTGTCATTTGGCAAGATCGGAGGCTCCATGCCATGACCTGGGATGGGAGCCGGCACTGATGCGGTGGGCGCGTAGAAACTATGAAGCGCCGACACACTGTTCAGAGAAGGGCGCCGATTGATGCTATGTCCGTGAGACCAAGTCCGCAAGCGCGCATCCCAATTTCCCGATGCCGCATTGCGCTTATGGTGCGGATGTGCAGAGTGCCGGTAATGGCGACTGTCGTCGTTCTCCTCGTCGCCCGGGGCGCGCAAATTCTGTTTCGAAGACTTGGTGCGGATGGTTACGGACAGACGGCGGCCTAGTGCCACGAGGCCATCCATTGGGTGGCGGAGGCTCGAGAAGCTCTTCGCCGCCCGCCGACGAGGCACAGCCTCTGTAAAGGGCTCCATCTCTTCCACCGCGAGTGCATTGTGATCATGACAAGGCCCCGTCGAGGAGGCGTCATGCCACTGGTCGAATGTATTATCTTTGGGAGCGAGGGGGTGCGCAGCAGTTCGAGGGCGCGAACGAAGCGATAGCGAGGGGCGGCGCCGCGTGGAGAGGCCAACGGGATTATCTCGTGGCGACATGACGTTTGGATCTCGGGCAAATAACAGGTGTAAGGCAAATTAACTGCAACGAAGCTCACAGCGGAGTCCTCGGCTGACCACCAGCGTGGTGCTATATATCCAATGCAACAGAACTTTTGATGATCCCAGTCCAATTATTGTCGATAGTGAATCGCACCAGTTGAGCAAGTCCAAAAAGCCAATGTATGAAAGATAGGAGGCACGACCAACACCGAGAAGAGAATGAATGCAAGACCAAAGATAAAAAGAAAAAAAAAAAATGACAAAACGAAGGCGCGCAAGGAGAGTAATAAGGAGGAAGAATTTCCAGAAGAATGAAATGGGTCTGAGGGTTCGGGCGGTGAACGCCCATACAATGATTGGTTGCCACCGCGAGTCTTGGTGACTTCCTCAGTCTGCAAGTCGCGCGCAAGGATTCAGGTAGTTATCTGGGACTTGTGGCCTTCGATTCATGCAGAGCATTGGGGGCAAATCCTGGGGGCGGATATGCGGAGTAACAGTGACTTGCATCCTAGTGACGGTGGAGTGTGGATGCAAGTACCGAGTACCGGATGAACCATTCAGTCTGTTTGGGTGGCGGTTCAGGCTTTGTATCCAAGGTTCCGTTGAACTTTGCCAACCACTCGGGAAAAGTACGGAATCGAGGCGGATCGGACATGCGGCATCAAAAGGAGATCGGATGTAGATCGGTTTCACATTGGATCCACTTGAAGGAATGTTGCACAACTGTAAAATGTGAAGTATTGTATACTGTGGATGTCAACATGAGTATGAGATCGATTGATTGTCGAGTTCAGAACTGATTCATGAATAGTAAAGGCATATCTCATTCGAGGTATACAGGACTAATCTATCCAAATACCTTTTCATACCCAGTCAAAGTAAACCGATAGTGAACATCTCCCTTCTTCATCCGCAACATCGCCTCTTTCAACCCTTCTTCTCCAATAGCAATCTCTTCCACCCATCCTTTAAGCCCTTTATCCGCCGCCAATTGCAGCATCTCAAGCATTTCACGTCGACTCCCCAAATGACTCGCCCCGATCAAAACTCCATTAGCAATCAAGTTTTGCGCCTTGATAACCTGACCCTCCTCCTCAGGCAGACCAACGCTAATCCAACGACCATGCACATCCATCATGGACAAGTAGCGCGCGAGATCAAAGCCTTCGGACGAGTTGGCACAGTTAATAATCAGGTCAAACGAGAACCGATGCGGCACCTCCCATCCATCCTCAGCCGTCGCAATATATCCATCAGCTCCAAGTTTCCGTGCATCCGCCTCTTTCGCCCGTGAGCGTGAGATCGCCCAAGTTTCAGCCCCAAGTGCCTTTGCAAACATGACGCCAAAGTGTCCGATGCCACCCAACCCCACAATCCCAACTTTCTTCCCGGGACCAGCACCGTTTCGCACCAGCGGTGAGTATGCCGTCAATCCGGCACAGAGCATCGGTGCTACGGTGTTGGTTTCGAGGGAATCGGGAATGGGAAAAACCCAGTGCTCGTGAGTGCGAATATGCGATGAGTACCCGCCCTGACTGATGATCCCGGTGTCTGGCCATTCACTTCCGTAGGTGTCCATGCTTTGCACAGGGCAGTAGGTCTCGTTGTCGTTGCGACATTGTTTGCACTCGCCGCACGAGTATGATTGTGCGCCTACACCGACGCGTTGTCCTTCTTTGATCAGGGTGACCTTGGGACCGATACGAATGGCTCGACCGACAATTTCTGAATTATTAGTTACTGTCGGTTCTGCGTTTGGCACAAGTCAATACTTACCGTGTCCAACGCATAGTGGGAACTTCTGCTCTCCCCATCCACCTGCGCACATCGTCATTTGACATTCAGACTTTCACTGGTGTTGGAATAAATAAACCCACCACTAATTGTATGGACATCACTGCCACAGATGCCGCAGGCCTCGATCTTGATATCCACATCTGCTTGAGTTAGAGAAGTCCTTGACTAAGAGACATTTAACATACCATAATCTCCGAATGGTTTCAATTTGAACTATACCCAAGATCATCCAGTTAGAGCGTGTCTAACCTAGCAGACAATCACCTACAGCACGCTTATGAAACTGCGTAAAACTCTCCGGACCATCAACCTGGAATCCCTCGGCCTCATCTGGGTACGGCATTGTAACCGAATAGAAATAAGATCAAGAGGATTGAATCGATAAACAAAAACGTCAGGAACAAAGCAAAGCAGAGTAGAAAAGCCCCAGCAAAAAGGACCAAATTAACCAAGACCACTAGATATCTCTCGCCTCTTAAACACCCAGCTTGACTTCAAAATTAATCCGACGCCAATCTATAATTGTCTCTCTACCCCCTCACCTCGGATACGATCCCCCCGGATATGCTCCGCCCCTCAACCCCCACACCGGGGAATTCGGGAATCAAAGCTAATGCGTGGGGTGGTGGTAATACTAGTGGTTGATAAGAAGTGCGCATTTTCCCACCTATCGCAATAGCGGGAGGAATTGACTCCGGTGGCTGATCGATTGGTAATGTGTTTTAGTGCTGGAAAGAGAGTCCAAATTGAAGGAAGCTGGTTTGAAATCTATGTCTACGGAGTACCAGAGATAAAGAACAAAATTTCAGAAATGAATCAAAATATTATTGAAGCCATGATACAATCATACATTCGAGCTAGATCTGTTTACAGCCTCCATTCACTATCACTACTACACCACATCCGGCAACGCCATCTCCACATCCAGTGCCCCCTCGATTTTACTAGCTATTTCCAAAGCCTGCGCTTCACTCAAACGCGCAAGTGGTCGTCGAGGGAACCCACCATACCCATAGAACGACTGAATGGCAGACTTCGTACCGGGAATAGCAGCTTTAGTCAAGACCCAATCAACCACACTAAGCTGCTCCTGCGCTTGCATAGCTTCAGCCAAACGACCCTCCGTCCACAAAGTGAAAATGCGCACGCATAGACGCGGGATCACATTCGCTCCACCCGCAAGAATCGCAGAGCCACCAGACACAAGCGTCTGGAGACTGAAATCCGCGATCCCGCCAAAAGCGACGTAGGGATGTTTGGCATTAGGCTTGGACACGGTGGGCGCGGCGCGCTGAGGCGGAGCTAAGGGAGAAGGAGGGGTGATGGCACCCAGTGCCGTGGCAACACGGGTTAACTTGCCGGTGTTGGCACAGGTGAACTTGGTGCCGACGATATTAGGGTGCGCGGAGATGCGGATGATTAGATCAGAGTCCATGTCGATGCCGGCGACGGCGCCGGGGTAATTGTATAGAATTAGAGGCACGGGTGAGCTATCGGCTACTGTGGTGAAGAATTCGTATAAAGTGTCGTCGTTGCCCACGGCTCCCCGGTAGTAACTGGGCGGCACGATCAACGCGTATTCGCCGCCTGCAGCTGCAACATCCTGGCATAGATTGATTGTACCGCGAATGCTGTTTTCGCTGGCACCGGCGATCACCGGCACGTTGTTGAAGCCTGCTTCGTCGAGAGCGGAGCGAGTCTCTCTTGTTACTGTCATGCGCTCCTCACGGGTCAAATGTACGGCTTCGCCGTTGGAGCCCATTGTCACTAGACCGACCAGACCGGCTTTGGCTAAGCGCACAGCATGGCGGCGGATCGAAGGGATATCGAGGTCTTCAGTCTCCGGGTCGAAGAAGGTCATTGTTGGCGCGTATACGCCGGGACGGAGTGGTGTGAGCGTCATGGTTCCGGATTGTGGTGGGTTGAAGGTTGGTGGAATCTCAAGACGAAGTGTAAACAAGATATCACGATGACTACTGAACATGCCATTTAACGGTCTTTTGACGACATCCCCACGCGGAGAATGACCGATGCATGGTTATTGGTGCAAGTATACAAATCCCACCAATGACTAAAACGGACTTGGAAATGTGGGGGAGCGGGGAGTATATGAGGGGCACAATGGGATTGAGTGTTGACGGTATACTATCTAGATATCTAGAGACTATCGAGAAAGGAAAAGTCAGAAGAAATGACTAAATTCACTGCTCAGTAGTTATACTACCAAACAATGCTTCTATACCAGAAATCCAAGTTCAATTAAAGAAAGATATTGTTAGTCGGTCCAGCTCCGATAAGATACAAGATCGGCTATTGAAGCGGTTCAAACGCCGAAAACAATTATCTCAAATAGAAGTTCCCTCGAATTCAATTCTTCTTCTCCCGTCTTAAGTTCTCTTCTCTGAAATACACTGCATCATATCAGATCACCATGGCTCCTCCTAGTGTGTTGATGGTAAGTTCAACCCATGACCGCAAAGTCCAAACTAACCATTTCCAGGTCGGCACAGGCGAGTACACCACCGGCTTCGTCGGCGGTGCTGCCTCCGGCTCCGATAAGAAAGTCGGCGTCGTGGGCCTGACTCTCTTCGACCTGCGCCGACGAGGCAAAGTCGGAGATCTGAGCATGGTAGGCGTGTCCGGCAAGAAGTTCCCGGGAATCCGTAAGTGAACCTTGAACCTCGAACAACGAAAAAGAAAAAGCTTAACATATTCTGTCTAGGTGACCATCTGCACCGTAACATCTCCCAAGTATACAATGGCCTCGATACATCCTTTACCTCTTTCCCGGCCGACAACCAGACCGATCCAGACGCCTACAAAACGGCTATTGACGCTCTGCCCAAGGGCTCCGCAATCACCATCTTCACTCCAGATTCCACCCACTACCCAATCGCCTTGTACGCCATCGAGCGCGGACACCATGTCCTCATCACCAAGCCAGCAACTCAACGTCTGGCAGACCACCTCGCGCTCGTCAAGGAAGCGCGCAAACACGGCGTCTTCGTCTTCGTCGAGCACCACAAGCGTTTCGACCCAGCCTACTCGGATGCCCGCGCAAAGGCCAAGACTCTCGGTGACTTCAACTACTTCTACAGCTACATGAGTCAGCCCAAGAGCCAGTTGGAGACCTTCAAGGCGTGGGCCGGCCGCGACTCGGACATCTCGTACTATCTGAACTCCCACCACGTCGACATTTGCGAGAGCATGGTGCCGGATTACAAGCCGGTGCGCGTCACCGCAACTGCGTCGCAGGGTACCGCCGCTTCGCTAGGCTGTATTCCAGAGACAGAAGACACAATTACATTGCTGGTGGAGTGGAGGCGCAAAGATGACCCCGCGAAGATTGCGACGGGCGTATACACTGCCAGTTGGACGGCGCCGCAGAACGCGGGCGTGCACTCAAACCAGTACTTCCACTGTAAGCCTTTACTACATACCATGGTCCCCTTCCAGATCCATCCTAACACACGCAGATATGGCTGCCAACGGCGAGATCCGCGTAAACCAGGCTAAACGTGGCTACGACGTGACGGGCGATGACCAGGGTTTAATCTGGGTGAATCCGTAAGTAAAGAGAAAACCCAGAATACCCAAGTTCCTTTCTAATCTATGCAGGTTCTACATGCGCTACTCGCCCGATGAAGAGGGTAACTTTGGTGGTCAGACCGGCTATGGCTATATCAGTTTTGAGAAGTTCATTGATGCCGTGACGGGTATCAATGAGGGCCGTCTGACGCTTGACCAGCTGGATGCGCGTCCTTTGCCAACGCTGCGCAATACGATTGCCACCACGGCTATCTTGGACGCGGGTCGCAAGTCCCTGGATGAGAGACGGCCTGTGGAGATTGTGTCTGAGGGAGACAAGTGGGAGCTGAAATGATTGTCTATCCAATGTATCTTACGTGAAATTGACTGAATTCGTAAACATGTTGACATCTTGCTGGATTGCTATTGCTAACAGGAAATATCCGGGTATTAAGCCATGTTATCAGATTCGCCGGCTAAACGCAAATGCTTCCCTGGAACCGGAACCTCAATCTTAAAACTCCTGCCCGCCAAAGCCCATAAATCACAGATTCTCGTGGTATCATGCAAGCCCATCCTGATCATTCAATGAAACTTCATCGTCGGGCTCCACCCCTGACAATGCCATCGGATCCCTTATGGAACCGCACACGACAATCGGGGCAGTACCATTTTGCCGTGCGCGAGGGGACTTCGGAGAGACCAACGCACTCGAGGTGGAACCATTCACGGTCACACTAAATGTATGCGTTAGCGGGGGCAATCAAATTGCTAGAGGATGACTTACGTCTTGATTCTCGCA
Source organism: Penicillium sp. PG113-03A (assembly GCA_037042135.1). NCBI lineage: Eukaryota > Fungi > Ascomycota > Eurotiomycetes > Eurotiales > Aspergillaceae > Penicillium > Penicillium sp. PG113-03A. The sequence continues at coordinate 203,423 of JAXQJW010000159.1, forward strand.
GCAGATCATCGTGCCAAAGCTCACATCACCACACATACAATAACGTGGCTCGTTGGAGTCAATCTGCTCAAGCACCCCATCTTCATCGACGCGGACATCTTGCGAGCTTCGAATGCTGAGGCGTTTCTTGCCCGGCTTGGCCTTGCGTCGTCCGTAACTCACGGCCGCCCCACCGTCTTGACCAGATGAAATTGGACCTGGTGCAGGACGCTTGCGCCGTCGCATTGGGGCCGGAACGCTGGGCGCATGTGACGGCTCCCGGGTTGGAGTTTTGCGGGCAGGCGTAGCACTCTTAATCCGGAAATCTCGACCACCAGCGGCGGCTATGGAAGACATAGCTCCTAAAGCTCCGGTTTCAATGGATGCGGCGGCAGCGGATCGTCTTGAAGAAGGCCGAGTTACGGGTGGAGTAGGCGTGACCCCAGCTTGGACAATAGACCTTGCGGAGCGTCTTGAGCCGGTCGGGGAAGGTAAAGGGGGCGACACTTTTGCTTCGGCAGTAAGCGACTGATCAATCGCAGACACAGGGTCAATTGCTGAATCGGCTGATCTGCTACCCCCACCTCCCCGACTGGATTTGCGGCGGGTCGCATTGGCCCTTGACGAGACAGCAGGCGCCGGCTCAGGTTCAAGTTCAAGCTCGGGCTCCAGAGCAGCAAGTGCTTCTTCAGTATTTTCGGCCGCAAGCTCGTCGCGCTTCCTCTTTCGTGCTGATCGACTGATCGGGGTCGTTTGCGCAGGACTCATGCGTGTCTTGAGAGCAGGCAATGGTGATTCCCCATTTGCTGCCGCTTCTCGCGCCATCATCTCACGCTTCAACTTCTTAGCCTCGTTCAGCTTCATCCCGCGATTGCTCAATTTCGTCTCCTCCAAATCACGAGCTACTTCACCCCGCCGTGTATTTTCGATGTCGTCGCAATCAATGAACTCGCTGCCCGTTTCCTCAGCCAAGGCCTTGGCGGCCCGGTAAGCTTCCCACCCACGGCCTGTAAGAGACAGTTCGCGATGAATCATGACCTCACTAGGCTGCCACACGGCATTCTTTTTCATTTTCTTCCGTAGCTTGGTCATCTCCCATTCTGTCAATCGCAGCCAGGGCAGATCTTCGCTGCCAACTTTAGCACCCTCCGGCGGTGGTTTAAGTAAAGCGAGCGCATTGGCAGTTGACACGGCAGCCCCTGAGCTAGGTCGTCGAGCTTTTTCTTTCTTAGGTCTTGCCGGCTTCCGCACAACCGCCTCCATCTCAGCCTCAGCATCAGATTGCTCGGTACTAGCAATCGGCGAATCCGGATGCAATCCTGTCAAATGATCCGCCGCAAGCGCCGAGCGACGCGATCTGGATTTCTGCGTGCCGCCACTGCGCTTGCGATTATCTAGTCGGAGGGTGATCCGCGTCGTGGACGCGCCATCCTTCTTATTCGCGCGTGCGCGCTTCGGGGTGGGTTCAGGCGGCGGCGTTGGCTCCTCCTCTGGTGGTTTCGGCAACGCTTCGAGCTTCTGTCGGATGCAGCTGAGTCGATCGAAGTGGCGATCCACGACGTCGTAGAGGCGACAGGCTTCCGCGTAGGAAGACTCACGCGCATTGATGGCGCGATCCAGCTGATGCGAGACATCTCTGCGCAGCGCGATTGGGCTGGGCCGCTCATCGGGTGGTAGGTCAGGGAGTTCGCCGTATGTCTTGGTCAGGCTGTGAACGGATTGCGCCGAATCGAGGTAGCGGTCATCCAGGCCGCGGATGAGGGTCAGGGAACGGATAAGATCGGCTGGAAGGTATTCCGTGTAGTCAATATAATCGGTCACAGTGGCTTGGGCATCGGGATCGAAGGGGCCATCGAGAATGACCCCGCCACTGTGGTCGGTCTCGTCGGTCATGGTCATGTTGCGATAAGAGTCACGGTGCCGACGGCCGCGCTGAAGGACCAGAAAGGTCCAAATGCAGATTTAAAGGGTTGTCGGCGTAGATCGGGCCCTTTCGAAACAGATGACAGGGAGTCGTCGGCGACGAGGTCAGCAATGGCGCTGCAACCTGCAGGTGCCAAACAACGGGCGATTGTTGTTCCGTCGGGTCATGTGATGTGTAGAACCAAAAGGGTAAGTTGCTATGGTCTTGTTGATAGCGGGATTGTGGGTCCATGCAGGATGACGGAAGCCTAAGTGATGCTCGATATGTAGAACCAAACGACTTTTGAGTATGCGTTTTACCTATTAAAGTCCCACCAATTCATGATATTCGGGGATTAGGTGCGTGTTCTATATAATAAGGATAGCCCACGATCATGTCTCACAATGTTCTACACACAAACCCATACTTATTTTGTCAAGGATTAGAAACAAGCAGCCGAATAGAAATTGAATTACCTAGTAGGATTATGAAATATTTTCCAAGGGGGCCACATATTCCTTATGGATCACGACCAAAGTGTTTTGCACATTGAGTCATTTTGAAAGTCGCAGGTCAAATGTTCATCTACATAAACCTAGCATCTACCTAATAGACATTTAGTAAATAGCACCACTGGTCCGAGATAACTGTCCCAAGATTTTAATATGATAAACTGAATTGTATGGATATCATACATTGATGGCTTCACTCCATAGATAAAGAGCCACCGAGATAACACGATGGCATGGCACACAAGCAAATCCAAAGCAACTCCGCAAGCAAAACACCAGCCAGATGACACGAAAAGACCCGAAACACCGATCTTCGCTCCGTGCAGTGCTGCAAATAACGATGAAATCCAAGCAATAGCAAAGTATAATGATATAAACAAACCGCCAACACCGACGTATGCGCAGCTAAAAAACGCAATCTGTGAGAATCTGTTGTACATCATTGGAGATAGGTTAAGTGGCAGTTGCCCGGGCTGCGTTGTTCAATTGTCGATGGTACGAGCCAATGGGTTGGAATCCTCTGTAGGGTATGTAAGTAACACTGTATATATGGGCCAGAGATAGGAAAGATAACATACCGGGCAAGATCAAAGCCACCTCCACCATCCTCTTCCTCTTCTTCCATTCGGTCCTCCATCCGGTGTTCGTTACGGGCACCGTTGGTTTCTCCACCATCCGACTGCAGCGGTGGTAGCGTACGGCTGGACCCAAGACCATTAGACGTTCCAGGCTTACTTGGGCTAGCCAGGTTGGGCGGGGGCGGACTGCTGCTAGGGAAGCCCCCGATATCAGTTTCGCCCTTCAGTGGGCTCATATCCGGCACAGGTCGCGCGGGCGTACTGCCAATGTCTGCAAATTTCCAGAACTGGGCAGGCGAACTCATCGGCATGAATTTGGACGGTATCTGAGCAGTGCTGGGAGGAGGCAGACGCGGCTGCTGGCGCTGCGGAGCGGGTGTGATCATTGACGAAGGCCCGTCATCGTAGTAAGATGAAGACAGCACAGGCGGGGATCCGGCCACGTTGTCCGAGAGACCATACGCACGGCTCAGGTTGTTGCTCTTTTCCTGAGCTTGACTGGAACTGGCGCTGTGCTGCGCACGTCTCGGCAGTGGAGATGGCTCGTCGTAGTCTCGTGGATTCATGTGCCGGAGTGGATGGTCCGAACCCACTCCACGGCCAGCCCTCGAGCCACGCTCAGGCGTGTATGCCTCGACAGGAGCCACCGGGAAGGAGCTAAATCCCGGAGATGAAACTGGCGGCGACTTCTTGGCACTGGCGGAGAAGGAAGTATCCAAAGAAGTGACATGCGTCCCACGTGCCGACGAGGGTGGCTCCTTGGTAGCTGGAGACGACGGCGCAGACGATTGAGTGCCCTTTCGTGCTTGCTTCTTCCGATACTCCTCACGGTACTCCGCGGCAATCTGCCACTTCATACCCTTGCCCGGCTCGTCGGTTCGGCGAGGCACTTTCTGGAAGGCTTTGTTCAGGGAGAGATTGTGACGGATGGAGTTTTGCCAGCCGCTCGCCGAGTGCCGGTAGAAAGCATATCGGTCCATGATCCAGTTATAGATGCTATTCAATGTGAGTTTCTCCTCTTCACTGGAAAAGATAGCCTGTGCAATCAGCGTCGCGTAGCTGAATGGCGGCTTAAGATCCTTGGCCGCGTCTTGGCTGTAGTCGATTTCTTCCGTACTCTCCATCATCATACCGCGGTTGTACATGGGTGACTGCTTGATCGTGCGCGCGCCGGCAGTGTCAGGCGACTTCGGCGGCGGGGTCTCATTGCGACGGAGGAAACGAGGAGCAGGAGCCAACGACGGACCGCCAGACGAAGAGGGTCTTGCGGGCTCAGTGGCCTGTGATGGTTGAGGATGTGCGTGCTGCGAGCCATCCCATGCCACAGAAGCCGGATAGGGCTCCTGACCACTAGCGATACGCTGGGCACGCTCGACAAAGCTTGGGTGGATATTGGCATCGTCGCCGGGAGTTACAAACATCATTTGACAGTTGGCCACTTCAATGATATCACCACAAGAGAGAATGGCATCGGCGCCGCGCTTGAGGATCGCGTTATTCAAACGAACTCCGTTACGGCCATTGACCCGAATGTGCCACGCCGGCGTCTGCTCGCCATCATAAAAGATCTCCGCATGCAGGCGTGAAACAAACTTGCTTGGACCCAAATCGACATGCACATCAGGCAGTGCACGAGCGGCAATTGTGACAGGGCTCGACTGTTCCGCAGCGCGCTGCTCGCGGTCCGGTTCGCGACCAATGTTGACATGCAGTGTTTTGACGTAATAGGTCCAGTTGCGGCCGGCAATTTTGGCGTAAGCCTGGATACTCGACTTGTTCTCGGTCTTGGTGTTGGAGTGGTCGCGAGAGACGCGCAGTTCCTCGCGCGGGGTATTGAGATAGGAAATGACTAGATCGATAAGATCCTGATGCGTCGAGGCGTCATGGTCACCCGCCGAGTCCTCGGCCTCATCGCCGGACTCCGCTTTCACCGCGGTTCGAGAGGGAGAGGTGCGGCGATCAACCTGCCAATCCGATTCATCATTAGTTGGCCATTCCAGTCTAAGCCGTGGAGCGTGGAACGTCGATTCCGTCCCAGACCGAAACTTACCTTGCGCTTCTTCGCGGACGGACGAGTTGGCGACGAGTCTGGCGCTTCCGCGTCGGAAGTTTCCTGCAGTTGAATTTCCTTGCGCCGCGCGCGACGACGATTTGACAAAGGCATGTTGTGTATCGGGCGATCTAATCAACTTTTTTTTTTTCCTTGCTCAGGCCGATAACGAACGGCCGTGGTATGCTGGGGCCGCAGAATGCGAAAATATGTGGACAATCAGACAAACTCTGATGTACACAGCAACACACTCGCGGGGCAAAGGATGACGAAAGGCAAAAACCCCGAAGGCGAAAACACAAGTCAAGCGAGAGGGAGAAAAAAGAAAGGAAAACAAAAACAGGTCAACTCTGGATCCGGATTTCAGCGGTCGCCCCAGTCTCGGAGGCACGCAGAACCAGAGAACGACAGCGTCAGAACCACCCGATTAAGCGGATTCGCCACCGCAACAAAAACCCGAGTTGAAAAAAAAAAACACGAGATCAAGATGATAATCAAAGATCGAGTTGTTCGAACGAGGTGAAAGAGATGGCCAGACGAAGAGCCAGAGCCAAAGGTAGCGCAAATGGAGAAAGTAGTGTGGCTGGATGTTGATTATCGATAATCCCTACGATCGACACGCGCGATGGCGTCTGTTTGGGGTGACCGCCTTGTCGCGTGGGGGATTCGGTCCAGCCACCAAGATCAACTCAATAACAACTTGAAATGGGGTTGGTGATGGGATTGTTGACGAGGAAAAAGAAAGAGGAAAGTCGACGATAGAAGACAGAAAATAAGATCCCGTGCGCTCGTTTGGCCGTAAACAGTGGTGGAGTCGGTCTCCATGTTATGGGGGCGTACGGTACACGAGAGATGGGCGCGGAGGAGTGGGTAATACCGTTACAGAGATTACGTGCTCTATGCAGCGTGGGATCTAAGATGCTTCCGAGTGCAGTGGATGGGTCGGATTGTTCCTACGCTGGTTCTCGGAGAGAATCACAGCTCCATGTGCTTTGTGGAATGTTATCGAATTGGATTATGATCGCATCGATTCCAATCGGATCTAGTTGGTAGAAGTTTTTTGCTTGATTGGCGGGAGCAATGTAGCTGCGCCGATATCTCTCAAGTATACTCCGTACTCATACACATAACAGAATAACCAACTCAACTGCTACTTCCCTTGCAGAGCGTGCAAGAGGGGAAAAAGGCCAAGGATCGTTTGCGTCACTTTCCCGGATGCAGTTTAGCTTCACCCGTTGGAATGTTGCGTTGCCTGATCGGGCGTTGACAGTGTCGATCGACCCTCGAACTTGACCAACTCCGGACAACAAGCATGTAACCTTACATCTTACACTCCAGACGCAAACAATCACGGTTGTAAATAAACAGGTTTGCGGTGCAGCCCTAATCATACAGATGGAAACAGACCCAGATCGGGACTTGACAACATGAGAAGCAAAGAAAAATATAAAAATAAAAATAACATGCAGGAACTCTCCGCTCGGGAGGGAATCACATACCACAAAGCCAACATAGAAGACACAAGAAACAGAAAGAGATAGACCAGTCCAAAAAAAAAGAACTAGATGAGAGTGAAGTGAATGGTCGTGACGGCGTTAGATTGAAACCCAGAAAAAAATAAAGCACCCAGTGCAGATCTAAGCCACATCAATGGGCATTTTGGTATCACTGTCCTCGTCCAGCCCGCGCAGTGTCGGGTAGAGAACCGGTTCTTCTTCGGTTTTGCTTGGCACCTCTTTGGCGTGGTCGGGCGACGCACGCGTGCTGCCGGTCTCGACTCCCTCCATGGCATCGTCCGACGGCGATCCCGATGCTGACGAGTCAGACCCAGATTGAGCAGCAGCCTCTGCATTGAAGCGGCCTTCATCCAAAAGACCCGAGACCAAACGACGCAGATTCTCCAAAAGCCGGACCTTCTCCACCCACGCGACATTGACATCACGCTCGGCAACCTCGGTGGCGGCCTGAGCGGTGCGCTGAGCGGCTTCGTGTTCAGGATCGGGAGAGCCGCTGGACAGGGCCGGGTCAATCAAACTCTCGGAAAACTGGCCAGCAGAACGGGCCTTAGCGCGCGGAGTTTTATCCCCATCCGCTTGGTCGTCGGATGTGTCCATACGGTTCTCGCTTACAGCACGCTCCGCCGGGCGTGCGCGCTGCAAGGTACCGCCAGTGTAGCGGCGACGGTCATCATGGTCAAATGCGCCGCTCAGGGTGGAGGGCGGGGCGGCGCTGGAGGCTGGCGGGTATCCGGCGCTCATGTTATCCGGCATCGTCGTAGATGGCAGGCGCGGGTACATGCCCGTGCCGCTTTCATGTGGTGGGGAGACGCGGTGGTGATTCAGGGGCATAGAGATCGGAGACCGGTTGGAGGTGTAAGATTGTGCGCTCGATGGAGGGGTCAATGCAGGGGTGCCAGTTGACGGAGAATGAGCCGAAGTAGGCATCATGGGGGCTGGAGTTGCGGCCGTCATATGGTTGGGAGGAAGCTGGGTCGGAGGGGAGTTGGTGGTGCGGTAGTGCATGCCCGGATGCACGTAGTGAGCACCAGGTTGGGCGACGCCAGCGGCGGCGACATTCTCATCGCTCTCATAAATAGTATTTTGCATCTGCTCAAGGAACTGATCGATGTTGATGAGATCGCTCTTAGTCCGGACATTGGACATCGGGGGCAGATGGTAAGCAGGAGCATGCGGGCCGCCAGAGCTATATCCACTGCCACCACCCACTGGGACCGCGGCGGGCATAGGGTGGTACTCGGGCACTGGGCCGTTCAAGATGGGCAGCTGGAGCGCCTGGAGACTCAACAGGCGCTGGCCAACAGCTGCATAAGAGTTGGGATCGAATTGGCGACGCTTGAGATCACCAAAGAATTCGTTCAGAGCGTCATATCCCCGCTTGCGATCGTACCCTTGGCCACCGTCGGCACCTTGACTCAGAGCATAGTAAACATTGCCGTAAGAGTGAGGGTTGGCCGGGGGTGGTTGAGGGTGGGCCTGGTAGTACTGGGGTGCTGGGTGACCGTACGCTTGGCTGGTGACACCGTTCATAGGACCCTCGAAGTAATGGGCCGCAGTGTAGCCCTTCGGGTTTGGGGGGAACATCATATCCGGGTGGTGTTTCAAGCCAGGCTCGGGAGACCGGATCTCCGAGTCATCCGCATGGGTCTTGACATGCTTCTTGAGATCCTGTGGTCGCTTGAATGCTTTCCCACAGAAATCACACTTGTGCGGCTTCAGAGGCACATGCACGCGAATGTGGGAAGTGATGTGGTCGCGCTTCACAGTGGTTGTGTTGCAAGTGCCCCAATGACAGGTCAAGTTCAAGTTGTTGGTACTCTTGCGGCCAACATGACGCTCACAGACGTGCTCCTGTTTTCCCAAAACGCGGTTAGTTCCACGACGCGACCACCACCATTCCACGAAGAACTTACATAGAGAGCTTCCGCGGTAGGACACTTTTCTGTGCAGTGTTGCCACTGACACGGAAGTTGTTCGCCTGCACCATTCAGCGAGTTGTTAACCGCCGCAGTCGCAGCGGCCGCGGTGGCAGTCACCGAGGCCGAGGGAGTCGTGGTGGCTTGCGGAACAGCGTGGTTATCAGTTTGCTCAGGTACAACGGCAGCGGGTGCCGGCGCCGTCTGGGGAGTTGACGACGAAGCAACGGTATTATCGGACATGATGCCAAGAAATGGGTCTTCTCGTGCTGGCGGGATGCCCAGGCTCGCGTCCTGTGTTATTTATAAGCCCCGCAAAGAGAGGCAGAACAAGTCGAAATCGAACAAGTATTCACACAATGCACACAAACACCAGGAAGATTCCAAGTCAATGGATTTCTGGGAGGTTAAAATCAGGGGTGGAAGATATAAGTTGAGGAGGGGGGGGGGAGAGAAAAGGAAAGACCAGATTCCGGGGGAGGAAGAAGAGCCGAGCCTTTGCCCAGAAAAGCGCATTTGCCAGGGTGAGCGGAGAAGAAGGGGACAAGAGGCCAAGAATCGGTGCGGGGCCCAAGAGTCGTGGCGCTGGATGGCGAACCATGACTGGTTGACCCAAGGAGCGTCCCGAATCGAACGAGGGGCTGTGCATTCCTGTCTTTGCGTTACGAGATGTAATTTGTAGTGTAGCGAGTGACCGTAGCGAGTAGGGGCTAAAAGTCTACTCATGTCTACTTATACGAAGTATTCGACGGTGACTCGCTTCGAGACTATATGTAGATATCATATCGCTGTCTTTTAGAATACGGTGACTTCATCTCAAATTCCATCCTCGGACTCCTCGGGTTCCAGTTGGTTTTCGGATTCTCCAAACTCATACCTGCTCCGTCTTCTCCAAAGCCACTGCCAAGCCATTCTCGCCATGGCAAACTCCTTCTTGGCAGCCAAGGTTTCCCCCAATTCCCGCTCCGAGTCTTGGAACTTTCGGGGGTCTTGGGAGTCTCGGCATCACCCTTGACTTGGCACAGTATTTCCTCCCTCTCTTCCTGGTTTTTGCCCCTGATTGCTGCCTGGACTTTTGAACTGGGCATGCAGGTGGAGATGAAACTGATTAGGCAAGTATGATGTGAGATTCCGATGCTCTCGATCAAATGGAGTATCGAGTATACAGCTTGTAGTGTACATGGTCTATGTACATGGTCTATACCAGTCGACTCATCCAGAGTCAATGTATCCTCGCACGAATCAGACAAATATAGTCACACCGTGCAACGGGGCCAAACATTGCAAAAGAACCCCTTGGCGACCACCAAACCTTCTTCCACCCCCCCCCCCCCCCGATTCCAATCGAAGTGGCAGTTCCTCGCATATTACGCAAATGCATCATCATTCTCCATGCGCCCGACGCATCGGCGGCTGGAACCAACTCCAAATATTCAACCCAACTTTCGTCCCCGACGTAACAGGGAACGCTGCGTGCCACGTCTCAGGGTACCCCGTCCCATCCGGTCGCAAATTCTCCCAAAAGATGGCATTCCCCTTGATCGGTTTGAACGTAATCCCCTCCGGCGGATTTGACCCGGACGCGCCCGGCTCGTCCTCGGCGCATTCCAGGAACCGACACCACTGTTTGCCCGGCGGCATGCGCAAGCGCGGGAAATTGGTGCCTCCGCCCGTGCAGTCTGCGCCGAGATATACCATAAAAGTGCTTAGCCGATCGCCGCCACGCGCGAGCGATCCCAGCCAGTCGTAGTGGTGTCGGTAATGGCCGGTGGTATTGTAGCGTTGCGCCCACATGCGCTCGACGTATAAATGGGGTCGCCAGCCCTGGAAAGCGCGGACGCGATCTTCGAGACAGCGGACCGTGTCGTCACGGTCGAGAAGGGCTCGGTCGGAGAGTCGTTTGGTCGGATCGACTTGTTCGGTGACGCCGTCGTAAACGATCGAGGGAGCGTACTTGTTCAAACTAACCATTTGACTGTCAATCTTCAATCCTGAAGGGGTCGGACAGTACTAGAGCTGTCATTACCTGTTATCGACCAAATGATCCGCCTCGTCGTCACTCAGGAAATTCTCAATGTACATGATGAGTGGCGCACGCGATAGGAGATGCACTTGGTACCCGGCTGTCTTCTCGGGACAATGAACCGGCAAGCCATCCTCGAGACTGATAAAACTGTCATCGGTCAGATTGAGACCTGATGAACTATCTTCCACATCCGCGAATGTCTCGTCAATATCCCATGACGCATTGGCGGGAGATCCGGGGAACAATTGGCTGAGCAGCGGTGCAATGATGAAGAGATACACCGGCACAAAGTACAAGCCCCAGGTAAAAACAGTCGACAATTTTGGCAACGAGGACATGACTCGTTCTATGCAAGGAGATAATTAGAATATAATAATCATCGAACAGTATAGATCCTGGCCGCCACTAGGGCTCACTGCGACCGGGATAGACACTGCGGAAGACTCGGATCGGGTGTTCAAATGCAATCATAGGTACTCCGTATAGTGGCTGACGATATTGAAATGCAGTTGCCAATCCACCACAGGGCCATGTCGTATGATAGAGAAAGATGGAAAGTTCCCGGGAGTTTCAAGACCGAGAAATCAAGTGGGTCTCAGTCGAGTATTGGTCTAAACCGATCAAGGTAAACGTGGAAGATCAGAGGAACTTCCAGTCTACAGTATGAGCATGGTCCACATTCCCGGTGCGCTACGATCAAGGCAAGAAGGCTCAAAACATTACCATTAGTAATGTTGATCAATCGCTCGGCTTCTATATAACATGAGATGGCAAAAGTCACATCGGTCCCAATGGAGAAACGCCAGGTATAAACAATGGGGGTTTTTCGACTTCATAAATACATGTCGTCGTCGAGAACTACAGAGCTGCAGACTCAGACACCGGGGTTCATCCACTGCGCCCAATCGTCATTAGACATGTCTGGTCGTGAAGTGGAGTTATTCCCGAACAAGTCGTCAAAGGAGATCCCCATGTCCATATTATTCACACCCATGGAAGCCTCTTCCAACCCCATACTGAGATCTGGTAATGTGGTGGGAGCAGTTGGTTCTTCCTTCATGGTTTGTTCGGTTGCCATATTCGTGGGCTGATAATTGTAGCCTTGCCAAACAAAATTCTGTCTGGGGATCGAGACCAAGTCTGGACTGCTCAGCGCTTCGCTCGGTGTGTGGGCGGTCTGGGAAATCGGCGATTGCAACCGTGATGAGGGCATAGGCTGGGCATTAGTATGCAACCGGCTTGGTACAGATGATCGAATTCCCCCCGAGGGAGTTCCCGCGGCAAAATGGGAGAAGTTAGGGAAGCCGTCAAAGCCCGGAGCTGAGACACTTGGTCCCGAAGGATCGCTGGGCGTGGTTGGGCCCATGCTGCCTGGTTGTGGCTCAAAGTTGAACTGAGACGTTTGCATGCCCGCCTGCTCGTTGCGGAAGTGGTCATCCTCCAGCGTGGACATGGGCTGTGTGGGATACGCAAATGGATCGCCTGAGGGGAACATAATGGGCATGAGGTCGGGAAGGTTGTTCGGGTTGTTAAATTGTTGGGACCACGCCAAACTCGATGGCTCTTGACTGGTGAAAGAGGTTGCAGAGACGGGTTCTGGTGTCGCCATAGCTTTCGTTAGCAATTCAGGTGTCGAGGCCATCCAGGATGACTGACTGCCGGGGTCGGTGGGCCTTTTCTCGAACATCTGCGTGTGATCCATACTCTTCTGTCGACGACCGGAAGGCTTGGGTGGGGAGGGTTGTGACATCATTTGCGCCGGGAAAGTGGTAGAGCGATAGGGTAAGGTCTGTTCCGGCATGGTCTGCGTGGTGTCGGGATGCGCCGGCTGGCTTGACGGTGCTGACCGCTTCAAGTTGACCTGGGGTTTCGAGCTGCGATTTTTTAACATCTCGGGTAGAGTCTTGAAAAGACACTAGAAGACAGTCAGCGGGAGTCGTCAACCTGCAAATAAGTGATACGTACGGTCAAGCTCTGAGAACACCGGTCCGCAGCCATGCTCTTTTTCGCTAGTCCAGCTAGTGTATTCTTGCCCTCCATCGCATCCTTAAGGACACCATCCTTTGCTGTTGGAGAATCCGGATTCTCGACAACAAAAAAGATGAGAGCCAGGATGGCGAAGTAAGTCGTATACATGGTGAACCAGAACGACCCATTCAATAAGCCCCGCTTATGCATCCCAGTCGTGATGTGGACTATATTTCGAGAAACGCTCACGCAAGCTGCAGCACAAGCATAGGATCGCTTGTCGACACCACGCGCCTGCGAACCACCCGAGACGTAGTGAAGAAATGGTCGGTACATGACCATCTGCACATGTGCATAACTGATACGAAGCAATTGACGAATTCTGGGGGATGCGTTAATAACGATATCACACAAGATAAGAGTGAAACCTACCTCTCTAACTGGGGTGAAACCTCCGTGCCTGGACGCAGAGCCGCTGGCAATTCTTCCATCCAGGTCTGGAGGTCGCGTTCGATCTCGCGAATCTTGGTGTGACTAACCATATATCGCTGGTTCGACTTGGATCGATATCGGGCGTTTTTCACGGGATATATGTATTTGACCACTTTCAAAATGATATTGGACAGGCGTGTGTGCGCATTGCACCCAGCCATGAGTGGTGTGTAATTGGAGGGGAACTGACTAATGCCCTCAGATGAGATAAACTCTGAATCGACCTCCAAAGGATATTCTTGGTCGATGTCATCATCACTCAGCATTTGCGGGAGTCCTAAGAGCGTGCTGACATAGACATCCATCTTGCGCACGACCCAGAAGATGCGTTTTCGCAACTCTCGTTCAATGGGATTGAAGTCAGCTGCGACGGAGCGATGAAGACCCAATCGCAGCGCTGAGCGGAGAGCAATGCCCACATAGGAATAGCAGGTGCTCAACTTCGCAGAAGATTGGACAAAGAGAACCATAAAACAGATCGCTTGTAGAGAGGGCAGGTCTCGGCAATCCGTGACCTCCAATAGCTGTCTTCCGGCCCTGAAGAACTGAAACCTGTTTGCTTTGGTCAGTAGCTACTCATTGCCAATTAGCTTTTCAATCACTAACCCTTGACCAATGGCGCCCTCGTAGCCAGCGAAGTCCAGGGTTCCAAAACCATCATCGGAGAACAGACATCCCACGGCCATGACAATGTACAAGAGAGGCAGAAAGGCGTGATCATCATTCGACCATTGATCCGGTTGTGTATCATAGATCCGCTCGAGGCTAGCAAAGAAGGATGGTTCATGCACGAAGCGCATCAAGCTACACGCATCTTCCAGCGCGTTGTGGCATAAGCGCCGTGCCACCTCTCGTGTGGGTAGGTCATGCGTGGGGGGTAATAACGAGTCTTGGGGCGAGTCCGATAGTGATTTCGGACTCTCGAGTTGTGACATGCCCATGGGCCGAGTGATGGGGATGTCAGCCGCACCCAATTGTTTCCGCAGGCGGCGAACAAAGATGATTCCAGAAGTATGTCCATGGTAGTCCCAATGACCCTGATCGTCACGGTCGAGGCAACCCGAATTGTCGACCATTGTTTCCAGCAAGCCATCGTCTCCACTATCGGGTCCATTCTCTGCCGGTCGCACGGGCGGTTTGGTCGGCGCCCCTTCGGTTGCCTGTTGTTGCTCTTTCTGCGCGGCGATCAAGCGCTGCTCCGTAGCATGGATATCTAGTCGAGGATCGTCAAGATTGATGTCTGGGAGAACGGCGCGAAGTAGTGCCTCAGCCTTGTGCATCCGAGCCTCAAGAGCTTCGACATACTGCGGAGCGGGATTGCGACGGCGATTAGACGGTTGATCATAGGTGCACTCTATGGTCATGTTAGTCACTTGCTGGGGAGCACTACGAGTCGCCGAAATAGAAAACAGGCGAAAGAGGTAAAAGGCTTCGCACCATAGCTGTAGACTGTACAATGCGTGCATGGCTGCTTGCCGTCGCACTTAATTTTCTTCCTGCGGCACTCATCGCAGGCCCGACCAACACGACGTCGCTTTTGTAGTGGGGCGGACTGGGCGAGTTTAGGATTTGGAGAGCCATCCTGCGTAGTCGGATCGTCATCATGCGCATACTCGTATAGGGCGGACTCGTCCTCATTCTCGCCAGAATGAGAGCCCATAGTGGTCGCCATGACTAGAAGGGCAATTCATGTAAAGAGGGAAATTGGTGGTTAACGTTAATTGTCGAAAAAGCCAAGCCTGATTGACCAGAACGCGGAGAGCGGAGAAAATAGAAGCAAGGATAGCGATCGACCTGTAGCGGCGATGATATAACAATTATCGGATCCGAAAGCGGTGGAAAGTGGGGGAGAAAGAGAAAATGGCAACCCCGTGATCCAACATTATGATTTGATCTCAACTACAAAGTGGATGACGTATCTACCAGAGTATATGGTCAAGGTTTTCTGCACAATAAGTTTCTGATCTCTTCGTATCGGACTGTGGACGCAAGTCCGACGCCCTATGGTCTGGCGGCATTTCAGCTCGGCATCAAGTCCGACCCAATCTTTCTTAGAATCGGTCTCCACTGAATTCAGCTGTCGGCGACGACGGATCGGATGCCGAGTATCTAGGCAGGAACATAAGTCGGTTACAAAGGTAAACGGGATACCGAAGAAGATAGATTTGATTTCGCTCGAAATCTCTTTGTTCCGAATTCACCACTAGAGAGAATCTTGTCTGCGGTGAGATTTGCAATCCAACCAGTATACGAGATGACTTTGACATCGGCGAAATGCGATCAGTTGCCGAGTCAGACCAAAAGAACAATATGAACACACAGATGTATTGGTTCGAAGTAATCGACAAGGCCTAGACAGGGGATTCTTTCTGGCACTTCTTGGCTTCCCCTTCCGATTTAACTAGCGCTTTATCCCTACCCGGATTTTACGGTCTATACCGATTTGGGTATCGATGTGGACACCAAGCTTTTCCTTTTTTTAACAAGTTTTGTAGGGCAGATATTCCATCCACGATCCCAGTGCCATTTTCTTCTAAGAATGTAGTGCTCATCGCAGTATCATATAAAGGCGCAGAAGTCATGTCAGTGAAGAGAGTGCTAAAAAAGCAGTAGAATACATTACCTACACCGGTTGAATTTGGAACCAAAGGTAAGGAAAAAAAACGCCTCCCACGTCAAGGCGGTTGTGGGCGTTGTATACTAAAAGAAGCTTGATCCTTGGCAGATGAGACTATTTGTAAGAGTATGCAACGGAAGGGTCCGGCCGAGTACAGTTTACTTGCTTTTTGAGACAAACACGTCGGCTATGAATTCCAATGGTGCGGCTTTGATCCCTCATTTGTACTAGCATCACATACAAAGTGGAAGTCATATCGGTCTATAGACTGTAACCAGGGAAAAGAAACCGGATAGTCTCGGCTTGCCTTCAACTATGGTTTGTATATGGACTTCACCAATTGAACAGCCAATTTATTACATGTGAGACCATAGTATTATGTTAAAACCGGGGACTGCCATTTCTTGCAAAGTTGAAAATTGTCTCTAACATAAAGAGACTGAAAATCTACTAAAATCAACGATCTGATATCCAGATATCTAAGTCCCAACGCTATACCGATAGCGTTAAATCAAACGAGACGGCTGCATGAGGTAAAACGAACACTTGATGAAAATAGATATGCTAATTCAAACCGGAACAATTGCTTGAAGGCCTTGGCGATCTGATAGTCAAGCCTGATTTTGAATCAAGAAAGTCCCCGAAAGGGAAAAAAAAAAAAAAAAAAACCTAATCGCACCTTACCATAACGCCCAGTGTTACAAGTCACAGGATGGCCATTCACCCCACTGAAAGTTGGAAAGAAGCAAAGCTTTTGATGTTCGTGCGTTTAGGTGATCGCTGTGTCAGAACCGCCCCGGGCAAGCGATGACCAAGCGAGCCAAAAAGACCACCATATTTGACCTGCAACGAAGGTCAAAGCCATGAGCCGACATGTAAGCTCTATTTCTCAAATGGCTAATGGGACCAATTCATTACTAGATGATAATTTACAAGTATTCATTAGAGATTATAGAAAGACCCTTCGACTAAGTGACTATATCACTAACCAAGCACATGAATGCTACCTAGGTAGTAATGATGTAGATATGTCATTAGAATAAAGACTAGATACGGCTAATTTTTTTCCTACAATATTATACTACTAGTACAAACTAGGAATAGCTTTATCCTAGTATTTTTACCTAGATCCAATGTAGATTTACTGACAAGTACCTAGGAAAGGCCGGAAGATTGCGGCATACTGATAATTTGGAGGGTAAAGAAACGGTCTTAATTGATACTAAGATTGATCTCCGATCCATGAAGAATCAATGATCGAAAAGAGGTCCCCTCATGCGGGAGCCAATGACTGAGCTCCTCAATACCCATATGGTAACCACGGGGTCTCCATGAGTTATGTACAAAAGCCCTCGGCATGTCTGTCATAACATTAATATTACCTATAGAGACAGAGAGAATATCTAAGGGTATAAAACATACTTATAGCATGTATTCTATATAGGAACTTCTTATAGAATAGTTTAATGAAATGAAATTAGCCATAACAAAATGTAATAACTCGAAGTATATCGGGAAGTGTCAAAACTTAATTATGTCGCGTCATGGTACATAAGCTGGATGGGGAGCTGAACGGCGCCATAGCCGTGGTAATGTGGGACCAATCAGACAATCGGATCGTCAATATTGGAGTGCAGATCGTCGCAAAGTAATTTCCGACACGCTTCGGCTGAGGAGTTCATCGTGTCAGTGGAGACATAGATCAATAGTTAGTACATTAACCGGCGCTTCTCAAAATGTCCCCTCCCACACACCTCGATTGGAGATCCAAATCAGAGGAGTGAGACTCCGATTCATGAAACCGATTGATCCATCCAAGCAAGCGGTAGCACCACAATATGAAATTTCTCTGCTGTGGTAAAAGCGATAGAGTCGACGGCGACCAACCTCCTCCGCGGCTGAGTCCCACCCCTAGCAAAGGAGAAGGGAATTCCATTCCCCCACCGACCACTGCCAGCGTAGGTGTACCTTCTGCGCAGAAGACGCCTGTCCCAAGAGACCTTTGGACGGAGGCATACAACAGTCTTCCTGAAGAGCGCCAGAAGTTGGTCCCACTCGGCAAAAGTGGCTCAACAGCTGATGCGATAGAAGGGGTGATCCATCAGACAGAGACCAAGTATGGGGAGTGGCAGGAAAGCAGCCTCAAGATCAAAATAAAAGACGGAAAAGACATTGATGTCCGTGCAACGTCGGAGAAGATTCTCAACGCGGCCTTACAGGCCAAGGATCTTATATCTAATTTGGCAGCTTTCGATCCGACGGGAAAGGGTACGTCTCCTGTTGGTCATTGAAGAAGGTCGCGCTCATACATTTTTAGCTTCGGCGGCATGGTCGGTTGTCTCGCTTGGTCTGACGGTATGTGTTTCAATCTAGGTATAAGGATGACCTGTTCCGTGCGGTACACTGATAGACAAACAGATGATTTCGAACAACAACGCTCGTCGAGACGCGATGTTTGAATCCTCGGAATACCTGGCCGAAAACCTGGCTTATTATGCTTTGATCGATGCACACTACCGCGACGACAAGATGGAAGGCGGGGAGAACTTCGACCGCGCACTTCTCCGGGTGTATGCTGCAATTTTGGATTATACGGCTGAGGTGACCAGACGTCACAAGGAAAGTTTGTTTGGTAAGATCCCTGTCTTTTTTTCCCCGGATATTGTCTTGCTTGAGGGTAGCTTTCGCTAACGCTCTTCCAGGTCAAATGGCGCGAAGCGTTAGAAGCATAGCCGATGATCCCCTTACTCAACTGAAAACCGCAATTGAGCAGAATCGCCTCGACGCAGAGAGGTGGGCAAATGTCACGGACAACCTCCGTAGGTCAGCCTCCTTAAAGACCCGAAAGCAGATTCTGACAGAACATAGGTAGTCGAAAAGTAGCGAAAGACACGCTTGACAAAGCGGACGAAAACATCGCCCTCACAAAGAGCATTCAGTCCAAAATTCTGAGTATGTTTGACACCAACACCAGCCAACCATGCGATCTGGTATTTCAGTTGATTGATACTCTCACCAGGCGACGAAGAGAAGGACATTATGAAATGGGTGTCCAATGAGCCGTTCTCAGAGACTCAAAGTCAAAACCAGGAAATCCGGTCTCCCGATACAGGCAACTGGCTTCTCGAGTCAACGGAATATAAGAACTGGAAGGCTTCCACCGGAAATGTGCTATGGCTTCCTGGAGTCGGTATGTTTGTTCATTTCTCCTCGTCGAGAACTAACTAATGGCCCTTTGTCACGTTGAAGTGGGTTGTGGGAAATCAATCCTGTGGTACGTATTATGATCTTGCCTGGAGCGGACGATATCTAACTGTTTATAGTTCAACTATTATCGAGGATATTCAAGAAGTATGCAAGAAAGACGCATCCAAATCACTGGGGTACTGGTATTTTCAGTTCACACAGAAGCGCAGCGTGGACACGATGTTGAGATCTTTGATACGGCAGCTCAGTCGAAGCCCCTTGGCAACCTCTGTTACTGAGACATGGGAGTACCACAGTAGGAAAGGTAGCCAGCCAAACCGGGAAGCCCTGACTACCATGCTTGATGATGTTATCACTAGCACTCCCAGGGATGTTTTCCTTGTCTTCGATGCGCTTGATGAATGCCCGGCAGACAAAAAGCAGCGACAGCAGCTTCTTGCCATTTTGGTCAATCTTGTCAAGCGGCATGACCAGAAGATTCACATTCTTGCTACGGGACGACCTGAGCAAGATATCATTGCAAAAATGGAAGGGTTCCCATCAATCGATCTGGCAGCTCGGCTGGAAAAGGATGTAGAGATATTCGTGCGCGGCAAAATTGATGATCAAGATGGCCACCTCGTCGATGCGAGCTCGGAGGTTAAAGCTTCCATTGTGGAAGCTCTATTGAGCACTGGAGAACGGTATGTCGACTTGGTATCCCGGACAATCCTCTGCGTGGAGCGAATACTGATCTATTTCTTGGCTAGACGCTTCCGGTGGGCTAGTCTCCAGATCGAACGACTGAACAAGTGCCCCAACGAGGATCGAATCAAAGAGACCCTGCGCACCTTGCCCAAAGACCTTAAGCAAACCTATCAAGCAATCGTGGACAAGATTGTGGAGGACGGTAATGGCTACCTCGCTCGCCCGATGCTAATGCTCCTGAGCTTCCCAGCGGGTCCTTTGCACGTAAAGGCAGTCGCAAATCTAGTGGGCTTGATGTCCCCTGCATGGGTTGTGGAGATATGCACATCATATCTGCTTTACGTATCAGGTGGAATGGTCAAATTAGCCCACTATTCCGTGAAAGAATTCCTGGTCACCTCAAATGATCGCGAGAATCATAATGAGTGTTGCTTCTCTGAGACCGCTGCGCATGAAACCCTGGCCATGATGACAGTCGACTCGCTCCTTAAACAGACTGAGCAATTGAACAAAGAGAGCGCTATGACGCGGCCCTTTTTGGTCTTTGCTGCAACCTACTGGTCGACTTATGTCACTGCGTTGGGAGATTCTTCCGTCTGGCCCGAAGGCCTTCCAGCCAAGGTGGATCGTCTGTTCACCGAACCTGCCGTTTATTTCAATTGGATTCGTATAGCCGAGAATCACAAAGATCCAAACGGCGGCCAATGGAATTGGCTTCCCGAAGAGTGTCCGCTACCCATCTATTATGCCACGGCACTTTCCCTCCCCCACACAGTGGATATTCTAATCGAGCAGGGCATAGATCCGCTCGAGGAGCGCGATGACTCAAGATCTCCTCTGATGGAAGCTGTCGAAACGGGTCGCTTTACAGTAGTGGACATGCTGCTAAAGAAGAATCTCCCAATCAACAATCAAGATGCAAATGATCTGATTCGCTCAATGTGTTCTGAATCCAGTATCGGTGACGATGAGACGTCGAGGAAGGAACTGCAAGAAGTCCTACATACTATGCGGGAGATGGGACTCATGCGCGACTCGCAAAGTACCAACAATGTTGTTTCCAACGATTTCATCCGTCATTCGTTGATGAATCATGAACTAGCGCCGTCAATACTGAATGAGCTTCTGGACTGGCGCGAAACAGGATTGGTCTCATTCGCCCTTCCTGAGGATACTCTGCAGTTGGCGATGAGCAGCTCCTATCTTTCTGGCGAGTTGACGAGCTTGCTATTGGAAAAATGCGGTTCTGAAATCCACGTCCCCGCCGACCTCTTTAGCAGCGGTAAATACCCTCGAATCAACTCTGGTGGTCTATCTGTCCTGATGCACAGTCGACCGTCTGCACTCATGATGAGCGATGATCTTGTTAACCTTATGGCCGAAACATTTAATGTTCAAGATATCAAGTTCGTTCTCCATGCTCGTTCAGATGTCCGGGTTACAGAAGAAACATTGGTCTCAGCCGCACATAATCGGTTCGGTCTAGCAGTCTTCAGATTACTATGGGATCGTCGCGAGCCAGGCACATCCATCACGAACAGAGTCGTGCGTGTGGCGGCGGGCAATCGGAAGAAATCAGATATCCTGGAGTTTGCGATTGACAAACTTGAGCCTGGTACCAAGCTGGGTGGAGACGTCATGGAAAAAGCGCTCTGGAACGATCGCAGCGGATTGGCCATGATGCGAATCATCTTGGGCAGCCAGGTGGTTACAGTTGACATATCTGAGGAGTTGATCATCGGCGCTCTCCGTAAACCAAATGATGCCTTGGAGATTCTTCAGTTGCTCGTGGACTACTCTGAGACGGAATTTCCCATAAATGAGCATATGGTGGTTATCGCAGCGCAGCATGAGACTGACGCATGTTCGCTGCTCATTTTCTTGAATAAACTGCATGATGTCCCTATCCCTGTCACAGACGAAGCGCTGCTGAACACCATAGCATGCGGATCAAATGGGCTGGAGGTTTTACTGGACAACTATCCTGGCCCGATTCCGGAAGAAGTTTGGTTCGCAGCTGCTCTCCACCCCGGGCGCGACGAAGTTGCATTCCTTCGTGTCCTTCTAGATAGGAGCAGCGATTCTGTTCCTATCGATCGTATAGTGGCGGAATTCGCGGAGATTCCCCCTTCTTCTGCTGTCTTGACACTCCTTCTTGACAGAAAGTTCGTGGAGGCTGACGAAAAACTTCTTGAGAACGTGGCTGGAGGCTTTGAAGCATTGTCCGCCCTCTTCGCTTATGCCCCGAATATCAAAATCACACACCTGGCGTTGATACGTGCAGCTGTGGATCCGCGATCAATGCGGTTCCTTCTAGAGAAAGATGACAAGTCTCCAATCACAGAGGACATCATCATAGGTGCAACAAAAGGCGACTGTGAAAGCTGTCAAGAAACCATTGAATCCATCATTCGTCGAAGGGGAGCTGTTCCTATCACAGAGAAGGTATTTGAAGCGGCATTGAGAAACGGTACAGCCGAATTGCTTCCCTGGCTCTTTGAACAGCGCCCAGACCTCAAAGTATCTCCCAGAGACCTTCTCGAGGACATTTGGCGTAGCAACAAAATCCCAGCCGATGAAAAGTTGCAAGCGCTAGAGGGATTCGAGGAGCTCCAAAGCGAAACCGACGATTTGTCTACAGGAAGGTTATTCGCATCAATGATAGAACTCCATCCCTACGACAGCAACGCCAAGGAAAACTATGGACTTGATGAATTTGTGAACCGTCTTTTCGTGAACCAGGGACAAGAACTCCCCACGTCTGATATTCAGCGCGTGGCCGAAATCATCGTCGAGCGAGGTGACAATGAAACCGTGCAGAAATTCTTGGAGGCTGGATTTGGCGATTCTATTGCAGAGTGCCTCATTCAAGCTGCGGAGCAGAATAACACTCCGATGAAAGATGGCCTCGTTCAAGCCGTTGAGAGAAATGTGATTGCTGATCGGGAGACACTTATCTCGCTACTCTCCACGTTGCAGTTGAATTGAGCCATTCAGCTATTCGAGTGAGAGGGAATGCGGTGGTTGCAGGGTTTGAGTGGTTCTTTTATGTACGACGATTGTGTGTTCGTGTTAAACGGCGAGAATGGCGAAGAGATCAAGTCATTGGTATCTGTTCCTATAGAGTCCGTTAAATACTTTTGATTTGTTTGAGAGCACGACATAGACAGCCATGGACATACTCGCATTTGCTGCACAGAGATCTGCTTAGTTCTCGAAATCAATTTCTTTTTTTTTTTTTCTTTAGTGAATTTGACTTGATCTTAAGTGACCCCATGTATTGACTCAAGGGCACAGTCAACAACGATGTCGCGTCGACATGCTTGATCCCCAACTCAGACCTTGGAATTTCCCATCACGCGCGTCATGAAGGGACCTCGACCATGCATCGAAAGTGCATAAAAATGAATTCTGTGACGCGACATGGAATGCAACCCAAAACCTGAAACTTTCGCGTCATAAGGCTGAGTTTCACGTTGGAAACGGTGACAATAAGGCTACCAACAAGCTAAACACGCTCTCATTGCAATGGTTCCCTACCACAACATCGTCCATTGTTCATCTTTCTAACAAGAATAAAACCAAAGTTGAATTTAAATAAAGGGGTTTCGACTTGATTCTCTGTGCAGCTGCAGCGGGTCCCTCACGTCTCGCATGATTGGCATTATGCTGCATTCGCAATTGCCGACCCCCTTGAGAGCGTCCCACTTCCCCAGGATGGATCGCCACATTCTATCGACGCGCTCAATAGCGCTTAATCTCTGACGATGGGCATATTATAGGGACGCATCTCCCACTACCGGATTTCCCTTCGACTGCCTGAGATCTACAAACAATGGCAGCTGTGCTGCATCGACCATGGCCTTCATCATAGTAACCCTTTGCTGTGCCTTTGCGGCTTTCGGCTCGTTCTTGTGTGGCTATGACTCGGGAGTGATAGCCTCAAGTATCGAGCAGGAGGCATTTTTGCGTCGGTTTGGATCCCCAGGCTTGTCGGATGCTGTTAGTGGCGGCATTGTCTCCTCCTACACTGGTATATTTCCCAAGTGCTTGGATCAAGGTTCTTGCCAAATCTAATCTTGGTTCTAGGTGGTGCAATTGTGGGATCTCTACTGGCACCCTATATCTCCGACCCCAGGGGTCGGAGAATGGTGATTTTCATCGGTGGTTTCATGGCTACCTTCGGGGCTGCTCTTCAGGGAGGAGCAGCCACTATCGCGATGCTGATCGCTGGACGACTCATCGCGGGAATAGCCATGGGGCTAATGTCTGCTTCGATTCCGGTTTATTGTGTATGTCGAGCAGAGGATCAAAATCGGGTTTTATCAATCACTAACAGTGTCTAGACTGAAATCGCACCGTCTCGCATTCGTGGCATGTTGGCCAGTATGCAGCAATGGATGATTGCGCTGGGAATCCTAGTTGCTGTAAGTGTCGCTTTCAATTTTATTGGCTTTTTTCCTAACACTTCATAGCAATGGGTCGGATACGGGTGCTCTCTCTACGAGGGCGATTTTGCCTGGAGATTCCCCCTTTCACTGCAAGCAGCGCCCGCTCTTATTCTTACATGCGGAGTCTGGTTGCTACCTGAGTCACCGCGTTGGCTCATTGTGAATGGAAAGGAGGGTCTTGGACGCTCAGTGCTGATTCGTCTGCATTTGAATCTTGACGCAACAAACAGCCAGCGCATCGAGCACGAGCTGAAGCTGATTCACGAAAGTGTCGCTTTTGAAAGAAAAGCAGTGGACCGTTCCTGGCGCAACCTTCTGCTGTCTCGCCAATGGCGCTATCGTATTCTACTTGCATGCGGTCTACAATCATTTGCGCAATGCTGCGGCACGAATGTAATTCAGAACTATGGGCCTCGGCTATATAGATCGCTGGATCTATCAACTTCAACCTCGCTCATGATCATAGGCATCTGGGGCGCGCTGGCGCAGCTCTGGAATACATTGTTTATGCTGTTCATTGACAAGGTTGGACGACGAAAGTTGCTCATCCCGTCGCTTCTGGGTATGGGCGCAGCCATGTGCATCGAGGCCACACTTGCGCGATACATTGATTTCAGCGACAGCCACGAGAGCCAAACCGCGCTCCGTGCAGCCATAGCAATGTTCTTCGTCTTCTCCCTCTGTTTCACCGGTCTTGGTCTCATCTCCTGGATCTATCAGTGCGAGATCTTCCCGACCACGATCCGAGCTCGCGGGTCGTCGGTAGCTACTGCGACGAATTGGAGCCTGAACCTTCTCTTTGCGCAGTGCTCACCTATTGCATTCACAAACATTGGGTCTAGGTATCTGTACTGTTTTGTCGGATTCAACTGGGTCGCCGTGATTCTGGTTTGGCTCTGGTATCCGGAGACTGTCGGCCACTCGCTCGAGGAAGTCGAGGACGTGTTCACAACAAAAGAACAGAGCGCGCAGCCTGAAGTTGTTGTGGCTCCAACACCAAGACCAGAACCCGCGAGGCCTCGCTCGCTTATGAAGTATGGCATAGATCCTTTATGGATGCACCCGACTACGACGACTAGTAGCTGGAGCACCAACAGCGCAGGCTCGCCTAGATTATTGAACAAGGATATAGCTGAAGTGTAGCAGAAACTTGTTCAATTTCAACTCATATTTTGTCATGGATTGCACATATCATATCCCACCTGTATTTTCAGATCTAGAAATGAAAGTGTTATGTCCTGTGTGAGCTATGTGGACCTGACATAGATCCCCCAAGTCTCTTGGGGGTCGTAGTCGGGAAAGTTCAGTGGCTTAAGCTCAACTTCGGTCTATCAGATAGGTAGTTCATGGATTTCAACTTTACCCAGAGATTAATGTCATGGTGTGGTAGTTCCGACCCGGTGAACGCGATGATCATTAAAAAAAGAGAATGAAATGAAATGCTAAAAAAATCTTAGATAAACGGGAAAAAATAAGGCCCGAGCCCGGGATCGAACCGGGGACCTCGCGCATTTATGCTTTGGGTTGACCCCTGAAGAGTCTGTTAGTATTCGCTTAAGATGGATGTGGAATTAAGGGCTGCTTACTAAGCGCGAATCATACCACTAGACCACCCGGGCGGTTGGTGATTGCTGTCGAGCAAGTTAAATATATGAAACAATTTTAGTCTTACTCCTTATCTGGGATTTACCTAAGGCCCGGGGCGGCCGGGGCGCTGATGGCCTAGTCTCTTCTGCTCTCTAGCCAAGCAGAGGAGCGTCTCCAAGACTACAAGCAGACCTAAAGATAACCTCGGTCTGCTATTGAAGTTGAATTCGGCTTTATATGACTGCCTAGCCGAAGAGGCTAATCTGCCTCTGTTGACTGGTAGTTTACCTGCCCAGGTGTAAGGTAGCTCGATGAAATATATAATAGGTACTTTAGCCAACAACTTCAGAGAATCAGCTGAGACGACTAAGACAGAGAAAACTGACCAGTTTAAATTGAAGCAATAGAAGATGATAGGCAACTGAAACACACTCGGAAATTCTCGTCCTACCTACCCAGGACCAGAATTTCGAGGGGGTGCTTCCACATGGGACCAAACTACCACCTTTAGGTAGCAGGCGCCCGGGGCATACAGTAAAACGTCAGAATTTCTTACCTGTGGGTAAAAGGTTGTTAGCAGAGGTTTTACCCACGCTCTACCATCTATCCCCCAAGGGTGAATGTGCATGCAATAGTTCCTCAAACTTAAAACTGGGGCCTCTGGGTTCTAATAATTTTATTGGTTGTGACTTTCAGCAGTCTATCATAGCCCATAAGTAGTATCACATGTTAGTTCACCACATTAAAATTCCCATATTATAGTTAGTTGATTGTTGTTCATATATCTTACTAGATTAGTATAATTGGTTAGATATTGAGAAGAATACTAGGTAGATCGCTAGATACAAAAGATTATGTATATTTTTTAAGAGACTAATTGGAACTTTATAGGTATAAGCGGTTTGTTGGACTACCTAGGTAACTATCTTTCGATCATTTGATAATTTGAAGATCTTTTGAAGATAATTTTTTAGTTCCAATATGAGTGCAAGAAAAAAGCCGCGCTCACGCGGCCGACCTTCTTGTTTAGTAAGAATTGTCCATTATTCTTACTGGTCTTTCATCGATTACCATCTATTTTCATTTTAGCCCTTTTACCTAGCTTCAAGAGGTCAACTTGAACCCCCCCCCCCCCGGCGCGGGATTCTCGCGAAGTTTGAAAGCTTCAAGGGTTGAACGGCCATACCGAGATGCCCGGGTTAGGACTGCTTCGACGTCCAAGGCGAAGCGTCGACTATCGGTTTTACGTCTTTCATCCGAAATGGCTCGACCAAGGGAAACTCTGCTCTGGTCTAGATTCTGGTGGATGTCGGGACTGTCCTCTACGTCAAGACCAACACCCCCCCAAACCAGCAAATTTTGCTACTAAGTGGTCTCAGATTTGGATACCTGCTATCACAACCAACGTCCCCACAGCCACCCGAAGCTGGCCATGTCACGTAAGTGTCTGGCTTAAACTTTAACCAGAATGGGAATGTATCAACCAGAAAGATTTGGCCACACATCTAGCACTTTACTGAAACAATGTCATATGGGGCCTCACGGAGGATGTACATTTTATCCACGTGTGTCTTACAACCCCGAGAAATATGCTTCCCGTATGCCAAAAATGCCGAAATTGCAAGACTGGTAATTCCCAGCGCCTTTAGACTATTTGTTCACCCTGGGACGACATTGTGGAGTAGCACATATGCCAGCTCGAAGTCCTCACGATAATCTATGGGTCTTCCATCGAACTTAAGACCTGATTGATTTTGGATGAATGATGTGATTTCTGCAGAAAGATTCTCCAATTTGTCGACATCCTCTATGTCTTCCATTGTTGACAAGTAAGATTCCAGAGATTTGTACTGCCAACATAGGACCTACCAAAGCGTCGTTCATGTTGATAAGCTTCTCAAATGCTCTCTACAAGTAGTTGATTTTCTGGACGCGAGGGACTTCATGCAAATTATTAGCGAACAATATTTTGTATCTATATAGATTGATATCTAGTTGGAAGTTACCTACGCCCGACCGATATCTATAATGCTTTCTTGGATTATTTAGAACCTTTAGTATACTCGGCCTATCAAAACTAATATTTCCTAACTTGAAGCTTTTTATAGCTTAAGGAATCTCCTTTAAAGTCCCTCGATCTTAAAATTTTATACCACTAATTCAGTAAGATATAGCCCATAAGAGTATTATCCCGGGAAAAGCACACCGTAACTATGCTGCCCCTTCGCCCTTCCAACCTTCTCTTATTTAAGTTATATGAGGCGATAGTTATAGCCAAGCTCGCTTGTATGTTCGGGCTTAATTTGTAAAGGTGTACCTTAAAATAGAAGAATAGCTAATTTTGCGGCAATTTCGGCTTGTACATAGTAGACTTCTACGAAATGGAAATCTTGTCGGGTTGGTAAGATTTAAAGCCCCATATAGATAGAACATTTCTAATAGGTCTTCCTTTTTGAGCGAACTTTGCGCCAAAAAGGCGCTTATCTTGGCGCTTTTTTAAGTTCCGAGGAGAGAAGCAGTATTGTGTTGACTTGGTGCTTTCTACCTCTTGGATCAATGCCAGAGACGAAGAGAATGCAGGGGGATGATGATAATGTATGAAAGCCTATTTGAGGAGCTAATGTCTGACGTGGAGGATGTTTGGGCTTCAGCTGATATCACTAGGAGAACAGCTACGCCACAAGCGACAATAATGACTTTACAGTGCTCCTTCCAGAAATTCAAGAATTTGGTGTTTTTTAGATATCTAAAGCCAGTTACCGCCACAATCGCTACTTTGTCGTGAAAATACCAAACGAGAGGACTTTAAGAAATAAGAAGCTGAGGATAACTGGTGCTGTACAAGCACTCTGTGAAAAGAAGGGAAGATCAAGATTGATGGCTGACATAGAAGATATGATCAAATACAACCCGGCAAAAAACATAGAGAGGGAGAAGGTACACCTATCACTACCCAATGAATAGCGGAAATATATAGGCCAAACATTTCATCATCACTTCCCTATTTCTCTCAGCGCATCCTTTATCTTATATCTGTCTTTCTCTTGGCGCATCACTCTCAGTATCCATATCCTATTTCTCTTATTACTCTCGGCGTATCGACGCCTACTTACACTCAACCTCTCAACTAGTATAATCTCATCCTCATTCTACCCTCACCTATTTGCTCAATCCATCCTAGCACCATTTCATCCTCACCTGTTTCCTCGCTTCATCCTCACTCTTTACTCTCACTGGTCACTCAGCCTAAACTTGCCCAAACCCAAAACATGCCTCCCTTCATCCCTGTGAAACCGCCGAATGGTGACCCTAGAGATGCTTTCGCGGCGGCAGATCAAGCTTCCATACCCCAAGCCCTGACGCTTTTCCGCTCTCACAACGCCGCACCCCCCCCCGGGGGAACATTCGACACTAGCGTTGCCGTAGCAATGGTTTACCTTGTGAATTCAGAATAAATCGAGCTATCACCAACCGCCCGGGTGGTCTAGTGGTATGATTCGCGCTTAGTAAGCAGCCCTTATTTCCATAGTTATCCATCTTAAGCGAGTACTAACAGACTCTTCAGGGGTCAACCCAAAGCATAACTGCGCGAGGTCCCCGGTTCGATCCCGGGCTCGGGCCTGAATTTTTCTTTTATCATTTATTTATCTTATTTCTTGTTTTACTCTACTTCTAACATTTTCTTACGCATAGTCTGCCCTATTTATCCCTTATCTACCTATAAATTGTACATAAAGTTAATCAAAGCTGTGAAAGCGCTCCCTACCTTGCCAATATCTTTAAGGGTCCACATTCAAAGTGATTTGATTATTGTTTCTATGGATCGCTCTAGGGTATTACATGCTTTTTTATATACATGCTTATGGCGGCTGAAAAAAATACTTTTCTCAACTAATCTACATGTTGTTGGTCAATGCCTAGGGAAGAATCTAGAGCCCCAAAGGATAACGTGTAGAGTCTTAATAATTTACTGGACACCAATAAAGATCTTGGTTCTTATATGTATTGCACCTAGCTTAGATGTCAAAACTATAGGCTATATGATCCTAATAAAAGGCAAAAAGCCTAGCAAGCTGCTGTTTAGGCAGTGAATATATTTGTTCGATGTAGTATAGGTATAACTATTGGCATCTTCCAAGGTTGATGTCTAAAGCTTTCTCTATATCTTCTTAGTGGCCGTTCAAAAATTAAAAATTCTTTACTAGCGGGATCATTTATGAAGGTACCTAATGGGTATTATGACTGCTTGTATGTTTATATCGATCAAGAAATATATCTAATGGGATCAGCCATAATTTAGCTCTAATAATATCTATAAACCTTTGCATAGCCTATGTTATGCGACAAAGACATAGGATTGAATTTGTCATAATGTAATGTCTTGAACCCTCATAACGGAGTCAAATGGCTCCCCTATTCTGTAAAGGAATCAGTGTGCGCTACTAATTTGGTTGGGTTCCAAGGTTCTGGGCTTGCAAAATCAAGCGATTCGCAATTGTGGCCTTTTTGGTTAGGGGGTGCAAGCCCAGACATTATCCTTTACATATTTCCCGTTCTAGTCTAAGCCCTTATAAGCGTATCTCTTCCTTCCTCTCACTCGGGGGTTTCTTCCCTCCCATATGCCACTCTCATTTCGTTCTATAGCTTCATGCAAGTTTTCTCATTAGGTACTTTCCTCCTTCGCCAGAAGCCAGTGGATTGCCATTAACTTAGGATATCACCACCAAGGCCAGTAACGATAGACATCAAGGCTGATATTCTATAGAGTGCTGCAGGGTCGAAACCTTCAGTAGGAATTTGACCTAGGGCATTGTTTTATATAAAGATCCCGATCGATTCCAAATAATTTCCTCTTCTCTACTTAATGATGTCACACGTTATATGTATGCAAGGCTTATATCAAGATTGGATCTAGATGAAATGTAGTTTGACCTAAAAACTTTTTATTGGGTAGTGTCAAATGACCTATATGCCAGGAAGCCAGGCTGGCGTGGCGTGGATTTAGCCCAATTCGACTAAAGAAGTAGCTTAGCATAGTGGGAAGAACTTTGGCCAAGATATGGAAATACGAAATATCGATCCTAGGGAGTAGATACACGAAGAGTCCCATCTATTGTTACTGAGCAGAGCTGAAAATATCTAGTAACAATAAATTATCTGATAGTTTCATCAGAAAGAATACCATTAATCAGAAATTTCAATTGTAAGTGAGGGTAGGCTGGATTAGATGAACTCTTGAATATTAGGAACAAGGTCCTTCTAGAGCCAGTAAATTAGCTCTCATAGCTTTGAGATATAATTTCAGACCCTACTGACATAACCAAGCAGGGTCTTTGTTATCCCTTATGAGTATGATGCTGTTACCTGCAAATTTGTATCATTTTATCCACACACACAACAGGATCATCGAAGCCCTGTTAAAACACACCAAAAAAGAAGAAAAGAAGCAAAAATTTAGGCCCGAGCCCGGGATCGAACCGGGGACCTCGCGCAGCTTTGCTTTGGGTTGACCCCTGGAGATGTTGTTAGTATTCGCTTAAGATGGATGGGAAATTTAGGGTTGCTTACTAAGCGCGAATCATTCCACTAGACCACCCGGGCGGTTGGTGTTGGCATTTTAGATTCCAGATTCTGGAGCTAAATTCCACTTTTTCCAAAAGTCATAGACATATAGCGTTCGATGTATATATAGGAGATACCAGATGCTATCTACTTGGAAGTAGGATTATTTTTAAAGTATTTATATCAATCGCGTAAGCTTACTACTGGGAAAACGCCTAATATCAGTATAGATAAGTGCCTGTAGCGACGACTCGTCTGTTCGAGCAATAGCAGGTTTGCACATAGTCCGCCGCTCCTTGCGAACACGGAGTTTCACTCCCTGCTCTATGAATAAACGGGAAAAAGGAGTAGTCTTCATTCTTCCTGGGAAGTTCTTCGGAGAGAAGACTGTAAAACGCCCGGAAACTATGGTCTTTAGGCAAGACACCGATTCACTTAGATTGTTAGTTAGCTCAGCCTCGCTTGAAACTGTCGACACGAGACATACTTGCTTAACTCGAACTAGGCAAACTTTAGGCCAAATTCACCCTCGACCTTCACGGATAAATCACTGAAAATGCAGAATCCTCCATCTACCCAATATTTGCGAACCACCTTCTCTACCTCAGATCAAGCCTCTAATGAGTACGAGAACGATCTAGGCGATGTTTTCGTTTTCCGATGTTTTCTCCGCGCCAGATACAGTATCAGTCAGTCATGCAATGGGAGCTTTTCGGAAGCGCAACGCAACGCAGCCACCCGCAGCCACACTGAAGATCTCAAGGGAGTGCTTTGTGGACACCCACGACAACTAGATCCTCCACAAACACGAAGTTCTCAGACGCAAATGTCCTTTCGCTCTGAAACTCTGCTCAATACCCAAGCAGCACAAGAACTGGTCGACAACCTAGTAAGTGCGCTCAGATTGGCCGTCCGCCGGGCTGCTGACGGACACTTTGGTCAAAGGCAGAACGAGAGTTGATCAGCATAGCCAGCATAAAGACCTGGGGCCCGGTATAAGAGAAACAAAGCAAGCAGGCGCCGTGGCCTCGTGAGAAAGAGACGCGTCGAGGAAGATCAAAGCACTCATCAAGACAATGTGGGTGTAGCTACAGAGGGCTGCAGAAGACAACTTGTTGACCCTAGCATCGGCGTACCCGGAGTTTCTTCGCACCAATTTCGCTCCTGATGCGACTAAAATGATTGAAAGCAAATGTTTTCTTGCCAAGTTCCAGCCTTACGACAAGCTAGCTGTGATTGCAGCCATCCCCGAGGTCATCACGGACTCCATATACAAGTGTCCTGTCTATCTCGGCGGAATGAAAATCGCAGCCGAAAAGATTCCCGCATGGACACTCAAATTCATTCACAGCCCCAGCCGTTTATAGCTACCACTCTTGAGCACTACGCCCAAGGGGTACTTTTCACATGTGGGTGCCACACATACCGCTGAGATTCCCTTTCTTTTCGGAACATATTTTTCAAAATTTCCGGAAGTCTTGCAGTGCCGCAGTGACTGAGCGTCGTCTCAGCAAGCAGATGATCAGTCTACGTGCAGCAATGGCTGGGAATGCCAATCCATTGACTAAGGACATTCATTGGCCGCGTGTCAATGACGCAAGGAAGAGTTTCAAGCGCTGGTTTGGTTTTCGCAAACTCCAGCTTCTCGGACCAATCAATTGAGAGAGAGAGAGAGAGAGAGAGTTGCATTATACCCGATTATAGCTCCCAACTAAGGGGCTCTTTCCGGGTCACTAGCGGCCACTAGGCCGGCGGTTACTTTATCGTACATGAATTGAAGCTCCCCAACCCCCTATTTCCCTCTATTCCTATATATTATATAGTTTTTAACTACCTAGTTTGTACCTAAGTCTTGTGTCTATTTCCAAATCAACTAGTTTTGCATAAGTTTTCTAGCATTTCTAACCTTATAGACCCTTGTAATCCATCTAAATTCGCTACTATAGGGTTCTATTAGCTTTATAAAACCACCTAGATTTTCTACTAGCTTAGTTTTGGTTCCCTTATACAAACTACCGACCTATAGTATCTACTAGTATTTGAAGTAAGGGCGAGAAATCCTACTAGCCGGCTAGGGTCTTATATAAGAAATATTTCTATCCGAAGCGGGGTAGAAAGAGGTAAAACTTTAAGGCGCGTCGGCCTACTTTAACCCCCTAAGAT
Organism: Penicillium sp. PG113-03A; assembly: GCA_037042135.1. Classification (NCBI taxonomy): domain Eukaryota; kingdom Fungi; phylum Ascomycota; class Eurotiomycetes; order Eurotiales; family Aspergillaceae; genus Penicillium; species Penicillium sp. PG113-03A. The sequence goes on from JAXQJW010000159.1 coordinate 236,638, forward strand.
ACGCCTATATCTCGGTTCGATCTAAAGATTCTAGTATTAGAAGTCACAATCTACCCTAGATTCTAATCTAGAGTCTATAATAGGTAGGGGCGGGAGTAGGTATATAAGCCGGCTAGTCGCTAGTAGAAATCTTATAGTCTTTCTAGCAATCGCTAGTTCTATAAGCGCTTCCTATAGACTAGTAGGAATATTCTAAGCGCCTCCCTAAACCTTATAGCGGAGATTTTAGTATCCGGGATAGACTATTAGTATATACTATACTATCTTAGGGTCCTCCTAGCAAGCTAGATAAAGTAGGGTATTAGTGTGGTATATATTATACAAAAAGACGTTAAATCTAATCTTGCTAGTATATACTTAGAGTAATATAGACCGCTCTAGAGCTAAGAGGTCCTAATATAGGGCTAGCGTACGCTAAGATATCTTAGGCTTATATTATTATAAGTAATTTCTATAAGCTACTATTTGCTAGTTATTCTACTATTTGTCCTTTATTATATATCGAACCTAGATATTTATAGCGGATTATATCGCCTAGGGAGGGAGTCCTTCTAAGATAGGCCTATAAGGACCTTTATAGTTATTTTCTTCTAGTTACTAACTAGTTGCTTATTTTACTACTATATTAGCTTTGTTGTTGCCTTCGATACTAATATAAGCGGGGATCTAGTAGAGTTTAGTTTACTAGCCGTTTCGGGCCCTCTAATCTAGTAAGTTAGCGATCTCCTACATAAGATACTAGCCTAAGGACTAGTAGGGGTTGCGGACCAAAAATAGGGCTAATTAGTTATTAGTATAAATTTCTAGGTCCTACCGAAACTAGGGGTTGTCCTTAGCTAGCTATAGGGCAAGGACTAAACTAGCTAGTTCGGAGGCATAGATATTATAGTATCTCTCTAAGCCGAGATATATAGATTTCTTAGTTTTGGGAGATAGGCATATAGTAGAGGCCGCGATCTTACTATAGTGACTAGAGCTATTAGTATATACCTTAGGGATATATAGCTTACTAATTTAGTTGATATTATACGCTACTAAAGCTTCTAGCTTACTTAGGGCGATAAAGATAGGTAGTGGTTTCTACTATAGAGCGATAGCGAAGGGGTACCAATACTCTATATCTTATATATCGACGTTAGCGCGGAGCAATAGTTCTTCCTCGGTATATTCGAGAGGAGAATAGAGAGCCACTTTGCGGTAGAATTTGCGCTGGTTTATAATATATTTAAATATAGGAATTATAGCCAATCGGGTGATATTTTGTAAGCAAGAGTTATATAAGCGGTACTCTATTAGTAGTAGGTGCAATTCGGTATTATAGGTATCGCCTATAACTAACCTAAAACCGCCGAAGATACTATACGCTACTCGCCGCTAGATAGACTAGAGGATCTATAGTTACTTATTATACTATTTATAAGAGCTATAAATATAAGGGAGTTACTAGATAGATAAGCTATACAAAGTATAGGGCGCGATATAGGCGTTATAAATTAGTTGTTTTTTGTCGAGGGATAACCCCTATTTAGAATAGCCAAGAGAGGCGATAGCTTATATACCCTTACTATATTTCTTATCTACCTATTGGAGGTATTTACTAAATTCGAGATACTAATCTAGGATTACTCTAAGAAGCTTTATATAAGCTAAAGGGGTAATAGTGCGGCTATTACTAAGATCTAATAGGGGGATCCCTAAAAGAGGCTTCTACTAGGCCCGTTTCTTAGGATAGAAGTAAACTAGAGCAAACTTTTCTAGCGTAAAGACGGATATATAAGTTTATAACTATTTGTTATATACGTAGTAGAAGTAGGTAGCGAGTGTATAGTGGTTTTCGGCCTCGAATTTGCTAGTAGTAATAATTATTATATTATCGATATACCTAAAGCTACTAGTCTTAGCGTTATCCCCTATTATATCGGCGTTATAGAAAAAGTAAAGAATTAGGGAGAGAGGGGAGCCCTAGGGGATACTAGTATAAACTAGGGCTCTTAGGCGAGAGAATTCTAATAGCTCGAGGGTAGTAAATCGATCGATAAGAAAAGAAGCTATCTATAATATAATCGATAGGGGGATACGGCGCTTACAAAGGTTGTATAGTAACTAGTTATAAGAGATATTATCGAAGGCGCTAGAAATATCTAAGAGCAATATAGTAGTAATCTTTCCTTCCTTCTATATAGATTTGACTATTTCTACTACTATATAAAGAGCTATTTCGTAGCCCTATCCCTTTTAGCCCCCGAAGTAGTTCTATAGAAGTAAGCTATACTCTTTAGCTAGAAAGCTAAGATATATAGTAAGCACCCCTTCGAGGACCTTACCTAAGGTGTTTAGGAGGGCGATTAGATAGTAGGACTTTAGTTTAGTATAATCATCCTTGCCTAGCTTATAGAGAGCGATTATATAGGCCTTATAGAAGTGAGTTAGGTAGTACCTATACTATAGGTAAGTATTATATAAGCGAGAGAGATATAGGATAAGGATATCTATAGCCGTCTATAGGACTCGGTTAGGGATTTTATCTAGACTAGGCGCTTTATTAGCTCCTAGATATCGAATAGCCTATTTTACCTTACTATTAGTGATTAGAGGGACCGATTCGAGGATAAGATAGATAAAGTTAGTGATATTACTTAAGTCTATAGATAGTAAAGGCGGGAAGAATAAGTTAGAGAGGGCCTACGCCTTCTACTTAGGCTAGAAATAAGGCCTATCCGGGCCCTAAATCGGGGGAGTAAATAATTAAAATAGCGTTCGATCTCTCGCCTATTTAGAGAGCTTCTAGATAGTGCTAATATCCCTAGACGCTTTAGTGATCTTATTCTAATAAGCCTACTAGCGATAGTATTTAATACGTTTATATACTAGGCGAGACTTCTAGTAGAATACCTTCTATAGATTAGGGGAGGCACGCTACTAGTGTCTTTCCTAGAAGTAGAGAATCTCTCGCTAGGCCTATTTTATATCCTTCTATAGCTCCTAGTATTCTTTGTTAAAACTAGGGCGGGAGAGCTCTATCGGATAGGACTAGGGGGTAGAGGCGTCGATAGTAGTTTATAGGATTTTTATAAGGTCGGCAAAGGCGTTGTCTAGGTTAGTTTTAGTAGTAAGAACTAGGTGATATTAGGTGAACTATAGAGGTTCAACCCCTAGAAAGGAGGGTTCAACCCCTACCCTACCTTTATAAATAGTAGATTCGACTTCCTACACACCGCATAATAGGACTAGTTCGGCCTTTAGGATAGTATAGAGTTTATAAAGACTCTCTCGGAGCTTAGTAGTATCTAAGGCCTTCTAATTCCTCTTTGGTTTAGGGACCTACTTCGCTAAGGAGATATTAAATTCAATCTCGATAGGGATATAATTAGAGATACCAAATAGGGAATAAGCCTCCTAGATATACCTAATTTGATCCTAGATATCCTATAAGGAGAGATAGAGATTAAGCGTTAATCTAAGACCTCTACTTACTTTAACTATAGTATATCTATAAGCTATATATAGATTGTTTAGATATACTAGCTTACTACTATTGGTACCTCGCGAGGAGCGAGTAACTATTCTATAGGGGGTAAGTAGTATAAGAGGGACTATATCGATTAGGTCTTTGAAATTATCGGCTCGAGAGGTATTATACAAGGGGCGGGAGTATCTATTATTGCTCTATAATAGGTTATAAATATTGAAATTACCTATAATAATATAATACTTTTCCCTAGGTATACTCTCTACTTTATAAATAGCCTACCTAAGAGCTACCACGCTATAATTTTCTATTATACTAGGTGGATTGTAAATATTATAGATAAAAAAGTAGTAACCCCTTTTAGAGATATATATCGATAGTATATATTGATCCTAGTGGGCTAGCTACTAATTGATATCTTTTCGGACAAAGATATATACTCTAGGTATATTGGGGGGGTTTATAGATAGCTAGATTAGGTCGAAATACTACTTTATAGCTAGCGGATAGTGGGTTATACTAGCGTTTATATCAATCTAGTTGACCTAGGGTTCCTAGATAGCGAGAACGGCGAAATCTAAGATCCTTTCGTCTTATATTATAGGTACTATACAACTATTAGCTAATTTCTCTACGTTGTACTATAGGATATAGAGCGGAAGAGCCTCCTTAGGGGTATCTTGCCTAGTGATTAGCACTAGCGGCGGTAACGGCGACCTAGTTATAGAAGACAACCTACTATTACCTAGGGAATTTTTCCTTCCCTAACCCCTTATAGGCGGCTCCCTCCTTTATAGTATCCTTAGTAAGTTTTACCACTATAGCGTAAGCTTCTAGATCCTTAGTAGGATCAATCTTTCGCTAGTTATTATACTAATATTACTATACTATTAGAACTAGATAGCGAGCTCGGTATCTAGGTAACTAGCTAACCTAGTGCTTAGGATATTGCTCCTTAGTTAGCTAGGGTATAATATAGTAACTAGTAGATACTTTCTACTATTTAGGTAGTATATAAAAGAGCTATTGGCCCTCGCCTTCGCTACTGCTAATATACGTTAATCGGCGCTTATAGGGTATACTAAAGAGGGAGATTTATATAGGTTAATTAGAGTTAGAGGTATAGGATTGAGATTAAGATAAATCTAACTATAAAGGATTAAAGTATACTAGAGAATTAATAAGTATTATACTAGAATAGACTATCTAGAGCGAGAGAGATACCTATAGGACCTATATAGGGGACTCCTATAAGGACTATAAGGACCGCAAGGACTATAAGGATTCCTATAAGGACTTTTATAAGGATTCCTATAACTATTGTTCCTATAGAGGAGGTTCCTATAGGTCCTATAGAGGAGGCTCTTATAGGTTCTATAGGGGAGATTGCTATAGGTCTTTTAGGGATTCCTATAGCGAAGCGTAATTAGACTTAGAAAGGGAGATTTCTAGCCTAGAAGGGTTAGTTTCGGAGTTATAGTAGACCTAGTAAGTAGAATCTTCCAAGGAGATTATACTATATACTAAATTACTTAGGAATTACTTATTATACTATCTCGCTTCCTTAACCCGTCCTAAAGTATAGAGAGAAGTAGGCCTAAAATAAATACCCTAGATAGGAGCTATTGGTGTTATAGGGAGATAGTTTACTTATAGCTAGCGTGGCTTATAGCCTCTCCGCTTTAGCTAGCTACTAGAGATATCTAATAATAGATACTAGAGATTGGCTAGGGCGTCCGAAATATTGTTAAAGGAGACTCGAGGTCTACGCTTTAAGGATAGTATAGATTGTGGCTTAGGTTGTAGCTTAGATTATATCTTAGATTATAGAGGCGGGGCAACTAGGTCTAGAGAGGGTTTAGGTCTATAAAGGCGGTAGTCCTCTAGCTTAGGGAAGAATTTCGGCTTCTTAGAGTAGAGTTAGTTAGCTTATTTAATAGTGGTTTAGTAGATAGGATAGTTAGTATCGTTAGTAGGGTATTATCGATAGTAGTTATAGTAACGCTAGTAGGAGGGATCACTTACAATAGGATAGTTAGCCCTATTATAATATTCTATATAGAATAAGTAGTAGATCAAGGACTAGTAGCCGCGCTAGATATATCCGAAATTGTAATAGCGATTGCACTAGGATATACGTCCCTAAAGGTCGAAGAGCTTAGTACAGAATAGGGCGCCCTAGAGTATAAATAGCCTATAGAGGGATATATTAGCTTTTTTGGTATAGTAGAAGCTAATTAGTATTAAACCCTTGGGTTTAGACCCCTAGAGAGACCCCTAAACGCTAGCCTATAAGTAGTATATAATCTTAGCGTCTAGGATATAGCTCTTATTATACTAGATTATCTCCTCCTATACTTTACTACTATCTAGGCGCCGATAAGGGAACTAATTGCGCGGGACGCTATATACTAGGATCGAGAAGGGATTGCCGAGAACTCTAGTATATCGCCTATAGGGGAGGTATAAGATCTAGTCGTTATCCCTCTCTATTAATTATTTAGCGTGGTTAGAACGTATAGTAAAGATCTTGATATCCCCGCTTGTAAATATCTATATAGCTTCTACTAGTATAAATATCTCTAGATACCCTTAAGAGATAGTACACTCTACTTCCTAGCAAACTACTATAGAGGTCTAACCCTTATAGGGCGGGGCAATAGTCTCCTACCAAACCTTAAAGGATATATTCGTCTAGTCTTGCGATTTAGGGAGTTTAGGGGAGTCTACTAGGTCTAGGGACTAAGTTCTTCCCGCCGGCTCTAGTATAGTTAGTATAGGGTATAATATAGGGACTAGTAAAGTGCTACTCGCTAAACGAGAGTAGGCCTCCTAGATCTAATTATAGGTAGTATCTAAGGCGTAACGATTTAATATAAGGGTCTTATATATTACCTAAGCTAATACTATATCTATACTTATAGTCAATTCCTTTAGAAATAGGGCACTAGCTCGGCGGTTTAGACCTTCCTTTACTAAGAGGGATATCTAACGATAGTGCTCGCGAAAGCGAAAGATTGCTTCGGCTAGGGGGATATCTAGTAGCGGTGCCGAGGGCTACGCCACTATAGATATTATAGCTAACTTATAGAGTATAGGCTTAGTCTAGAAGGGGGATTGTTAGTAGTAGTTCGTTGCTAAGGGGGTAATTGCCTAGGGGATAATTAAAAGGGTCTATAACCCAACCGCTCTAGGTGCCCTACTAAGGGTTTATAAGTTGTCGGCTAGCGATAAGCTCCTACACTAGGGCTAGGGTAATTAGGAGTGACGATAGTAGTAAAGATTTTGGTAAGAGAGAGAGTATCAAAAAGGGTTGGTAAGGAAGTTCCTACACCTACTAGAGTGCACCTTATATTAGCTTAGTCTAAGGGACGCCTACAATATATATCTCTAAACCGTATCGATAAAAAACCTAGATCACTTCCTTAGCACCTAGTGATTGGCTCGCTCCTAGCGCAACGCGTTATTTACCCCTAGAGGCGAGACTCCCGCGGTAGTAGGTCTGAAATAGGGCGACGTAGTGATCCTACGTTGTGATTGGTGTGCAAGGACGCGTAGTCCCGTAATACATTGTTTTAGTTATAAGGACCGTGATCCTACAAGGTAATTGGACTACAAGGACCGTGATCCTACACTATAGTTGGTCGATAAGCAACGCTAAGAGTGTGATCTTGATCCTACGTGCTAGTTGGCCCCCTAGAAAGGGGTAGTGGGGCCGGATTCCGGGTTAGAGCCACCCCCTAGGGAAGAAGGGAGAAGATCCCGCGTTAGGTACGCGTCAGGCGCTAGGCCCTCAAAAGATGTTCCTAGGGGGCGCGCCGCCCGTCTTCTAGAACGAAGTGTTGATGTAGCGAAGACGGCGGTGCGCTAGGGGCGGAGAGAGATGAGAGAACAAAGTGTTGATACAGCGAAGACGGCGGCGCGCCGGGGGCGGAGAGAGATGAGAGAACAAAGTGTTGATGCAGCGAAGACGGCGGCGCGCCGGGGGCGGAGAGAGATCCTTCCGGACCAATCAATTTAAGAGCTGTGGGCTACGGGCTAACATCAGCTCCATGCAGTCCGCAAGCAAAGACACAACCATTAAGTTGGCCATCGATGATGGTAGTGCCAACGCCAGTCTGACACCCATAACTCCAGGCAAGTATTTAATAAAGCCTTTGCACCTTGACATTATTCATAGCCGCGAGTGCTTCAAAACAAAAATCAGACACCCTATACCGGCCGTCCTATGTTCCAACAGTCCTAACCAACTACCAACCGCCCTAACAAACTACATACCAACAGGCCCCCAACCGACCCCTTTCGCCGACGTACAAGGTCATGCACCAATCACAATGCGTGTATCTTCTTGTTCTGTACATGAAGCATGTTTGTTCTTCACTTAAAACACCCTATAAAGTCTATAACTTGGGGGCTCTGAAGTCACAGGGGGGTTTTCCAACGTAATCTCGCTAGAGCTAATAACAAATCAATCGACTACGGAGTAGTCCCTGTTTTCTTAGTATGATGACTGCCCGGTTTTTACTCTGCACTTAAAGTCCAAGGTAGGCGAAGTGCTCCAGGAGTAGGAAGTTCATCTCCTGCATCACCGGTCCAAGATGCACATACTCGGCTTGATTGGCTTAATTCTTTCTCTTTGCATTTCTCTCTCCCATGCATTTCCTGTGCAGGTCTCTGAGAGCCAACTCCAGTCCCGGGATGACTTTTGGTCGCAGCTATTGAAAAAGGGCCAAGACTGGGAACGTGCTATGTTCACACCAGAAGACCAAGCTGATCGTTTTCTGAAAGAAGGGACGCCCGTTACAAGTCCTTTTACTGCGTACAAATCTCTCGAAAGATGGGGATGGGTCCAATCAAAACCGGCAGATAAAGAAGTTGAACTTCTCGAAGGGATCTTCAAGGACCTCGACATCGTCCGATCTAACAATCAACTGATCTCCTGGGAAAACGCCGAAGATGTTGAAAATGATCAAGGCGAACTAGTGCCGGTAAGCCATGAAGCAAAAATATTATCTCGTATAGAGAATGACAGAACTGGTCTCGCGATAGGGAACCTCTGCCGAATACAATAACTACTTTAATACGGAAGATCGGGTCATCATCGCCGATATGAACATCAGTCCACAGGAGATGGCAGCAGACTGCGGTGATCCATTACCAGACCTCCGAAGCTGGTCCGATGTCATGTTTCTGCAATGGCAGGAACTTTACAACTTGGCGGGCAAATCTCTCCAGAGCCCAAGATACGTGATCCAAAAAGGTATCGCAAACGATGAGACCAAAGCAACCGCCAGACGGGCACTCGGCAAAGGCCCCGAGTTCAATGAGTGGTCGGAAATCAAAGATGGCGAGACCTTCCAGCGCGGGTCAGATGAATATTGGGCGTTACTGGCCTCAGCTCTTGGTCGTGGGACTGCCTGGTTTCTTACGCAACATAAACCTCAGTTTGGGCTGAAGATCGTCTCTGAAATAACCATAAGGGGCGTCGAAGGCAAAATGGGGTGGTCATTGAACATGATATCGAAGATCGACCCCGTGTAAGAAAATACTAGTGAATTCGTGACAGACTGGAAGTTATGATTCTACACATTCAGTTCCATACTTGATACTTCCGAGCAACTGAACCTTAGTTAAGATACTAGACCATCGGAACCATAGCTCCTGTGCCTCCGAGTTTTCGAGTATGACGTGTTTAGTGCGAAGGGGGAGCATGAAGCCCAGGGCAACCATCCTCTCTTCGTCCCAGAAATCAAAGCCCAACTGTTGAAACGTGGTGTAGTCAATGATGTGCATCGGAGAGCGAGGGTGAGTCATCTTCTTCCACAACCATGTATATCCAGGGACAGAAGACATGCTAGGATCATCGGGTAACTCCCATTGCTTGGGAGATAATGGGGTCAATTCAGGACAACAGAAGGTATACCTGGCTAAAAGATTCAGGGACCACAACTCGGATGGCCCAAGAATCTTGTGCTGCTGCAACCAAGAAAGAACCGCGTGGAACTGAGTGCCTTGAGAAGTCCGCAGTCTCTGAATCGCGGTCGACGCTTTCCCGCACCAAAATTGTTCAATCTCATTTCGTTCCAGCATCTCAAGATCGGGATTGTCCGGTTGAATAGATAATATTCCGACCTTCACAGCCTCCTTGAGTTCCCAGAAAAGGTAGCATGGTAGTAACGCACGGATCAGTCGCTGTTCTTCCAACCAGGAAGGCGGCCCGATATCAATCGGAGTGAACCGGACCCCGTCTGGCCGTGGACAGCAGGATTCACTCGAGAATTCATCGTCAGGATTTTGAAGTCGCTCAGGCCTTAAGGCCATGCAGCGAGATATCCAGTCGTGAAAACAGGCATGTGCTATCTGACGGAGTCGGGTAGAGAGACACAGCAACCGATGGAGAACGGATGGGGGCATCGACCGAGGAAGATCAATGTCGCCAAAGCTATTATTTGCCAACACATGCCCACTCGGAGATGTTGTGCCGATAAAATACGCGACTTCCTCAAATGACGATGGCAATGGGTTTCGAGAATCCTCGACCTCGCCTCGCCACCAGAGCAATGCCAATGTCCGGAGATAGAATTGGACCTTGGGATTCATTCCCTGATCTTTGTCTGTGTGGGCCATGATTCTCTCGATGATCACGGAGAAGGCGTCATCGTGCTCGAGAAAATCGGCCACACTGGGAGAAGCTAGTGAGAGCCGGCGTAGACTTGGTAGATCAGGGAGACGACATAAAATATCTTGAAGGACAAACCAGGGAAGAAGAGCAAATGGATCCATTCCGACACCGATTGATGGCGATGCCACGTACGGAGTAGTAGTTAATGAGGGTATTTAACGGCTTCAACTGGTTCCCAGGAGCACCGGCTTGAGAGATCCACCCAACAAGCTTCCAACCGAGCACTGGTTAGTTAGTTATATGTAGTTAGTTAGTCACGTAGTTACATGTTTGTGTTAGTAATCCTCACTATTCTCTGTTTTCAAATCTGGAATAGTTACTCCGGAGTAACTATTATTCCGACAACTCCACAGTCTTGGTCGTGTACCTTTCACCGCCTCCATTTTTGCCAAAATCTCCACAACCGCGATCTGCGATTCGGATTCAAGGGAGCTATTGACACATAACCTGTGACCTTGGAGGAATTGTAGGGTCCTGATCTTTTCGCTCATTCTTTCCAGCTCTTTTGCCCCCACAGGTACCTCATTGACTGTGAATTACAGACCGCACAGCCTCCAACATCCGGTGGACTATCGCACCCACCTCGTCAGAAAATCGTCCTATCGACACTACTTGCGTGGGGAGTGAATCCTAATACATGAGACTGATCGCAAGACAGATTGGAGCCTGGAAGTGATTCAAGGCAGCAATTGCATTCACATACGAGCCAGCATGACCGGACCCGAGTGAATGAAGCTGTCTGCGCGACCTTTGTCCATGATACACTAGCCAGTCTGAATCGTCCTTTCTCAAACCTTCGCACTTCGATCAGCCCCTCGACTCGCGAATAAATATTGCGCACCCCTCTGAAACCTGTCGCACTACCTCCCCTATGGCGGCAGACATGGAAACAACGGCCAATGCGAGCGACATGAATGGTTCTGCCGAGGTCGCGGAGACCATCAGGTCACCGGCAAATCCGTACGAGACAGACTCAGAGAAGATTCCAAGCGATGACCCTTTTCTCGCTCAAAGTGCGCAATATGGTCGATACACTCCACACTCCAGCGATTTCACACCCCACTACACACACTGGTATCACTCCGACCCCGATGCGAACGAATTTTGGCAACAAGCTGTCCACAATCTCTGTACGCCGGAACGCAATCTTCATGTCTCTGGACCGAGGGAGATGTTTGCTGCTGGCAGGGTGATCATCCGGATCGATCGCGACCCTGCGGATGGTGCAGCAGCCGAGAGATACTCTTGCGTTAACGCAAACGAATTGTCTTCGGCGCGCAAGGTTGAAGAAGCAATGAAAGGGATTGGTGTCGCGGTTCCAGTGATACATTTCTGCGGGACGATCGAAGGAAGAAACGTGACAGTGGAGTCGCGAATCCCTGGTGTTTCGTTGGACGTCGCGTGGCGGTACCTGAACGTCGGCCAGATCGAAGTCTTTAAGAATCAGTGTCGCCAAATCTTGCAGCATCTCGAAGCGATTGACCCCTCCCCTGACGAACCCTCTTATGTCTGCCGCGGACTCAATTCACACGTACCTCCGTCGGGGCGCGAACAAGAGAAGAGCATTTTACTCGCAGAAAAGGAAGCAGGGGAGGAGCTGCGTCTCACACACAATGACCTGGTGCCGGCAAACATAATTGTCAAGGACGATCGGGTCGTGGGCATAACAGGGTGGCGTCAAAGCGGGTACTTTGGTCTCGCCAGATCCAAAAAGGTCCACAAGCTGTTGAGGGATAGCGGGCCTTCGTCAAAGGATGAAGGATTGGGTGCCACATGGATAGATCTCTATGATGGCATCTATGACCCAAATAAGAGTGCCCCGCTAGTCCCAAGTCAGGATATCGCTCTTCCCTCGGTGAAAACTGAGCCATCAGGTTTGACTGGGGATCGATATACTGCGAACGATGATCTTGAAACAAGGTCATGGGGGCTTGATGGTGCCAGTGATTATCCCACGTCGAAGACACTGACCAACCTGAAAAATGGATTGGCCTCGCGTGCGTCGTCATCAGATCGCTCATCACCTGCGAACTCAGTCAAGCCTGCGTCTAACAAGAAAGCGGGATCGGCCGTGACGAAGAAAGGCACAGCGAAGAAACCAGCGACCAAGAAACGAAAAGCGAATGATGCGGATGCGGATAGCGTCGATGGGCAACGGTCAAACACTCCTGCTTCCCGTACCAGCAAAGCACCTGGGAGAAAGCAAGACTCGGTGTCTATCGCAAGCTCTCCCCCACCAGAACAAAAGAAGAAGCCGAAGAAGGGACCGGGTAAAAAGACCAAGGCCGACAATAATGACGACTGCGAAGATGATAATGAAATCTTTTGTATTTGTCGAAGGCCAGATAATCATACATGGATGATAGGGTGTGATGGAGATTGCGAAGACTGGTTCCATGGAAAGTGCGTGAATATCGATTCACGAGATGCAGAATTGATCGATAGGTACATATGTGAGTCCCCTGCTTTCAAAGATTCCCATGAACATCCCACTGACTTCCAAACTCAGGCCCACGCTGCCAAGAGCGCGGCAAAGGCTGCACAACATGGAAACCAATGTGTCGCCTGCTCGAATGCCGGAAACCAGCACGGGCTACTCGCAAGAACCCCAGCAAATACTGCTGCGATGAGCACGGCAATGAGTTCATGCGTCGCCAAATTCGCCACTTCAAGCAAGGATCCAAGCAAAAAGAACGAGAAGATCTGGGGAGTATGGGCGGTATCCTTACCCCTGCTGACCTGAAAGCTGCGATCGTGGGTGCCAGCTCCATTCGCGAGTTTCGAACATTGGGTGATCAGATCATTCCGCCATCGTCACAATCCACCAAGGAGAACACACCTAGCGCCGAGAGCAGGAGTGATACAAAATCACAGAGCAATGGCAAGGTCGCATTGGAAATCAACACGGATAGCTCGGAGTATTACCCCGAAGAGGCAGCCAAGCTTGAGACGCTTAGCAACCTTCGGTCGGAGCTTCTGCATCGCAAAGAGATGCTAGCTGCTCGCTCGACATTGGTGAATCTGTTGCGGCAACGAGCCAAAGGCCTAGTTGAGAAACTGAAACAGCACGAGCCCAAGGGCGGATGGAAGGACATCTGTGGCTTCGACTCACGCCTTTCGTGGTCTGACGAAGAATTTGACGAGTGGCGGCTTTCAGAGGCTGGTAAAAAGGCTCTCGCAGAGGGCACAGTCGAAGCCCTGGCTGATAGTTATCCAAAGACAGACACCGATGGCGACACAGCAATGGATGGCGAAGAACACGATGAACTGGCGTACCTTTCCCGGGGTGTTTGCACAAAGAAGCGATGCGAACGACACAAACAGTGGATTAAGGTGCAGCAACAGGACATTGTGTTCGAAGAAGACACGGCGGACCAAGATCTTGCAAAGAATGAGCAAGAGGCCCGCTCGGTGGCCGAAAGAGCTGTTCTGAGGAGGTGGGCAGAGATGGAAAATGCCCAGGGTGCATGATAGGTCTTGGTCATTCCTGCTCCAAGAGAATGAGCCAACGCAGAATACTTGCTAGCAAAATGCTTGATACCCCATTTCCAGATATGAGAGCTATCGTTCATGAATTGGAGTTTGTAGTTTGGGAGACTAGGAACTCATTCGATCGTCGTTTGCATCGTTTGAAAGGCACTTTGTAGACCTGTCTGTAGTCGTACTTTTCATCGAGCTTTTTCCTGTTAACGTGAAATTCAAGCTCGTTTGATCGATATCTGTTCAGCCGGGCCGGATCTTTATCTTCCACGAGACCAAATGCCCCATTTCCCCAGTCCAGGACCTGCTCGATCCTTGATCACCTCGGCGACTTGTGCTGATTTGACATCCGAGAGTAAAATGTGTGTGTCTATCCCTTGGTCCAAAGTTCGCATCAGAAGGTTCGAGAGGAGAGGAGGCCCCGGCATCTGGAACATTGAATGAATCCCGTCATCACGCGATGCGACGTTATCTTCCTCTTGGACTCGTGATTGGTTGGTAGTCTCAGACGGTAGACCATGAGCAGCACCAAGTCCATGCGTATTGACCAGAATAATGGAGAGCTTAGATGCATGTGTCCGAGTCATCCGGGTCAGATTTCTCAAAATAGCCGCTAACACAGCTGATCCCTTGGCTGGGTTGGAGTTGCGAATCACATCATCTGCGAGTGTGTCAAGACCTGCTACGAGCAGGAGGACAGGGGGGTTATCTTCATTGCTAGACTTCTCGATGTCTTTGGGGTAATTTAGTCTTTCTTTCATTTCTTGCAGCGACTCTGAGACTTTTGCGATGGCCTGGCTGGCATGTTGTAGATCGAAGATTGGGTATAGTTGCACCGAGTCAAGTCGTCTGATGGCATCTTCTCGGGACAGACCGGGTGAATCACTGCTGGACTGCAGGTCATTTAGTAGAGTGATAGGAGAAAATGCATCAAAGCTGCTTGGATGAATAATATAAGCGATTGTTTCGGACGTGGGTGGAATTTTCAGAAGATGCTTTGTGAGAAGATGCCGAGGGATCTGTTGCATGTTAGATTATGCAGTGAGACATGAAATGGGTCTCCTACCTGAGCGATGTAGTCGTTGCTGTCATTACTTTTTGATCTCAGGCGGGAAAATCCAATGACTTTCCCCGAGTGAAATAGACTAGCACTGGAGGACTGAATGCCCGCATCCCAGTCCCGTTGGAGATTCCAGTCATCGGGGTTTCCCGCATTAGGTGAAGCCTTTTCAGTATCTCTCACATTCAATATTGTCTGAGTCAAAAGTGAGCCCGCCAGGATCGGATGAGCGGGATGTGCTGAATAGATGTTCTGCACCGATTCCATTGGAAAAGAGGGGTTGATAAAACCCGTGTGGATCAACCAATGCGAAAGTTGTAACACAGTATTTGAGCTGGCTAGGAAGCGGCGGTGCAAGGAATCAATTCAACGAGAATGATATTCATTATCAAGACGCGGTTCTACCAATAGTAGTAGAAGAGAAAGACAATCTCGATGGTGGAGTGAGATGGCGGTGGATCACGGAAGAAATGGGATCCGCATGACCAGATTCATAGTAGCATCAACGTGCTCTCATGTACATTTCAATTGGCTTCTACCAAATCAATTCTTTTTATTTTGTCAGTGATATGTTCAACTAAATATCCGATTCTTTCTGCTTTTGTCGTGTCCAGCTTCCGTGGCCATCATGTGTCCAACTCGTTTCTCCAAGACCATCGTTTAGAATCTGACAAAGCTCCGCTCGAAGGGCCTCTACGGGAAAATCCCGAGTATGGAACTCCTGAAGCGAAGATTTCCTGCTTACTTCAAATGCAATCAACGAATAAGCAGTTGCCAACTCCATCCACGGATCATTGGGATCCATCGAGCCACGCTGCTCATGTTCGGTGATGTGATTGTCGACGCCAGGTGCCAGTTGCACGCTGAAGACTCGCAAGTCTGGCATCAGCGGCAGCAAATCTAGGACTAGTTTGACATGATTGTAGAAGGGAAAAACCGCTGTATAGGAGAACGATGTTAGTTTGGAAATCGCAGTGGTCCACTGTGGGGGATGGGTTGCGCCATTCAGTTGCGACCCCCACTCCCCAAAGACTGACGGCACGCGGGAGAGAAAGTATTCATAGTGGTTGTATGCCTTCAAAGATGAAGACTCGTTGAACAAGAGGGATGTCCATGGGCGTGCTGCGAGTAGACTATCACAAGAACGAAGGTCTGGCAATGGGGATGCGCTGCGAACGAGGCCATCACGCTCAAGCTGGAGAACCTGAAAGTCAATTTGAAAAGCCCAGCTGTGGCCGTTCATGATGCTGGTATTTAATGTCTTGCCGATGACGGTCGGTGGTGCAATAACAGTGATCCGAGCTGGGTCAAGGTAGCGGAGGACCGAACGCCACCAGTCCGGATTGATAAGCTCGGATACGTCCGTGGAGATAGTCACCACCAACGAAGTGACATATTGACTCAGACCTGACCCCATCATGAAGGCGGCAAATGCAGGTTCATCCTGCAATTCGAGACGAACATGTTTGAAAATTCGAGGCCGAACCAGATCCAACAGATGGGAAGACACCTCTGCAAGATTCTTGAGATCTTGAGATGTGCATCTGGTCATCTGAAATGCAGGCAGGTGATGAACTCGCGTAGAGGATGGCGGTGCCTTGGCTAGAGCCGAGATGATCTGGTCGAGCAGCTCGTTCGGGAGTCGTTCCAAGGCCGATGCCATGATCGGTGCATCAGTGGGGCAAGGCAAGCGCTTTACATGACGAATATGTCCTCAATAGTTGTGATTGATCGAGGAAAGTAGGCGTAAAGTCGAGGTATCGGCAAAGACGACCATGGTCAAGTGCCGATTGTCCAAACGCCTCTACGGTGGGCGATAGCGGCCAATGTGAAGCAAATTGGACCGGCAGAACACGACAATTCGCGGTTGATGGCGAGGCGGAAAATAGAGCGGTGAAGATGACTGGCATATGACATCATGTATTTACTTTGATTTTTTGGTCAGCCATGACTCAGCATATACAACTTCCTTGCGGGAGACTTGACATTGGGAATTCTCAAGACTACTCCAATGCACACTAATATTGACGGGGAAAATAGGACCGAAACAAGTCACTGAGAAAGGATGAATCAATCAACCGAAAAATTCCTCATACATAATCCGGAAAAACCCCCACAAACCCCACAAACCTGGTGGAGAGCTCATCACAGCCGAGTGGGACTAGAGAGAAGAATGGTACATATTCTGAATTGATCAGAATGTCTCCGAAAGAATGGATAAATCCGTGCTAATGAATTGAAGTCGTCCCATAACTATTTCCGAGGAGTTCTCGAGGAGCGGAAAACCCTTAAGTCTGATAATTAACAAGTCGGAGATTGGGCGAGAGGCTCTGTTGAATGCCAGCGCCATTATTTTCATTAGCCAAACTATCTTACCATCAGTGACACCGCCAAGCCCCGTTCTTTCGGAATTATGCACGTACCCTGGAACTGGAAGTATACGATTCCACGCCTCTCATAGGCCACCTCAAGTGCGGAGATGCCCATGCTCATCGTCTAGCAGTGGGGCTGAATCGCAGCTGGACTGTGCCTCGAATGCAGTCGATTAGCTGAAGAAGTGACCTGCCCCCTCTTTTGCCACTTATCTCGCTTCCCCAGTCTTTTCGCTCTTCTTTCTCGACCAGACCGAACTGCAACATAACGCTTTTACTTCATAGTAAGTCGAGCCGAAGTATATGTGGACTAGAAAGTTGATGGTTCACGTCAGAAGGTGCTTCCATGATGACTACGCGACTTCACCAACAGCCTCCATTCCGTGCGGAACACTTAGGCTCACTGCTCCGACCGAAGGACCTTCTCACCATAAAAGCTGCCTCGGAGAAAGGCGAAGCGTCTGCGGCTGAACTAGCCGCCGTGGAGGACAAAGAGATCATGCAGATTGTCGACACCCAGCATGAACTTGGGTATTCGGCCATCTCAGATGGAGAGTACCGCCGTCACAGTAAGAAGAATTGATCCATCACTGAAGAACGAAATAGAATGCATTGGTAACACAATTTAGTGTTCTGGGGTACTTTCTTCCCCGGCCTCGATGGCTTCGACGAGGTGACCGATTTCGATCCCAATATCTTCCGTACCTATGCTCCTGATGTTGCGGCTTTTCTGGAAGCTGGCCACAAGCCTGGCGAAACAGTACTGTGCACGGGCAAAATTAAGCACGTCGGCAGTACCTATGTCGATCAATTCAGGTACCTAGCCAATCAAGTGACTAAAGATCAGGTCAAGAACCTGAAGATCACACTTGCAGCACCGAGCTGGTATCACTTGCGTTATCTAGAGGGCAAGGCCTATCCGCATGATGTGTACAGTTCCGATGAGGAGTATTTCGAGGATATTGCCAAAGCCTACCAGACTGAATTGAAGATTTTGTACGAGGCAGGCTGTCGAAACGTGCAATACGATGACCCAAATCTGGCATGTGAGTCTCAATTTGACATGCATATTTGACACAATACTTACTATCTGGATCAGACTTTTGTGACAACAAATTTTTACAGGGCTTTCAGCAAGATTCTCTGAACAAGTACAGTGCGGATGACCTATTCCAGAAGTACATCAAACTGTACAATGACATTTTCGTCGGACTTCCCGAAGACATGCACGTCGGCGTTCACCTTTGTCGTGGCAACTTTGTCGGTAGTCGACATTTCTCTGAAGGTGGATACGATCGCATTGCCATTAAGCTGTTCCAGGAGTTGAACGTTCACACCTATTATCTGGAGTATGACACCGAGCGAGCTGGCGGATTCGAGCCATTGAAACATCTTCCGCCTAACAAGAACGTGATCTTGGGCGTCGTTACCAGTAAATTCCCTACCATGGAGGGCAAGGAAGAGATGAAGCGACGAGTCATCGACGCTGCAAAGATTATTGCCGAGGGAAACAAAATCTCGCTCGAGGCTGCGTTGAACCAGGTTGGCGTTAGCCCGCAGTGCGGCTTTGCTTCGCATCGCGAGGGAAATGCTATTGATTGGGATGGAATGATCAACAAGCTGAAGTTGGTACGTGAAATTGCCAATGAAATCTGGCCGAATGAGCCTTGATATCTCTGGTGAATACCCTTCTGTGAGGTCCGTGAGACGACAAGGACAAATCTTGCGTTGAGAAAGCCAGCAAAGAGAGAATAGATAGTTCACGAGGCATAAGAAAATGACAAATCTTATATTATGATCACATTGAACAAGTCCACGTTAAAATAAACAATCCCATTCTCTCTATCCACATTCGAGTAAACCTCGCAGCTACTCGGCAGGTCCAATAATATTAGCCTCCTTCACCGCGGAACTCTTACGAGTCTTTTCATTTTCGATCTGGAAATTATTAGCTTCACCGAACCGCCAACTCATCGAGAATCCGCAGAAGCATACCTGGTACCGTGGCTGCGCCTCGGAGGCTTCTACCTGGCGACCAGTCATGGAAGAGCCAGGCTGGGTAGCAATATTGCGGATAATGCCGACACTCTGGCTGGTATTTGATTCCGGGCCTGAATTTCATGTTGTCAGCTTAATTTCTGGTATCAAGAGTCTATGGTATTGATGACTTACCGCCGACGGGCTTGTAGTTGACACGCTCTCCTTTCTTATAGGCAGGCATATTGTGAGTATTGGGTGACTCGAGGGAGATAATCGATATTGTTAAAATTAATTTAACGACGTTGCGCTGTTTAGGGAAGTTGGACCAAAAGACCAGAAAAATCTTAGTCCAGAATGGCTGGATGGAGCTCTATTTATGTGTCTTCAGTGGCTGAAATGTTTACATTCAGTGTTTCATCACTCTGACATGATCATCAGAAGTGGCGGCAGTGATTTGAAACGATTTCGAATGCCAAACTTTGCATCTCATTGCCACAATTGAAGTGATGTGCAGCTGAGAGGACGCCACTCATCGGACATTGTCTCCGCGGAAACTCCCTGGCGAACAAGATGAAATGCTTAAATCAGAAAGATGTCATTTTCATCTAGATGAATTTCTACCCCCGAATTAATTCAGGTCTTTGCTCTATGAATCGAGTCAACTCTATAGACATCGGGCATCCGCAACATGAAAGTCGGAAACTGGCAACGCTAGTGATCACAATCAAGACAGTAATTAAATAATTAAAATTGGAGCTCCATCCGAGTCCATATAAGAACAGAGGGGATATCATAGAAGGAAGAAGGGAGAAGAAACAGCCGACAAAGGAAACAAGATCCCAAGAAACCCCTATGCCGAACAATCAAGAAAAGGGAAAGCCCAAATGCTGCGTCGTCTTGTCATCAAACACGGTCATGAGTCGAAAAGAGAAAATACTTGTCGGACAGTGCGAGTTGTTATACACGAGAAGGCTTGGGTGCCTGTCAGGATCACAGCGGGCGTGTTTATTTCTGCGGCGGTGTCTTGACGTTGTTGGAGAGCCAGGCCTAGGACGGTGTTAGTCATGTCCTCGAGCACGGAGACACCAAATAAACTTACCAGACCCTCGAAAATACCGGTTCCGTCTGTGGCAACACTGGGGGCCACGTACCACAGCTTGTCCTTCAGCTTGGTCAGCTGGAGCTGGTTGGTGATCTCCTCAGGGCTCAAGTCTAAACATTGATTAGCATTGACGGGAAGATCCGATGAAAGCAGAATTGAATGAAAGCATACGGCCATGGACATCCTGCTTGTTGGCAAAAACAAGCAGAAGGGCATCCTTCATTTCGCGATCGTTGATAATCTTGTGAAGTTCCGAGCGAGCCTCCTCCAGACGCGCCGTGTCGCTCGAATCCACCACGAAGATCAAACCTTGTGTGCCAGAGTAGTAATGTCTCCAAAGCGGTCGGATCTTGTCCTGACCACCGACATCCCAGACATTGAACTTGACATTTTTATAGGTGACGCTCTCGACGTTGAATCCGACGGTAGGAATGGTGGTTACATCTTGGTTGCTGAGTTTCAATTTGTACAGAATTGCTAGGAGAGGTTAATAAGACTGTTTCAAATATCGCATAGATCGAAACGTACTGGTTTTGCCGGCAGCATCAAGACCCAGCATCAGGATGCGCATTTCCTTAGTGCCGAAGATTTTCCCCATCATTTTAGACACTTGGCCGCCCATTTTGATAGATTGTGAGGGGTCAATTGGGGGAAAAGAGAGGAGGAGAGGCGTCGAGGAGGTCAAGAGTGCCAAGGAGAGGGCGTGGGATCCAGCACGAGGAGGTTGAAGCCGAGAAAACAAGACCAAGTTTCGTTTTGAGGCGGGGAAAAAGGGGCACGGCTGAGTCATCATTGAGTGGGGCTCAATGTCACAGGTGTTTGTTTGCCTTAAAATTAATCCAAATTAATCTCAGCAACAACGGGACGAACGGAAGATTTCAATGGCTATTTATTTTGAGGCTCAAATTTGCGGTCTTTCATCTCCCCGGTAGATGGAATCTCAAGTAGGTAATGCCGGGAATGGGGGCTTTTTGGTGATATGGTTGTATAGTCATCGTTGACTGTATGACCGTACGAGCAAAATTAGGCAGTGAGTAGGATTTACTAGTAAATCTTATTAAAAAGGCAAAGAACCATTTGTTAGAAAGTCATATATAGATGAGAAGCCCATCTATTAGTTATAATCGCGGGAGTTGTGGCACCAAAGAAATCAGATGATGAAATTGAAAGCCTCGTGAAAAGGTTCAAGGACAATTCAGGTTGGAAACGCTTAGATAGTCTTTTGGGGAATGGCCACATCCCTTATTTATAAAGATCTTTTTTTCATTTCCGGAGTAAATTGTGGGTATTGAACCACACTTCGTTTGCACAAAGGTTCGATTGATTGGCTAATTCACTAAACAAATTACCGTTTTACTATATGGATGGGTTTATTATTCTCCACTTTACCACCAGCTTATCTATCATTCACCAAGGCGCCCAACGAACCCGAACTTCAGTAGCACTTTTACTGAGCGTAGCACATGTACCCAAGACCAACTCTAAAAGAGCGGATGACATCGGTTCAATACCTATATGGCTTTGGCGGCAGAACATTTCCGGGAAGAGTGGAACTATACAAATAGACCGAGACAAAACAACAATGTTCACCTCGTAGAATAACTGATTTATGAAATATATGATAACAATGTTAAATAAGAATATAAAGATTGTCCACAAACAAAATACTTACTAACAGTGAGCTATATTCCGTACGTGAATAGGTGAGCCATGGTTGAGAGACCTACGACGTCACACCCAAGTCAAGTCACACATGGACATTGACAGCTGGCGATGTTCTCCATTCCCACAAGCAACACCATGCCTGGCGATCGTAAAGGCTTTGACCGTCATTCGAGTTTGACGCTCCAGCGTCGACTGTCACAGCAATTCAAGAGAAATGCCTGGTTGGCACCTCCTTCCGATGTACGTCGTGCGGCTCTAGGAAGAACGCTGGCGGAGACTTACCCACCAAGACCATCTACGCAGGCATTTCGGGCTACTTTTCAGATAATCGCACATCAACTATCGCCATTGCGATTCGTGATACCACCTATCTATTGGACTTCATCGAGAACAAGTGTCAACCCGAACAAGCGGGTGAGAAGCAATGCGCCGAGGCAACCACAGAGTTCATCGTGTCAGAACTCAAAAGCTATGGTGAAAGTCACCTGGAGAAGATCATTGGAGCAGCGATGCCTGGTAGTATCGCGGAGCGTTGTCCCAGACTTTGCTCTCG
Source organism: Penicillium sp. PG113-03A (assembly GCA_037042135.1). Lineage (NCBI taxonomy): Eukaryota > Fungi > Ascomycota > Eurotiomycetes > Eurotiales > Aspergillaceae > Penicillium > Penicillium sp. PG113-03A. The sequence goes on from JAXQJW010000159.1 coordinate 259,001, forward strand.
CCTCTGGGCCGAGCTTGACATTATCCCACTGGTAATGCCCGAATCCAGCTTGCTCGACCGTTTTACTTCACATCCACCAAAACAGACGCATGCGTGGGATGCTAGAACAGTGGATGAACAGGCCGAGTCGATGTCACGGAAATGCGTGAGGTAAGAATATCCCGTGTTATTCGTGAATCAATGGCTAATCCCCCCAGACTATTTGGACCTGAAAACATCCCCCTGCTGCAGGTGGGCTTCATGGGCCTCGTGGAAGTCGACACCGATTTCCATGTGCGCCTGACAACTTTGGATGACTTTGAGAAAACAGTCTCTGCCCGCACTTGGTCGGCAGTAGAACATTATGCAGCGGATTTGAAAGAACGCAAAGTCAAGATTGCCTTTTTCAGTGCGACTCCGCAGGGGGGAGGAGTGGCTTTGATGCGCCACGCTCTTGTGCGATTATCCCATTCCCTCGGTACTGATATCACCTGGTGCGTATAGTTGTGCTCATTCTGGCCTTGCGCAGATTTGATTAGATCTTCTAGGTATGTCCCGAAGCCGCGACCCGGGGTATTTCGGGTCACCAAGAACAACCACAACATCCTTCAAGGCGTTGCACCTCCCGATGATCATCTGAGCGCCGCAAACAAGCAGCTTCTCCAAGAATGGATTGAAGAAAATGCCAAGCGATACTGGACCTGTCCCAGAGGTCCTCTGTGCCATCCTTCCGAGGGCGGTGCAGATGTCTTGATTGTAGACGATCCGCAGATGCCAGGATTAATTCCCATCGCCAAAAAAGCAGCGCCAGAACGGCCGATTCTGTTCCGGAGCCATATCCAAATCCGAAGCGATCTCACTGGACTGCCCGGGACTCCACAAGCCGACGCGTGGGAGTTTATCTGGAAGCAAATCAAACTTGCCGACTGCTTTATCAGCCATCCTGTGAGCGCATTCGTACCGCGCGATGTTCCACGCGAGATTGTGGGCTACATGCCGGCTTCGACCGATTGGTAAGTGGACCAACAGCCATGCATTATCTCGCTGACGTTTCGTAGGTTGGATGGGTTGAACAAAAACATGCGCGACTGGGATGTAGCCCACTACGGCCGCATTTTTAATGCAGCATGCAGAAATTCGGAAATGACGACGATCCAATACCCCGATGGTATGACCTTGGCAAATTTCGATTACATGCATGGACTGCGCTAACCATGACCAATAAGATGAGTATATCGTGCAGATTGCCCGATTTGACCCCTCGAAGGGCATATTCGATGTTCTGGATTCGTACGAGAAATTTCATCACCGACTGACAAAAGAACGACAGGATCTAAAACCGCCCAAACTTTTAATCTGCGGGCATGGCTCGGTGGATGATCCAGACGGCGCGGTCATATATGACCTGGTGATGGACCACATTGATCACAGAATTCCGTTTCTTCGTGACGCGATCTGCGTCATGCGGCTGCGGCCGTCGGATCAAGTGCTGAATGCACTTCTCTCCAAAGCCACCATTGTGTTGCAGCTATCAACTCGAGAGGGGTTTGAGGTCAAAGTGTCCGAGGCAATCCACAAGGGTAAGCCGATCATCGCCACTCGTGCAGGTGGCATACCGCTGCAGATCGAGAATGAGAAAAATGGGTTCCTGGTGGATGTCGGCGACACCGATGCAGTTGCGAAACACCTGTTTGATCTGTGGACGGATGAGGCGCTTTATCTTCGAATGACAGAGTACGCTATCAGCCATGTCTGCGACGAGGTGAGCACGGTGGGTAATGCGCTCAATTGGCTGTATCTCGCATCGAAGTTCTCCAAAGGAGAGCCAGTACGGCCGAATGGTCGCTGGATCAATGACTTGGCATTTGAGGAGATCGGACTGCCCACATCGGAGTGCGCGCCGCATCTGACACGAGAGGTGCAGGTGGAAAACATGGGATAAGAGCCACTTGCTGCAGCATTTATTTGTGACTTCATCTCCACTCAATTTTCCATGTATGTAACCAGATTGTGGCGGAATGATACCCATGCCGAAATCAGTCCCATGAACGGTAGCCCAATTCTCTCAATGCAAAATCAGAAGCGCAAAGGGGGTATCATTGAATCAATGTCAAAGCAGACAACAATAGCACACGAATACAACGAAATATCAAGCTTTCCCAACAAGACGATATCTCTCCCGCGCCATACCTCCCTCGGCACCTTCAACTCCATAACCCTCACCCACTTCCCCAACAACCCTCGCAGGTCGTCCACCCACAACACACCAACTCGGAACTACCATACCAGGCGGCACAACCGCACCATCAAGCACAACGGCGAAATCCTTGATAATCGCCATACTCCCGATCGTAGCCCCAGCCCCAACATGAACATGATTTCCTAACGACGCAGCCTCCACAACCGCCGACTCGCCAACAAAGACATGATCACCAATCTTGAGCGGGTAGAACGAGTGCACACCGCGGTGCAGCCGACTCGGAGGTCGCAGGATCGCACATTTGGAAATGTAACTGTAGCGGCCGACGGTGATGGCGACGCTGGGAGCGTTGGATTGCTGTGGAGGGTTGGCGGGGTCTGTGGAGGCGGCCGTGGCGGGGGTTCGGTAGAGATCACCGCGAATGACAGCTTCAGCTTGGATGACGGTTTTTCCGCCTAGAATGATGTGCTGGGTGCCATGGATTTGGGAGCGGCGTGAGATCTTGTTGCCCGTGTCCTGTTGGGTATTAGTGGTTATGTGGCTGGCAATGGGAGAAAGCGACAGTAATTGAAAGAGATGGAGCTCATACCGTCTCGATGTATTCGCCCTTGGCGGCTTTTGGAGGCATCGTGGATGTAATTGAGCTTGGAGAAGGTCGTCACTCTTGATGTTGATGGACGCGGGTCCATGAAGGCGGTGTGGGCGAAGTATACATTGACGGGACTGACAGGATTTACAGATAGAAGAGGCATACTTTCAATCTCAATTTTCTCATTGAGTTTAATTTCTGATGTAAAAGGTCACTTGAAGCTAACAAGTTACGACTTAACAGAGTTGGAAATGTACGATTTGACCAAAAGATGCACTTTACTTAGTAAGCGTCATATTTGGTCTGGTGCATTATAGCTCCAGCCAATCATCATCTAGATTTCCACCGGAAGTTGATGCCTTACTGCCTGGCTAACCATATACTCCGTCTCTGGACCAGAATCCAGACAAGTTGGAGTGTCGTTTCGTCTCACTAAAATCTTGCGAATTCTTCCAGCTCCCTCAAATTCGGAAGTCACTTGCCAGATATCTTTCTACCGGGATACAATTTAAGAAGGCGAAGAATAATAACAACTCAGCTCTCTGCGAACCTTTCCGGATTTCTCCACATCACGCACACGCAATGGCAGAAAGTCAGCACGCTATCAAGACGCGATTTCTCGTTATATCCGATACGCATGGACTTGACGCACTTCCAAGCACAATCTCGGACCAGTGTGTAGACGTCGCCATTCACTGTGGAGACCTGACCACGGAATCTAAGCTTGACGAATACAAAGCTTCCATTCGTCTTCTCCGGTCAATCAACGCTCCGCTCAAAATTGCAATACCTGGAAATCATGACTTCACGCTAGATGTCCCTGTCTTTCAAAAGAAAGTAGCTGACGTTCAACCACCTTTGGATCCAGCGCTAGTTCAACAAGCCTATGGCTACGACGGCGAAGCAAGAGAATTATTTGATCGAGAGAAAGAACTTATTCTTCTTGATGAAGGGACTCACGAATTTCGATTGGAGAATGGTGCACTGCTCAGAGTCTATGCTAGCCCATATACCCCATCGCTGGGTGATTGGGGATTCCAATACCATCCAAATCACGGCCACAACTTTTCAATTCATAACGTCGATGTTGCTATCAGCCACGGCCCTCCAAAGGGGATTATGGATACGACGCACTCCGCTCAGCGAGCAGGATGTCCTTTTCTTTTCGAGGCAATAGCCCGGGCCCGGCCTCGCATGCACTGTTTTGGTCACATCCATGAAGGTTGGGGGGCCAAGCTCGTCACTTGGCGCCAGAAACCTAGTTCAAAGCCTTCACATCTGACTGACATTGACAACGAGAGGTCCATATTGATAGAAAGGCTATCTACAATTCAATCACAGGTCAACAAGGTGCCCGTGGAGTATTTCAGCACCAGCCATTGTTCTGCTGACCCAAATCCGCTGCAATGGGGCTCGCAGACCCTTTTCGTCAATGCTGCAATTGAGGGTGGAGACTCATTACCAATGCAGCCAGCGTGGATCGTGGATCTTGATCTCCCATCAGCATCGTGAGATGTAATTTCATGAACATGTGGCACACACGCCGGAATTGACCTCGCTAGCGGTCAGGGAAGGCTTTCTGCATGTTATGGAGTCTGGTCGTTCAAAATTATATCGACTAATATGCTCATCGAGTCACCGAGTACCTGATATACAGGGCATTAATACATAGTGGAGGGAGATATATAGGCGTTGAAGGTATACTGGCACTTCACAGATTAAAGATGTCCGACGAATTGGAAGGCGCACTAGCAGAATTTACCTGGGAGATCTCGATAACTTGTATCCAGGTAGTGTAGCGCATAGTCTCTCCAGTATACGAATAGTAATATTACTGAGATGAAAATATATGAACCTAAATTTGTACTTACCTAGGTACCTATTTCATTTCATCTGAACTCTGGTATTATGGTCGAATGTAAAAGGCACTAAGTCTTTTCGGGAGTGACATGAGTGCATAATGATGCGCAGTATCCTAGCTCATCCACACTCCCAATCAGAGGAACTCTATCAAGAATTCAGCCTTCCAGCCAAATTCAACAAAGTGCTTCACCACTCAAATCTCACCATCGCATTCGAAAAATCCAATATGATCGGGCTCTGTTACTCCTTGTTCCGGCTTGCCGCTTCGCTTTTGGTTCTCTGCATAAGTGGTCTTCTCGTATGGGACGGGATAGTACTCATCGAATGTCATGAAAATGGAGAATACAAGTATTGGACCCTCGTCCTCGGTATCTTATATCTTTCTACCGGTATCTTTTTTGCAATGATCAGTATTGCTCGTGTGGCCTGGAGTCTTCTGATGATTTATATCAATTGTGTTTGGAAGCAGCGAGAGTCCATGCCTGTGGAAGTGCAAATGGTTTTTGTTTAGGCTGAGGTTTGCGGGTGAGATGTACATCAGAGGTGGAATGGGGGACGAGAAGAATAAGATGTTCTTTTGTACTTTTGTTCATGGATGATGAGGACTTGGGATTATGGTCTTTTGTTGCTTCCAAGGTTGTCTGCTACAGACTTGCTGTTGTTGAGCTTCATGAATCAGAATTTGGTCAACGCAACACATATCTGACACATATTTTTAGAAATTCATAGGTACAATGTAAGCATTTCTGTTCTTTAGGTGTCTCCATAAGAAGGAAGTGCGAGTACAAAGGATAATATCTAACGATGTACTTGATCGCATAGGTCGGCTACTCATCTAGGAAGTACAGCATAGATACTGCGAGACTCCCTTAACATTAGATGAACAACACTTTACAAACCTACCTTCCATTCAGCACAAGCAACCTCAAAGCAAGTTAACCCCAAACAAAAGTCATAGATAACCATGACGCAACTGCCACTACAACTAAGGAAAGCGCAAAGCCAAACCAACACCAACCTTCATCCCAGACTTGACCTTCTCCCACCATCTCTCAATCCACAATGCAAAACACGCACCTGCGCAAGTCACCCGTGATGCCGCGCCAAACAAGAACAAACCAAGCCACCAGATGGCCCTCCAGCCATCAGCTCCCAACAACCGAGAGCCCGCCGTCACCGGCACCACGAAAGTCAAGCTACACGTTCAGAGCGATCTACGAAAAGGTCTTCCATTATCCATTAGGCCCGAGAGGTCTTGCTTTTCTCGTCGCTTGGGATATCCTTTGCATTCTATGGGGCGCCGCTACAATCACGTTGGTCGCCGTGCATCCCGGCAAAGAAACGGGGTTCAATATACTGTCTTGGATAAGTGGGCCGATTCTGCTATTCTGTGGCATTCTGAATCTGGTTGACAATTATCTGTCTATGCGAACTGTTTGGACGAATCAGGAGAAGGCGAAACATGACGAGGAGCTTGGTCCGAGACCGGTTCGACGGGAATGGGTGTGATGGATGGATTCATTGACCGGGAAATCGGATGGAATCATCAATTTCAATCCACGGGAAGGCTGGTCCGGGGGGAGAATTGGTCGCTGGATCCTAGTATTGGTTACGCAGTATGCTCGCAACTCAATGAACTGCATTATTTGCTACTGCCAAGAGAAATGAAGGTATAATAACTCGTTGAACTATATACTACAGCTAAGCATTAAGCACAATCTCTGGATATCCTGGAGAGCAAACGAGTCCCCGAAACAAACATGAAACCGTAAACCATAGCCACCCACACGAATGACCGCATATTATGCGCCGCCAGGAACGGTAGTCCACCATGCAAGACGCGTTTTTCTCATACTCGAACCTTCGTTTATTTCTTCTGAGAGCCAAAGGCAAAGTCGCCGTCCCAGTGAAGCTTGAGTGCTGTTCATTAATTAGTATGTATATTCTAGGGAAGGTAGAACATGGTAGACTTACTCATCGGGAAGGGGAAGTACGAGGTACCGTCCTGGCGGAGGTAGACGTAGTAACCACCCTCTTGCGGGATACGCTTAAGCTGGCCCTGAGCACCGGCGGCGCGGCGGAGGTTCTGCAAGCGGCCGACAACGCGCAGCATGGCGACGAGGGCAATCTTGGTGATCTCCTGGCCGAAGGCGGTGCTGGCGGCGCCGGGTCCAGCATTGATGTAGTTCTCGAGCGGGCGGTCGAGCTTGACCTCGTTGGGCTCGGGGAAAACGGTGGCGTCGTGGTTGGCCTCGACGAAGGAGGCGAAGACCTTGTTACCAGGCTTGATCTCGACGGTCTTGCCATTGTCCTGGACAGTCACGTTGGACTGAGCCTCGCGGTAGGCGCCGAAGGTGCCGTTGATACGGATGGCCTCCAGGCAGTAGCGGTACAGCTGCTCGTCGTTCTCCTTGGACTCCTGCTTGGCCAGACGGTTAATCTCCGCCAGGTGCTGCTTGCCCTCGCCAGTGTAGTACTCGATGATCTGAGTGAAGACCTGGCCCTGGTAGGGGACCATGCCGACGATGGTCGGGATGACCTGCGTCCAGGTGATCTGCGACGAGCTGAGGCCGTTCTCCTCCAGGCGACGGAAGAGATTGGTGCCATACTCGCGGAGAGCGCTATCATTGGGACGGAAGTTGTTCATGAGACCGGACAGGAAACCGTTGTCGGTGTCAGCCTTGACGGTGCCATCAACGACCTGGCCGAGCTGCTGGGCAACGGCGGCGGCCGCACGGTTCAGCGAGAACGACTTAGGAGGGTCCACGTCGAAGAACAGAGCAGTGAAGATGGTGCTCAAGATCATGTACATCTCGTGCTCGGTGAAGAGACCACGGGGGTTCTCCTCGTTCTTCAGGGGCAAGCCGAAGAGAGAGGCGGCAAAGTGCACATGGGCAGCATTGCCCACGTCACGGGTGATGTCGACCTGATTGATACCAGCCAGGTTGGCACCCTTCTCCTTGATGAGACGGAGGGTGGTCTCCTCGTAGAACGACTTGACAAGCTTGGGGAAATCCGCGGTATTGAAGGCCTGGCCCAGAGCCTGGCGCTGCTTGGCGTCGTATTGGCCCTTGCCGAAGAGCTCCTCCATGCCACTGCTCCACGACGTGCGGAAGTCCTTCTGGTTCTCAAGAAGCATCTTGGCGCTTTCGTGAGAGACCAGGTTGACGCGCGACGGAGTGAATGATGGAGCGTCATAGGAGTAGTCCTGCTCACGGCCGAGCATCTTCATGATGTTACGGTTCTCACTCGGGATAGTCATAGGGTAGTGGGCATAGATGGAGTCAGGCTTGTACCAGTTGGGGAAAGCGCGGGTAGCCAGCTTGTAGAAGACACAGCCCTGGTTGACGTTAAGGTCATATCGGCACTCGTTGTAGCCCCAGTTGGTCAAGTTGCGAGGGTTGTAATCGATGGTGTAGTGACGGTCACCACGGACCAGGGCAACAGCGTCAGACAGGACGGCACGTGAGATGGTGTAAGTCGGGGCGATACCGACACCAGGAATCATGGGCTCCTTGGCCTCCTCGGACACAATACCGGGGTACAGCTCGACAAAGTCGGGGTGCTCATAGAGGTGTCGGAGGCAGTTGGCAACGTCCGGATCGGAGTTGATTTCCTCGAACGTCTCGTAAGCCTTCAGGCCGAAGTGCTTACGGAACTCGTTCAAGGAACCGACATGCCATCGACGGGCAGCCTCCATACCGAGGATTTCAATGGAACGCAAGGCCTTGGGGACGTTGCGGGCACCGAAAGAGCTGGCAACATCCTCAGAGGCGTGCTTGAGGATGGCAACAAGCTCTTCGTCCTTGAAGGTGCCATCGGCCTGACGCTTCAGGTGGGCGAACTCACGCTTCGACGGATCGGGGTCAAGCATGCCCTCAACCTTCTTCATACCCATCAGCAGTTCAGGCATGGTAACCTGCTCAGCGGGCTTGCCCATGAGGTCGTAGTAAATTTGCTCAATCCACTTCTCATCGCCCTGGGCAATGGCCGAGTGCCAGCGGTATGCCAAGTTGAATTCGACGGAGCACTGGTTACCGAGACCGGAGGGAGTAGAACCGGCCTTCTCCATTTGAGCGCGGGGATCCTATTGAAGTCAGTGGTTGTTCACATCACGATGGTTGAGTTGACATACCAAGGCCCAGGTAGAGTTGGTGCGGTTCATGTTGACAATGGTTCGCAGATAGTCGTACAGAGTAATGTTAATGTACAGACCACAGGTAATCAGACGACCAGTCTGGAACAGGTCCTCATCCCGCTTGGCCCAGGCCTTCTTGGTGTCCTCCTCGGACAGACCAGGGCGAGGCTTAGAGAAGCGGCCGTTCTCGTTAATTTCAGCGAGCTGCTCAACCACATGGTTGTGGAAACGGTTCAGCATGACCAGAAGCACACCGCAAGCAGCGGGGAGGGCCTGAAGACGACCCTCGGAGAAGCAGTCAGGCTTCAACTTTCCGTTCTCGTGGGAACGAATCAGATCCTGCTGCGCCTTGACATCACCGTACAGAATGGAGAGATCGAGGTAGGCAGAGGTCTTGTTCATGTGCTGTTGACGGTAGTCGGTCTGGAAGATGTCTATTGTATCAAAGTGAGCACATGTCTCTCGGTACGATTGTCAAAGCTACACTTACCGTGAATAATGAGGGAAGCCCAGTCAAAGAAGACACTGGACACCTTGTTGGGGTGGGGAGTGAACTCCTGGCGGGCAAACAGGCTATCGAAGATCAGACCCGGGTCGGGCAGACCGCTGGGCTGAATAGTCATGGGAGGAATGGTGCGGCAGTAGGCGGTGTTAGCAGCACCCAGCCAAGGGAGCGTGGGGTTGTTGTTGGAACCATCGGCAGAGCGGTACTGGTACTCATCGCCCATATAGCTGTTTGCCGCATTAGTGCTCCGCCTTCCAATGGATCAAATTTGCGGGTGGAATCTTACGAGAGAGGAGGATGCGGCAAACTGTTCCACAGCTCATCCAAGAATTGGTTGGTAAGCTCGACCCGGTTCTTCGAGTGACCCGGCAAATCCGCAACCATCTATAACCACAAGTCATCGATTAGCCTTCGAAAGATCCAAATTGTACGCACATGCGCATGAGCTCTTCGTCCATACCTGGATAATGCGCTCCATCAGGTAGGTCTTGTCATCAACCAGCTCTCCCGAAGCCTTGGTCTTGATCAAGTCCTTGACAGTGTTGACATCGCGGAAGCCCAATGCCTTAATGTCATTAATTAAACCCGAGGACTGATCGTGCTTCAGATAGGTGCTATCACCCGTCTGGTTGGGCAAGGGCTCGTTGGAAGCGTGGATGGCTTGCGCATACTTCTCGAAGATCGCAACAACCTCCGAACGCTTCACGGGGGAGCTCTCTTCATTGGAGGTGGACTTGCGCGCCGGCGACACCTTGGAGAAGCGCTTGCTGTTCTCCTTGGGCGACTTGGGCTCGGCATCGCCATTGCCGTCCTTGTTCCTCTTGAACTGAGTCGAGAATCTCCGTAACATGGTGACGACTGAAGTGTGAAATTGGACACACAGACAGGTCACTCGAGCAGAAGGGACCAACGATTAAAAAATAAAATAACAAACAAACAACACCAAAGTTTCTCGGGTCAGATCAGGGGAGGAGAGGGAATAAAAGTTTCGGGAGCTCAGATTTAAAAGCGAGCCAGGACCATGCTGCAGGACTGTGGAGCGTGCATGGTGGCGGATTTGTTATCGCCAATAGGTCATTGCATTGGATCTGATTGGGAGAGATCGCTAGCTTCGATCTTGCCCAGAAGAGCGAGTGTGTGGCTCGGGACGCATTGGGACAATCGCGTCGGCGGCCCCGCGTGGGACAAGCTCTTGGGTGACTCGTGGATCCACGACAATCCCCAAGGTAGTAAGAGATCAACCTGCAGGCCGTGGTGGGGAAGGAAGCTTCCATCGGAGCAGAGATTCGGCCATGGGACACGGCACGTCACTGAAATTCAAACCGGATCTCCCTCCAGGGGTGGTCATCGATGACGGTGCATTATCCTGGATGGAATCAACCGTGAAGGTGACATCGACGAACTCTATCAAAGCCATTGAAAGCAATATCACACAGCATGACACCCCTATGCACCTGCGACGTCACTCGAGGAAGCCCCCAATGTGATGGATCTCGAGATGAACAGTGGCGGTGTGTGCGCGAGGAACCGCAACCAACTGCTCCACAATGAGGATCCCAAGATCCAGTGGTAGCGCGAAGTGGGGAATAGGAGAAGTGCCGTACGGAGTACCTGGGTTGACCATCCGATCGGAAAAGCTGTGGCTGGCTGGGACGATCCCTGAAAGAACCAGACTCTAGATAGTCAAGGAGGGGGGGAAAGAGGGGAAGAACTGTCATAGTCATTGTCATACCCATGAAGCATTATTCAGACACTTGGACCTATAGACGCAAGGGAAGAGTGCCAACCATGACATGGTCTGGAGAGATTCATGTTCGGCTCTGAGATCGACATTGACCCACCGGTTCGCCCACTCACTATAGATTTCTAGTGGACGCCAAGTGGTGAACCATCCAGCCGCACGAACCGTAGTACACTTGCAATGGTGGTGGGGGAAGCAGTCATCGTCACGCATTAATAATTCATCACCATCTGCCTTGATTTCCATGAATTACAGAGATCTTCATTTTCCATGCAAGAAATCCATAGACCGAGTCGTAGGCGAGAACCACGGATCTCTCGACGGCCACTCCCGTCTGGAAATCCGAGGTAACCATCAGGAACGGAGTCCATGATGTGATTCAGCTGGAGTGGAGATGTACCAATCAAGCTGAATCCAAGACCTGTCAATCCCTTCCTGTCAACATACTTCCAGTCCGCGTCATCCCAAGTCTTTGGTTCAACTCGATCTCATTCAAACTCAACAATTCTGACGGCACGGGCAGAGCGGGTCTCCAGATGGACCCTCTGGATCCAGTCAACCAGACTGCCATCTTCTTCATTCCCCCTTGCGCCTGAAAAATCAAGCGGAGTCGACGTGATCGTCCCTGTCCCGATCTCCATGATCTCATCTCCGAGAAAGCACGGTCGCATAGCAACGAGTGGACAACATGTGGGCAATAGGCGGGTCTGCAGTGGTCTGGTTTTTTGCTTTTTCTTTTCCACTTTCCACTTTTACTGCCTTTCAGCAGGCTTGGATTTGAAACTTCTCCACTTGATTTATGCAGCCAGTGCAGCCAGTGCAGCCAGTGCAGCCAGTGCAGCATCGCTCGGATAAATGAGCAACACAATGCGACGTGTTATGATTGGATCGACGATGAACCTCAGCGCATATGACAGTCTGTATAACATGAGTTGGAGGGAAGCAGATCAAATCAAATCGAATCGAGTCAAATTAAAGTATTCGATCGAACTGGGTGAAGAGAAAGGGAGAAAAGTGTGATTGGAATCTCCGATCCACTCGAGCTTGACGTATTCCGACGATCACCAAGTGGAGGAGCAAGTGTATCCTACCTACCTATATCCCCCTGCTGCAGCGGGCCCCAATTTAATTTGGTTTTTCCTTTCCCCTGTATATACCAAGCATCTCGCCCAGACTTTGTCGCAGCGAAAATCGTCCCCCGCCATTATGGCTCTCCACGTTGGTCCCAATGCCAACCCAAAGCAGTTTGTGCTTTGTTTTGATGGCACTGGCAACAAATTTGCCGGTGATGAGTCGGATAGCAATGTCTTAAAGATCTTTCGCGTAGGTACCAGAGTTGTCCCGATGTCGGCCGGAATTAACCCCCCCATGCTAGATGCTGGATCGCAGTCAGAGTCACCAATACCATTACTATCAACCGGGCATTGGCACCTATGTGACCTCCAAATCTCTCTCCAGTCATGGTCGCATTCAGCGCATTAAGTCCTGGTACCAGAAAGCCAAGGACTCCGCCATCGGCTCTTCGTTTGACGAGCATGTTATGGGTGGTTACAAGTTCTTGATGCGCTACTATTCCCCCGGTGATGAAATCTACTTTATTGGTTTTAGTCGCGGCGCCTATATTGCGCGATTCTTGGCGGAGATGCTCGACTATATCGGTCTTCTTGAAGCCGGTAATGAAGAATTGATCCGCTTCGCATGGAAAACCTTTGCCAAGTGGCAGCAGCGCGCCGGCGACGGGGAAGAAGACCAGGAAGAGAAGAAAAAGCTCTTCGAATATATGAAGGCCTTCCGTGAAACCTTCAGTCGCCCCATCTCGCGCATTCGCTTCATGGGTCTTTTCGACACGGTCAACAGTGTGCCTCGGTTCGAGAACGCCTGGATGCAACGCACCAAGTTCCCCTATACCGCGCGCAGTTCCGCGCGTGTGATTCGACACGCCGTCGGGATTGATGAACGCCGCGCCAAGTTCCGTCAAGATCTCATCTCCGGGAAGCGCCCGGAGAACAAGACACACAAGCGTCATCGCCTCTTCGATCGCCGTCATCTTGAGAATCACTTCCATCGTCATGTCGATTCGAATCACCACCTGCATCTCCACCCGCACGATGCCAATGCCCCTGCCAATACCAATGCTGACCAGGTCCCCTCCATCACGGTGAACGATGGCACCAATGGTACCTCGGAGGAAAAGACTGCACCCGACGGTGAACCAAACCACCCCAACTCTGGATGGGGTCCACATGCTGGGGAGAGTTACTATCATTCACATGCCTCGCACGCCGGCTCGTCGCATCATGGCAGTGAAAACAACTATGCCTCGGATAATCACTACCGGTACCGCGCCCCGTCCGCACACCGCGTCAGCCTCGCCGTCCCCAGACCTGGACAGTCAACCGATGACCTCGCATCGGTTCGCAGCGGCCACTCGGGCAACGTCTCGATCCAGGTTCCCAGCCATAACGGGGATGACTCCGATAGCGACGAGGAGGACCAGGATATCCACGAGATTTGGTTCCCAGGCTGCCACGCAGACATCGGAGGCGGCTGGAAGCTAGAAGGCGGCGAGGTCTGGGCGCTCAGCCATCCACCTCTTGTCTGGATGGTGCAAGAGGCGCACAAGGCCGGACTCGAGCTGGATGAGCGTAAGATGAAGCAATTCCAGTGTCTGGAAGAATACGAGGGTGACTACAGCCCAATTCAACAGTCGATTGGGATGCGCCGTACTAGCCAGTGTCAAGATGGACAAGAGGACAACCCCGATGCCTACCGCACGGCGCCCGACGAGAAGCAACGGTCGGCGGCCAGCCGCGACTTCTGGCACGCGATGCACACCTCCAGCACGAAGGGTACCCTGCACGATTGTCTCGAGTTCAACCAGGGTATCCCGGCGATGTCGGTGCTGTCGTGGCGCATCATGGAGTGGCTGCCGTTCCGGCGGATGGATCTCCAGAGCGATGGATCCTGGAAGCCCATCTGTTGGCCTCTGCCTCGGGGTGAGACGCGTGATGTGCCGCTGGACGCGGAGATTCACGTGTCGGCCATCCGTCGCATGCAAGCCGATCCCAAGTATCGCCCGGGCAACGTGATTGTTGGCGGTGGTGGTCGTGGTGTGCGTGTCGCCCCGGACGAGTATGGCATGGGTGACTGGGTTGTCCTCAAGAACGAAGGTGACGGTATACGCGAAACCTATGTCCGTAAGGACCAGGCCAGCAAGTGCAAGGAGGAAGCGTTGCATCAGTAGCGCCACGGTTATATGTTGTCAAGTCTATGTCTTTTCTTTTTGTCTATACTATACCTCTACCTAGGTTTTCCTTTTGTATCAATCATAGTTGTAAATGTTAATATCGATACTTAATCAAGTGAATCTGCATTTGCCACTGTTTAGATGTGCCAGAACTGCCTAGATACCTAAACTCATGCTAGCACTGAATCTGAGTAATGAATCCGGGGTAAGTCTAGATTTTACTCCACTGATGTTGTCTTGGCTCGGTCGAAGTAGGTAACCTAGGTAGCCAAAGACAATAGACTTGGGGAGGTATGTAGATGTAGGACATTGAATCTTTCATCCTCCAGGCTATCAAGAATAGAGTTCACAAGTTGTTTGAAAGAGTAGTCAACCTCAAGTAGGGAATATCAATATCTCATAATATATCCACCAGTCTTCAGAGTAGCTGTTTGTCAAGAGCAGAATAATTTAATAAAGAGTTCTTCTATACATCATGATGATGTATGCGATTACCCGAAATTCTTGTATTAGAATAATAGAGAATCAAACCGCAGACTGCTATATCATTCTCTTCGGGATGTGGGGTATAGAAGGATTGTACAAATGCGGATAAACGACTCTTGCAAGACGTTAATTGGCGGAATCACCGTGATCGCGGATGCCAAACCATGGTCTTGTCCTCCGCCCAAGTGTCAAGCAAGCAATAAAAAGCCCGACCCAAAAACAATGGAAACGATCGTCAGGAAAGTTACATCGTTCCCGCCGTAAAAGGATGGAGCGGGCCGGTCCGGCCTCCCTGGTTTTCTGCCTCAGCGTTTGGATCTTTGACTTCACCACTTTCTCTTCTCCTGAACTCCCCGAAACTTTGTCTTCTCGAAGCCTGGCCGGCCCACGGTTTTCTTTTCCATGATGCGCCCGGCGTGAATCCCCCTTTCTCATTCACATCCTACTACAACCCCCCCTTTTTTGACTTGCCTCGCAGTCATGGAAGGGTCGCAAAGACCGGAGACGATGCGCTCTCCTCACTCCGACTCGAGCGACCAGACCGGGCCCACCTCCGCTGTTGCCCCGGATCGAGTAGGAAAGGAGGACGTCATGATCACTTTGTCTCTCTCCCCCGAAGCACCGGCTCCTCCCCGGACCCGGTCTCCTTTGGCCCGATCGCATCTTCGCTCTAGATCACTGGTCGGAATTCCCGGCATGCCTTCGATGACGCGTGCCTACTCATCCCCGGGGCTGGACTCTCGGGGGCGATATATCTTCGTCAACAGCCGCGGGGCACCCGCATCGTCCGTTGATAGCGGGAAGCGATCGTGGCCCTTGCAGATGCGCGCGGACGATCACATCGAGACCCGCCTGGGGTCACTCAACATTTCCGAGACTATCGCAGAGAACGCTGAACTCGAGACGGCGCCCAAATCGCCCGTCTCGCAGCCGGGATCATCCCCCGTCCTGATGCCGCAGACCTTTCCCCGCGTCGGTCGCATGCGCTCGACCTCCCCCCTCCATTTTCAACAGCCTGTTAGTAGTCCGCCATCACTCCACACTTCTCCCGTGCTTGGCTCGAGATACAACGAGTCTTACCCCGCCTATTCCGCCTCGTCGACCTCGTCCATTCCCTCCACTCCGACCAGCATTCGCTCCCGGAGTCCTAGTATCTCTTCCTTGGAAACTATTCCCGACATTCCGGACGCTGAGGCTGAAGAGGCTCTTGAAGAAGATCGCATTGCGGAACTCAAAGCTGCCGCCGATGCGGCTGAGGCATCCAGCGCTTCAAATCGGCGACGCGGCATCTCCGATACCTCAAATCCGTCCAGTTCCTTCAACAGCCAGCGCGGCGGATCCAGTGCATACACCCTTCGAAGCGACAAGCGCAAACGTTGGAGTGTCTGTGGAGCTGAACGGCGACAAGATCTTGACCTGGAAACCATCTGGGAGGATTGAAACATCCTGTCCCAATGAGATGGACTGGCGGGGCCTTTTGACTCGGCCTGAACGTGGACCAATCATACTTTGGCTGCCAACAACTTAGATCAAATTCCTGTGATTTGATTCATTGCCTTTACCATCTGCCTGGAATATCGCCATCCATCTGCAGTTGATCTCCAGCAGCTGCGGCTTTTTCCTCCGGGGTGTTTCTCATCCCGCTATCCCACATTCCTCGATACCCTCTCACCTTGTATCCGATCCGTACATATCTTTGTCATTTCACTTTCCAGCAGCGATTTCCGAGCAGCGATACTATCTCATCAAAAGGAGTTTCTGGGTGGCGTTTATCGATTCAAGTTCAGGCGTCAAGGACGTTCAGCTCGGCGGGCGAGCTCTTTCATTTCCGTCAATTATGCTGGGCATAATTCATTTGCTTCAGGATGGAGTAGCACTTTCCATGTGTTGCCCGATACTTTCGTTCGGTGTATCTTAGTTGCCGGTCTCTGTGTTCCTCGGGGACTTTTACTAGACTCGAATGATATTAAGTTCTGATATCGAGATTCATATTGGTAGCGAGGACTCTTCAATTACTATCGAATGTATTCAGCTCATCGTGAGGTTCAATGTAAAACAGAGCTTACCAATGTTGTTGTCCAGTCCACCGCCGATCCATACATAAACTGACAACCAATCATCCACCCACTGAGTCCCACCTTTCTATCACCCCAATCTTGGTCAAACCAGAGTCAAACCACATTCATCTCATTATCCCATGTACAAACCAGTCATTCGTTACGCCCAAAGAAGATCTTTCGCAACCGCACGTTCCAAACATTCCTACTTCCGCACCATGAGTGCCAAGCCCCACGTCGGCATCATTGGAGCGGGCATATCGGGGCTGCGCTGTGCTGATATCCTCGCTCAGAATGGTGCTCGAGTGACCATTCTCGAAGCTAGAGACCGTATCGGTGGACGGGTATGTATCTCATAGTCTGCTTACCCGGCGGATTTGTTGATTTCCGATTTGAGCAATGAGCTTACTTGTTACATAGGTGCATCAACAGGAAGTGGGCAGTCACTTGGTTGATCTGTATGATTGATCTTCCCTCGATACATGAAACGTCTAGCTAAGCGAAGCTAGTGGTCCTAATTGGATCCATGGCTCGGGAGAGAATCCCATTATGGCTATTGCCGAGTTGACCAAGACTATTGCCCAAGATCCCGAGGGCGAAAATATTGCTGTTTCCCGTGATGGTGAGCTCATTGCTGGCGATGTTACCGTCAAGATTGCGGAGTTCGTGTGGACTACTATTGAAGAGGCCTTTGAGTATAGTAATCAGTATGGAGAGAGTATTCCGCCGGAACGAAGTCTATTGGACTTTTTCAGAGAACGGGTTCAACAGGTTGGTTTTTCTGACGCGGAGAAGGAGCTTTGTCTGGATGCTTGTAAGCTCTGGGGTGCATATGTTGGTGATTCTATCGAGAAGCAGAGTTTGAAGTTTTTTCGTTTGGAAGAGTGTATTGACGGGAGTATGATCCGATTGCTTCTCATACAGATAGGGGTTTTCACTGACTTTTCTAGACAACTATTTCGTCGCATCCACCTACAAGCATATCCTGGCGTATATTGGCCAAGCAGCACAGACACAAGCCGATATTCACTTCAACCAGCCAGTCGTCAACATCGACGCTCCAATTCGAGACCCAGCATCGCAGAACAAACCGCCAATCACCATCACTACAGTCACCAAGACAAAATATCTCTTCGACGAAGTGGTCATCACCTGCCCACTCGGCTGGCTAAAGCGCAACACATCCGCCTTCAGCCCACAACTACCACCCCGACTCCTCGAAGCAATTACCAATATCTCCTACGGCCGCCTGGAAAAAGTGTATATCACCTTTCCCCGCGCATTCTGGCACACCTCAGACAATGATCCTGATAAACGTTCCAACCCCCCGATCTTCACTCAATTCCTCGAACCAAACTACACAACACACCCAGCACATATGGAATGGAACCAAGAATGTCTTTCCCTCGCCTCCCTCCCACCCCCACACGCCCACCCAACCCTGCTCTTCTACATCTACGGACCATGCGCAACGCACATTGTTGATTCCCTCGCTTATGTCCCTGCAAAATCACCCGCGTACACCGAGTTCCTCACAAGCACCTTCCACCCCTTCTACTCCCGTCTCCCGGGCTACGATCCCTCATCGGCAGATTGCCAACCGAGCGATTTCCTGTCAACAGCGTGGCAATTAGATCCATATGCGGGCAACGGGTCATACTGTAATTTCCAGGTTGTATTGACGCACGCAGATCAGGATATCGAGGCTCTGCGTACTGGTGCCGGTGTTGGGGATGAACGCGGGTTATGGTTTGCTGGTGAGCATACGGCACCGTTTGTGGCGCTGGGCACGACGACGGGGGCGTATTGGAGTGGAGAGAGGGCTGCTGGACGGGTTTGTGAGGTGTTGGGATTGGGGAGGGTTGGGGTTGGGAGTGGGAGGGATGATTCTTTGCCTTCTGGTCGGTTGGTTTAGGGATTGGATTTGGACTTTTCGTTCTATACGTGGTATACTTGGTAAAGCTTTAGGTATATATGACGGTGGGCTTTTTTACCAATGTTTTTATGCAATGCTACCATTATCAATTGCTGGATAGAGCATCAGTGACGTCGTTACTGGTTTCATTCCAGATTAGCTACCGAGAAGGTAGATACCTGATCCTTCCATCTGGTCCTCGGGGCAGCCAGCAACAAAGAGAATATCCACATCAACTCCAATCTCAGGACGAAACTTGTACAAAGAATGTAGCTGCCCTCGACAGGACCAGAAGGAATAATGGACCATGGTTTTCACGTGACAGATGTGGCGAAGAACCGCTTGCAAGCACACATCGCAAATCATGACAAGAAAGATACACATCACGGCTGGACAAACGAGAGAACAAAGGAAAAGATATGTCAAGTGGGAAAACTCGAGTACGGGAATGCTTATCGCCATGCGCCCTGGCTCAATGATAGGAGACCTTGGACACAGTCCAGGTCGTCCTCTTGACTGCCGCCGCTGCCGCCGGCCATGAATGCTGAAACATCTGCACTCAATTCTGGCGGGGCTTTGCCTTGTGTCCCGGAAGCAAAAGGGCGGTTGCGCTTGCCGCTGGATGATATGCCGAGGCCGCGGTTGCGGTTTGCTTCCCGCAGAGCAGGACGGGGGGCATGTGAGGTTGTCCGTCGACGGACATGTGATGACCGAGTGCCCGGGACCCAGTTCTCCTTGTCCGAGTCGTTAGGGTCCATTTCGAAATCCGGCTTGTTCGGTTTAGAGCTCATGGACTTGGATAGTTTGGATGGATAGCCCGAGGATCGATTCCGCTCGGTCTCTAACCTGCCCAAGGACGAGACTGTGCGGGAAAGCTTTCGCCGTTTCTCTCCCATTGATTGGGAGATGGGGGTGCGAGCGGACTCGGCGTGGACCGCTGGATTATGTCGTGAAGATGCAGAGCGGGTGAGAGAGCGCTGGTTACGAGATTGGAACAAACCAGGAGAGGAATTAGAGGCGGATTGGGAACTGGTCGGGGTGAACAGGGCACTGCGAGCATCCGTGTCGAAGGCGGATTCCCAGATGCGAGGGTCACGGGAGCGACCAAACAACCGATCTTTTTCGGATGTGCTGACCCCCGGTGTGACTGGAAAGACTGCACTGTTGCTGCGACGCAAACCCGTGAGCTTTTTGCGGCGCACCGAGAACATGGCTACCCGATTCTTTGACGGCGACGGCTCGTTCTCAGCACGAATAACGGCTTTGCCATCCGACGACATGGCAATTCGCAAGGAATTGCGGCCTTTAGGCGGGGACGGGGTCATTTCGTCTTCCTTTCGCACAAGAGCCTCGCCATCGAAGGACATTGACAGTCGGAGCGACGGGGGAGACTTGACCGGTGTAGTCTGTGCCGTCACTGCAGGGTGATCCTTTGTCTCCTCGCCTCGAAGGTCCGTTACAGGCCGTTTTCGTTTTGTAACTTGCAAGTCCGCCGGTGTATCATCTTGACTTTGTGCCAAATTCTCTCCATGGAACTCCTCTTGTGTGGTGGGCGGGGTATCATTCATCGTTTCCGTCGCCACGCTGGTCTGCGTACTTTGTGGTGGCAGTTCGGGCTCTTCCTTCTCTTCCGTTACTGGGTCTGACTCGTCAGACAGTTGCAGCAGCTCACCAGCCCATGACTTTGGCCTCGTTTCCTCTGGTCGATTCTGGATCTCTGGTTGCTCGGCCCCACTCGAGGACCCCGGTTCCGTGGACGCGTTATCATCACTAGTAGGATGACCCGACGAGTCGGACATGATCGATCGCGGTGCGAGCAGCTCGTGCGGCTGGAGGGGTTTGGATTTCCGACGGTCGTTTTGGCGGCGGTTTTGAAACCAAATCTGCAGGAATTAGCCACGCGGTCCGCGGTCAGAAGAATTTGGACTGTGGAGTCTTGGCATCGTAGAATCGCGTACCTGGACTTCTTTCTCGCCGAGTGAGACTTGGTCAACGATCCTCGCTCGAGTGAGCTTGTCGGGCTTGGGATTCTTTTGATATTCCGTTTCAAGAATTGCATGGTCCTCTGGGCTATACGAGTAGGCAAAATGATGAGCACGACGCGTGCTTGGACTCACAACAACAACACTTACCTAGTCCGGCGCCGCTTTTGACGAGCGAGTAGCTTGTTATCGACCCGTGGTGGAAGATTCTGGGTTAGGGTCTTTTGGGAATGCACGAGGAATGCATAGTTCAGGGCATTGGAGTCGGTGGCCGGAAGAGACGGCGAGGACGAAGCCGGCACCGAAGGCTCCAGATCGGACATGTCTAATTTGAATCAAGAGAGCATGGAGGAAGTGCAAAAGGAAAATCGGGGAGAAGAAAAGGTAAAGAACGGTGAGGCTGGTGCAGAATAGAGTATGTCGGGAATCGCGTCGCGGTGGACGCGGAGTGTAGACCGTGGCCCGCGCTAGTCATGGCGTTTCGGTTATACTAAACTAGACTGGAACGGATCGGGCCATCTTCATTAAACTATTTCATATTCTCTATTCTACTCTGTACGGAATAGATTCTGCCAATTATTCTCTCCCCCTTTATCTCCCTCCGAGTTCTACTATAAACGCGCTCGTACCGGGGATAATTCGGGATTCCCCACCAATTGCTATGGTCGATGGGGCTCTCGCGTGTCCCACGTCACTATCGAGGAATGCGCGAGATCTTCAGAATCCCCCGAATCTCCGAAAGGCAGCAATGCTCTGGTATCCAGCATTATCCGCGTCATTCCCGTGGTCACGCGTGATCGAACATGATATTCTCCGTTCAAAAGCTCCGAACGCGACGTGACACGTGATCACGTGATAGCTTTGGTTCGGTCAAACACGATGGAAAGAGATATTCTTGTACTCAAATTCCCATTGAGTGAAACAGGTATATTCAGGTATTATTCACGATGATATTTCGCTATATAAAGAGTATTGTAACACCGCGTTCAGCTGTGTACACCTGCTCCTAATCGGGCTAGTGCGTACCCGGGGTCTATATATTTCCGCACGGGCATCCACTCGAGATCGTGGCATCATTTCACTATTTTGCAGATGACGGTCCTGATAAATTCTCCACCAGAGAAAGATCATTCATTAGGTAGTCCCTGCTATACTTTCTTTGGATATGTGGAAGTTTCATTGGAGTAGTGGTACTTCCAATCCGGACTTTCTGTCAGCAATGAAGATTTTCAATGAATAACCAAGCGGTTTGGTAGGTATTCACACACCGAAGTTGTGCCAGTAATGACATTGGCATTTGGTGTTGCGCCGTACACATTACCCATCACGACACCATGATTATCCTGGATTGTCCCGTGATAGACGGTTTCCCCTTGGATGACCGATGGCTGCTGTCATGTTAGAAGCATTCCTTCCGCTCGATACTTTGCTGGCACGTACCAGTGGCTTCCCTGTCAAACGCGACTCGTCAAGTTTCTCAATCCATTGACTGAGAAGCCCTGCGACATCCTTATACCCTTTTCGATATTCATCTTGGAATTTGCACATCCCACTATGTGTAGCAGCGACTGGAATTGGATCGAAACCTTTCAATGACGCCGAGCTCCGCTCCACAATCAGTCCAATATGGATTCCCTTGACGTATGTTGGGTACTCCTCGAAGAAGCAAGTAATTCCCATTGGACACTGAGACTGATCGCGCGCTCTGAGAAACTTATAAAAGGTTTCGTTGATTCGGGAAATATTGGCCGAACGTTCTTCCAGTTCTTTTACCTTCCAATTGTGTTTCACTCCTAGCCACTTGAGGATTTGCAGACCAACACTGCCCCATTTTGCCTTTTCCGATCCTTCAAATGGAGTGCCTAGAAAGATCACGCCGCGGGTATTCTCCGTCAAGACCTGGTTCGATTGATTCGAGCCATGCTGGCGTGAAAGTGCGTTTGCGACGACGAGGCCACCAAGACTGTGACAGACGAAGATGATCGGGCGATCGGACTAGGGATTGGTCAGTTGAGAGTCTACCAAGTGAGAGCCTTGATTTCTACTGAGTTCCTACTGACAGTCTGTGTACTTGCACGTAGATTGCTGAGTGATAAAAATAATTCGGCAGAGTGGTCGTCGACGGTCGTTCCTTGGGGAATGTCCTTAGGTCCGGAACTCAAGTAGAAACTGGCAAAGTGGGCGTCGTAGCCAAAAGACAGAACACGAGCTGTGGGACATATGTTTGGTAGGAATTCTTGGGGCCAGAACTTGGAAATAGGAACTTCCTCTGTCGGGGTCGATGTCCATGTGTTGATTCGATGTCCTCCGAGTCCATGGACAAAGACGATACTATTCAAATAGTCAGTATCACGACTCTAAGGGGAATAATAAAACCATACTCTACCACGGCATCTTTGGGATCATGAAGAGGAGTCCCGAGACCAAAAGTGTCTGCCATGCTGTGAGGTGTGATTCTATTTGAAAGTTACTCGAATGTTTGGACAGCAAAATAAAAAAGTAAACGAGGAATGGCCCCGACTATTATGGTATGCATGAGGCGCCCGTGAGGCAACTTCTTCATAAATCTAAGCCAATGGTTCCTGGCCACGTTCTGCGAAGATCGACATGACGACCAGTCACGCCCAGTCTCTAGCCGCTGCAGCGACTGCTGTGTACGAGCCGTGGGGGCCGCCTGGGGCACTTGCAGCAATGACGAAATAGGATAATAAGAAACATGCGAACGAGGAGATCTTCCTCGGACAAAAACAACAGACATTTCCACTGTCTTATTTCCTGTTCAACCCGCCATTAAAGTCTAAACATGCTGATGAATGCGGGGTCAGAACCTGCAGCAACTGTCTTGTTGGGTGGAACTCAACATGGATCATCCAGAGAGAACAAAGGTGCAATAGCAGGGAACCTTTACGGTGGAACTGTGATCGGTGAATTGCCCTGATGATTATATCGGTTGAGGTTCAAGTCTAACGGTCTGAATAGGGCAACAGGACAACATTCATCATCACTATTTTACGCAACCAACACAAGGTGAGTTGGCTTATCTCTGTATTGAAAGCCCCAGGTGAAGAGATCATCACTCATTCTTATCTTTTTCTAGTCCCGAGGCAACAACCTGAAACAGCCGACAATATTCCACTATGGCAGAACCCCAAATTTCATGGACGACACCACGAGTTATCCGAACTACATGCCAAGCTGTGTCCACATGGAGACTCCCCAGAGCAGTGCCAAAGGTCAGGTATCATTCATGGGATTGGAGGAGTCGGAAAAACACAAGTCGCTCTACAGTACACTTACCAGTGCCGACTCTGCTACGACTTCATTTTCTGGATTCACTCCGAGACCCAGCCCGAAATGACCAAGGATATGCTCTCCATTGCCAACATCCTCAATTTAGATTACCCTCCGAATGCCGGAGATGGCGCAATTGTGAGCATGGTCCGGAATTGGTTTCAGATGACTAGTATGTTGACTACCCCTTCTTACATACTCAGTCGATGCTTTGCCTGACCATCCCAAGACAAGAAATGGCTTTTGGTATTTGACAACGTCGAGAGCCTGGAAAGCCTAATTGCATATCGCCCGCGCTCCAGACATGGCTCTGTTCTCTTGACCTCCCAGGATGCTTCTTTGGGATTTCAAACAATGCACAATATTGCTTTGGGGCCTTTTGATAATGCAGAAGGACGGAACTCACTCCTGACCTATTTAGATCAGCAAGAGCCAGATGAAGCAGATATCACTCCAGCCGAGGACAGTGCAGCATTAATCTGTCGTGAGCTGGGGGGGTTGCCGATCGCCATTGCCCACGTCGCAGGATACATGGCAGAGTCCGGCGTCTCTGTGGTTGAGACATTGGAGTTACTCCGAAGCCGACGAGAAGCGGCTGGTATTTTCGAAACCAAACCGGGCACTACATTTGGGTACTCGAAGGCCCTTGGTTTCATGTGGGATATTGCTTTGGAAGAGCTGGACGAGAAACGGTTGAAAGTTATTCAAGTCCTCGCCATGCTGAATCCGGATTGCATACCCGAGGACATCTTCCATGGAGATCATCCAGAGCCGAATCTGGGATTTTTAAACAATCTTACTCGAACAAGGTGGGTTTCTCTACAGCAGCAAAAAGTTTCCATCATCTGATCACGGAAAGCAGACTTCTCGCCATGATCAGTAGTCTATCTCGTCGCCAACTTATATCCAAGTGGCAGGCGTCTGGAAAGAGCTGCCTCGCGATCCATCGCGTACTTCAACGTTGTATCCTGCACCGTCTGGATGCAGAAAAGGGAAAAATCCAAGAAGCCTTTCTGATTACGTTGAGCCTTTTACGCAAAGTCGTTCCGCACCAATCCTCCGTCCAATTCCCCCAAAACGACCAGTGGAAGGTATGGGAAATCTGGAGTTCCCATGTCATGACGCTGCGAAAAGTCTACGAAGAATCAGAGGGTGAGATATCCCCGTCAATCGAGCTCGCCGAAATCCTCGGAGACGTCGCAAACTATTTCTGGGAGCGCGAGCTGTTCGCAGATGGTCTTCTAGCAAGCGAATCCGCCGAGAAAATCTGCAATAAACTCGAAGGGCAATTTATTCACCAGCAGGGCCATATCTTCACCATTGGAGCCTGTCTACGGCTTCATCTCGGAATATCAGGTCGATTCGAGTGTTTTCGGCTGTTTCACAAGGCGCTTGTCTTGCGCCAGCAATACATGAATTCGCTGCGGCCCAGCGATGCGACGGAAGTGGATGTACAAAATTATGCTAATGCATGGAACAATATCGGCTGCGCTCTGACAAATTACGAGTTTTACGCCGAGGCAATTATCTATTTCGACTTCGCCATCGCCATTAGCACTCGGGTGGGCAGGTCCGTTCAAGTCAACGCCGAGAGCTTGACGAATAGAAGCATGTGCTTAGCAGGAATTGGACTGTTTGAGGAAGCCAAAAAGTCGATTGTCCCTGAAAGTGAGATTCAAAGTTGGCCACCGGAGTTTCTGAAAAGCGTGTATGTCGCCTTGATGACGTTCAGGTTTCAGTGGGCTACGATCTATCTTCGGGCAGGAGACCTTGAAAAGGCCCTCGAGATGTTGGTGCTTGTTTTGGATGCTTATTCTTCGCACTTTGGGCCTTCAGGCAGAGGCACGCTTGATTGCTACTATATGATGTCGGTTATCGAAGAACGGAGGGGTCACATTGCTGAAGCTGAGTACGTCAAGCTTCCTCAAGTGCTGTGAGGTTTACTAACTCGTTGGATCCAGGGATCTACTCCAAAAAGCTCTCGCACGACCGGAGAATTGGACCGATGAAGCCAAGCTTCGAGCAAGATACCATTTAGGAAGATTGCAATCCAGGACGGGCGAAAATTCAACATGGCTTACCTCTCTATCAAGCAAGAAAGAAGAGCTGTGGAGACAATACGCGCACTATATACCACATACGACCGACTTGGATGAAGTGGCCGTCTATGATCATCTGGTCTCACTCTCTTCCGGAAGAACAACATTCGGGAATCGAATTCCAAGCCAAACACCGGAGATGGATCAATTATGTCACAGAATGAAGAGTGCGCTGGAATTAGCTGTGCCGGATGGCGACATCATCACCACTCAGGATATCGTTCGGCATCTGAAGTATTATGGTTCTATTCCACAGGAGCTAGCCTAGAAGCACATAATGAAAGGGTTTCACAATTCCTCCCGCGTACGATCAAGATTTGCCTTTTCCGTCCTTTTGAATTTCTCCCCAGGTTCTGCCAGCTCCGGCTGATGACGCCACCAAACACATGAGGCAGTAGATCCGTCCATCTCAAAACCAAATTTGATAATGTGATATTCCAACGGGAAAAAGGCCTCTCGTGCAAGCTTCGCAGATTCGTCATGCGTCAAGTCCCAATAGAAACTGTCTTCTTGGTGTGGGAGCAGCGTGAATGTGTCTGCCTCCCGACCCATATATGCAACCTGAAGACTTTTTTGATCCTGGCTGTATTTTATTTGAATGAAGAAATTGCCCGCGGCATTGAAATATGTGCCGATATAGACATCTAGAGGTCTGGAAGGACTCTCCACAGTCCGACCCGCAGCGAGTGCCTCACTGATATCCCGTACTTGTTGTAGTGCGACCGCTTTTGATTCTTTCGCGACCTTGCGATAGTCGGGGGCATGGTGCGAATTGTTTAAGAGAGCCTCAGTGAGGAGCTCGCCAATCCACCGCACCCCGCCATTTAAAGACTGGGAATTGGTGAGCACAACGACTGCACTGCCAGTTTCAGGTAACAAGATATTGTAAGTGTTAAATCCGGGAATACTGCCGCCGTGGTATAAGGCTAAGTGCGATGCTGCACCTGCGCCAACCATCGGATTGGGTGTGCTTGGATCGTACCCCTGGGAGAGAATAGCGGGCAATTGGGCCCGAGCCCAGCCAAATCCATAAGAATGTTCCCGCAGAGACGGAAAAGGTAATGGTTGATGTCCTTTCCATAGCTGATGAATACCTCGAATGGGGGACTTGGGCTGCTGGGAACCGGTCGGTCGGTCGGTGTAAATCATCTCGTCGCGAGCAGCGCCCATGAAGGCTTTATAAAGACTCAATAAATCATTGACAGAGCTTCGAACTCCCCCAGCTGGCCCCATCAAAACATCCTTCCCATGCAATGGTGGTGGAATGGAGACAAACGATCCGTCCTCAAGCGCAGCATAGGGCTGCGCTTCATTTTCACGAGTTTCCCCTGTGTAATATGTTCGATTCATTCCAAGCGGTCCCAGAAGCCGTTGTTGTAAACTCTCCGCAAACGGTGCACCAGAAACCTTCTCAATCACCTGGCCGAGGACCTCATAGCCGAAGTTGCTGTACATGAATTGGGTTCGAAATGGCTGGATCCCCGGCGCGTGATTGAGAATCTGAACCGCCTCCGTTCTGGGCAGAAAAGGGTCATTATCAGAGGCAAGCCAGAGAGAGTCGAGCGATGCCAGGCCCGTTCGATGTGTAAGCAGGTCGGCGAGGGTGATCTCAGCATAGATGTCCTCGCGGTGGAACTCTGGCAACAACATTTTCAAAGGAGTATCCCATGAGGGAATCACATCGTCGTCATGAAGAGAGGCTATCAACGCAGCTGTAATGCCCTTGCTGAGGGATCCTAGAACAAAGGTTGTGTCGCTGTCGCAAGGGGTCTCCTTTGCAATATCAGCATGACCAAATGAGGTGGTATACACAGTTTGATAATTCTCTATAATGCCTAGTGACACGCCTGGAATTCCTGAGATATCGCAAACATCCTGAATCACAGGCAAAAGCGCGGCCCATTTGTTGTCGAGGCGCATCATGCTCTGGTTGTAGGAGAGGTGGGTAGTTGGCGTTGCAGCGACCAAAACACCGAAAGATGAGGAGGCTGGGGTGACGGGTGACGGACGGTTTCATAGATTACCGTTTATTACCACCTTGGGCATATTTTGCTATGTATTATAATTACCAGTGAGGTTTTTACGTCGATCTACCTATTATTATTAAATCCCTCGTAAAGGAATAAGAGTCGAGCTAAATGTGTCACAAAATTAAGAGTGCGGCCATGAATCGAGTTCTGGGCTTTATCGCTTTCTCAATAAGCTATGGCACAACCCCTGGTTTGCCTACTCAATTGATTCACTGCTACTAAGGGCGATGACGTATTGCAAGAGATTGCTACTGAAAGAGTAGAAAAGAATTCATGTCAGTTAAGTCAGTGTCGGTTGGGCCGATATGCATTGACTTTGAACCTACGTGCTGGCCCATGGTCTAGACCAAAGCAAGCCAGCGTATACTACATAGAGTCGTATAAAACTAGATAAGATGAGCAGACACGGCAACTCTGCATTTCAAGATCTGTGGCTAAAATCCTTCAAGACGTGTCATTCCTCGATTTGTTCCCGCGTGCATGAGAGTCATCCGGCTTGATGTGCCAATCACATCACTCCAGACCAGATCCATACAATGCCCCTCTCCAAAATCATGAAATTGACGTGCTGCTAATAACAATGTTAGCTTTCTATACTGTTGGTAGAACTCATTCCAAGTCTTGCCTTACTCGTTCATCTGATAACATGGTATTTCCTCGGAAATGCGATTTCCTACCAGGTTGCCACTGGATCAGGCGAACCACTCCTGCGCTTTTTGTTTGAACAACTCCCATTGAGGATGTTCTGCGGATTTCCCTTGGTTGGCTCAACGGTATTGACCGGCTGGGTGGACTGGAGCCAGGGCTTGGAGCGGGAATCGGTGTTTTCCTTCTGGCGAGCCAGCTCTGCCCATGTTGAGTCCGATTTGGATGGAGGCATGGTTAAGCGAATAATCTTAGACTGACAAAGCACCGTCAACAAGAAATGATAGCCAAAGATCTGAAATGGCTTGGATCAAAAGTGTAGAGGTATAAGAAGAGTTGTGGAGCAAAGGGTATTTGGATGAATTTATATCAAGACTTCTGCCATTATATTACCAACCTAGGTACTCGGGCTAGATCTTACCCTCCTGGACAGGACGTTCATGCAGGTGTCCTTCTATTAATGTTTTCGAGAACATGCTGCTTGATTTCATCGCGGTTGACTCGGAAGATCAAAATTGCCTAGAACCACACCTTTTCTTTTCTTTTTTAGCAAATCTTGAATCTACTTTACCAGTTGCAATGCGATGGAAGCTGTCTGCACATTGATATAACATGCTTCGAGCTGGCTCTCAGCTGAACTCGTATTGAGTGGGGGAGGGGGCTATGCAATGATTGGCGTAGAACGTATTAGTGTGCAGGTAACAGTGGTACTGGGGCGAAAGAGGAACAAATCAGAGCATATCAAGAACAGAGAGAATCCAACACTCATGCAAGATTAACCGCTTCGAATCATATACATCACATTTGCCATGTGGTGCGCTGCCACATATTTGCGGGGTCATCGGCGAATCCATCACCTATTGTCCATTTGCGATCATATGTGTTCTTTGTGAGGGCATTTTGAGCTATGATATTTTGAAACCGAAGCTCGCTATATCCAGGATGTCAGCAAGTCTTCCCACAAAGACAGACCAACTGGTGTCCTTGCGTTATCTTGACCCACTACCATCATATTCTGAAGAGCGGCCATATTTTATTTATGATGAAGTACCAGACGGTATGGTCCGAGGCAATCTCAAGACCTTCGATGGCCCTGATCAACTGATTGAGGACGTGCGACATTCCAATGAAATCTTCCATATCGACCAGCAGGGGTTTACTTTCAAGGATATCGCACCCATTGATATCAACTGGGACAGAGAAGACGACATTTTAACCAAATATATTCCAGCTGTCCAAGCGATGGTCGCAGATATACTGGACGAGACCATTCACCGCTGCGAAACTTTGGATTGGCGGGTAAGAACACCTCAGACCCCGAGTAGAACCACTGGAGCTCTGATATCTTTTCTTCCTAGATGAGAAAGTCCGTGGCTGGACTTTTGAGAGAACCAGATTCCGGCGCTGGTCTCAGTCCCCATGTGGTGAAAATTGCTCCAGCCTTCCACGTCCATGTCGGTCAGTGGTGATTCCGTGCGTGATGACGCGTGTGCATCTGACTTGAAGCAAATATCAAAGACCAGACTCCATTGGGAGTTCTAGAACGAATGCGGCAGATCTTTGGAGAAGAGACGGACCGCTTGATTGCAACTCATCGAGTGCGTGTCATCAAGTAGGTGAACATCTCAGATCACACTGCGATATGCTAAGCACTCTTCTTGCTCAATAGTGTTTGGCGTCCTCTGGTAGACGTAGTGGAAGACTGTCCATTGGCTCTATGCGATGCTCGCTCAGCTACGATGGATGACTTGGTCGATGTTTCGCATCTGGACCGGGGCTTCACACGGCACAGCTTTATGGCAACATATAACAAGAAGTTCCGATTCTGTTACCTTGCAAACATGCGCAGGGATGAGGCTTGCATTTTCAAAATCTTCGATTCGAAGGATGGCGTGGCGCAAAGTAAGATGTTTTCTTCGATATTTTATAACTGTGCTGAAGCTTCTACTTCCAGGAGTCCCTCACTGTTCTTTCAAATCGAAGATTGCATCCCCTTTATCGAGGCCACGGGAGAGTATTGAGGTTAGACTGATTATTCTGTCTAAAATGGATGGTTGAATCATTTTTGGCTCAAAAAAGAGTACACTTTTTTAAAGTCTCACAACCTCATCTATCAATTGTCGGTTTCCACCTTGTGCGATGAAATGGCAACAAGAGTCGGTTCAAGTCCAACACTTTGCCATCTGAAGAATCATCGACGCCTCAAGACCTTTTGGCTCTGATGTTTTCTCGAGTCGGCGCAAATCATGCTTTCAGAGTCACATCTCCTTGATCTGCGAGGCAGCACTCAACTCGCTCAACCCGGTGGCCAGCGCATTTAATGTTGCATTAGATATGCTTCCTGTTTGTTGCTTGGGCTGGATTCTCGACGTGATTTTGTCCTTGCAGCAATATGATTCACAGTCCTTGGCATGTGTGAGATAGATGTAATGCGGCGATGTCTATGCACTACGCGGCAAGGGAATGTCTTGCTGTTGGGTCATGAGCTAGACAGTAATCAGGTCTCACCACTATCCTGGTCTGTTGCAGTGGATGTTCTATTATTTTGTCGCCTGATGAGGATGCCATGATCATTCTACTGACTTTTTTCCAGCTCATAATCCATTATTTATTTCTTTTTGAGAAATGACGTTCATACTCTGAGAATAGTTTGCTTTTGTATAGTACTGGAACTATGTCAACACTGACCCTTCGAGAACTCAACAACAAATACTCCGTATGGAAATAGGAAACGCAGAAAGTGCCTCTGATAACGCTCCCTCTTTTATGATCGAATTAATCATTCCCTACCGAGTCAGAGCGGGGTTGATCGACTTGAACCGGAAATGTATGACGATCGCGGAACGAAAGCTCGCAGCCAAGATCATCATAGAAAGACAAAAGCAAAACCCAGAAAAACGCCAATGTTCCACAGTCCCAAAAGAAAGACTCTTCAGCCGATCAACATTCCCAGCCGCTCGTCACTCCAGCGTATCCCTTTGAATGACCGTGGACGACGATTGGTTCCACGGACACAAGAGGGGGATCGCATACATCCAAGCTGTTTCCCCCGCTTTGCCAACCCCTGGCAGCGATGATTTTTGACCCGTGTTGCTCGCACCTGTCTTGACTATTCTTCTGGCGCTATTGCGAGTAAGTTTGGCGTGATGATGCCTGTTGGACGAGGACCGAGCTGATCGTGTGACAGGATCTCGGGCGATGGGCAAAGAGCATCGACTCAAGACGGGCCATATGGCCATCGTCTTGGGTATTGGGCTCGGCGTGGTCGTGTTGATTGTGTTGAGTTTACTGTGAGTGTTGGGTTTTATTGCAGAGCGATGATCGATGGGATTGCACTGTGCGCCCATCTATAGTCTTCGCTCCCTATCTGTGATGCAAGCTCTAGATCCTCCACTAACAGAACCAGGATGACCATCTTTATCAACCGCCGCGATCGCCAGGCATTCCTGCGCTCGAGAAAGAACCCCGACGAGCGGCTCGCAAGCTTAGACGCTGTGGCACCGACCCGCACACTGGAGGAATGGTGGATCAATACCAGGAGTAAGATGGGCCTTTCTGAAGCTGTCGACGGCCAATTTGTGTGGTAGGTTTCCTGTGGTATTCACCATTCAAGTGTGGGTAACTGACATCTGTAGCGCCGTGTGTCTGGAACAAGTGGACCGTTCCGAAGAGATCCGTGAGCTGCAGTGCTTGCATGTCTTCCATCGCGAGTGTTTGGAGAAATGGTTTCTCGGTGACCATTTCAACTGCCCATTGTGTCACCGCGCGTATTTCGTGGCCGAACATCCCCCTCGGAACGATTATGTGTGGATGGTATGATCTGGGCGCGGGCGTGGTTGTTTGGATTCTATGGATTATAATTTCGATACCCCATAATGACGACTATGATTATGTTTGTGGCTTATACACCGTCCACAGTAGATCATCAAGTGACAACGTGTTCCTCTTGAAAGTCAATGAAAGACAGGTGAGGTGATGTGTCACAGAGCAACCTCATCGCCCGTCGAGGGATATTCCGTGGTAAAGTCCCAGGTGTTGTAGTTGGACCAGTTCAAGAAGCTGGACAAGCCGAAGGTGGCATCGTTGAACACATCTGCTTGCACAGGTCGTGGGTCGAGCAGCTGATCAAGGATGTGGGCCAACTTCTTCTCGGCTTCTTTGCACGTCTTGTAGTTTCCATGTCCGGGGCGCGATATCCAAGACAGTATCGAGGTGAATACACTGAGGTTGCGAATGAGCTCAGCCCGGGGAAGAGTGACAGGATGCGAGTCCGGATCATGAGTTTGATGAAGTTCAAGAAGCAGAACGCTAGCCGCGGGGAGACCATAAGTCAGAGCCTACTTTCGTTAGAACACGTCTCATGCAAATTCTTCACGGACATGCATACAATCCAAGAAAAATGCCTGTCAAGATCGACCATCGGGGTGCGCATTGGGCTCATGGTAATGACGATGGAAAGTATTTGACGTGAGACATCACAAAGCGCATCTTGTCCCATATTCGTGTGCTTCATTTGAGCCCGGTAAAGTAGAAAGCGGGTGTAAAGGTAGTTGAGATAGAGGTTAGCAATGTCAAGCCAGGATTTGTGAACGTAGTCATCTTCGCAACGATCGTAACGAAGGTGATTAGGGGCTTCCTCCCATACCGCACGCACTTTCTCTTCGATTTCCCTACGGTGAATGGTCTTGTCAGCTACATCTGCAAGCTTAAATGGGTGAAGAATTCTCACTTTGATTTTCGGATCATATCATGCGGTTCGGTATTTCCGAGGGCAATGTCAAGAGCGCGCTCTCTTTGGACCGCGAGCTGGAATCGTAACCGGGTCTGAGAAACCCGGGTGAAGACTCCATTTTGATTCCAACCGTTTATGTCAAGCTCGCTGATAGCTTGATCGAGAGCATCTCCTCCAGCTACGAGGATCTCGTCGCTGAGATCCAGTGGAAGAACTAGTGAACAATACCTTCGATTCATAAGTGGTGGTCGGCCAACAAAGCTGGCCGTCATCTTGTCCATGTAGAAGGCCGAGATAAAGCAGTCTCTTCGCCATTGGCGGAGGAAAAAAGGACAATTTTGAGAATTCTCGGTATCAAGATGAAGACCTGCGGCATAGACTGTGGAAATCAAGTCGCCTAACCCACGCCATGCTTGGTAACCTTGAAGTTTGGTTAGTGAGCTGCTACATGGGAATGTCTCCAAGAAAAAATTCATACTTAAGTCACCATACTGTTGCGTCCGCAGCATAACATCGTTACATTGTAAGAACACCAGGAGTTCATTAGCTGAAGAGGCCTGATCGCAAAATTTGAGACATATTGTGCTTGCCACGGTCATTTGTTCGATCAGACGGTCTCTGGCCCGCGAGTCGTGTGTACCCTGTGAGATTTCAGGATTATTGTCAGGCGTGATGACTAGCTGTTGTCCACACATGGAGAAAATATTCCCCAGGGCCTCCCAACGGAAGTTGGCGCCGGTGAAAGAAGAGCAGTATTCTTCGATGGTCATATACTGGTGTGTGATCATCGGACGGGAAGAATTGTAAAAGATCTGTGTTGCGAGAGTTTGTAGTTGCGGCATCAAGTCGTCCGGATTGAAGGTGTCAAAGATTTCCCGGATCGATTTCAGAATAGCATTCATGATGATCTTCGGAACGATGCAATTCCATGTTTGAGTGTAGAAGGTGTTCACCCACGTTTCCCGGGTGTTTAAGCGGTAGAGCACCAATAGTACATCTGCGCCGGTCCGGGCCCGATCAGGCTCGACAGACAAGACGGGGTGAGAATCAATACTCTCCTCTGGCTCAAAGCCAACGTCTCCTCGATGCTCCGCAAGAACCGCCGTGAAACTGGTGGTTCCCAAATAGCCTGAAGGGGCTGATTGCGGCTCCAAGGGTGCAAACAAGCGACCACCACCCAATGACTGTGGACTCGAAGCACTACAGACACTCAGTCTCTGGGTCCGTCTTCGAGGCGAGTATACTCTTACCTGGAAGCATGCTGACTCGCAAGCTGACGTGGAGTCACCGGACTTGGCGATGGTGATGTGACCACTGCCACTGTTCTACGTCGAGTCATGGGTGCCGGATGGTAGAAACATCGGTCGTTTATGCCTTTGGTAGCGCATCGTCGACACACCGGGCGCTCATGATCACAGCGCTGTTTGGAACGACGGCAGGGCTCGCATGACTGTAAGGTCCCATTCCGACGTGTTGTCGCAGATTGCGAGCGACGGTTGTCAGCGATTGCCATCACAAAGATAGCGAGGAAACGAAGATGAAATTAGTTGAGGCGAAAGTGTCAGAGACAAACCGCCCGAAATGGTTTAGCGTGTGTCGCCATTGATAGATTTAAGTATTCAGTCTGTTTTGTAGGCCTATAGTATTTCTATTGTCGATTATTGCCAGATGCTATAAAGTAGGTAATGCTAGGATTCATTGAGGAATATCTCTTGACCTATCAGTATAGAAATTCTATTTGATGGAATAAAAAGTGGATTCCGGCCGAGTCCAAACTCTCTTGACGCCGATTTCGCTCTCAATGAGTTAATTCACCCGCCATTCGTAGACTATAACTAATACATATTTTCTATAACCCGAATAGGTTCTTCGTGAAAGACTTGATCCAAGACCACAGATGGAATTCACCGATTTACATCCATTTCACACTATCTCCCGTCTCTCCAAACAGGGCAAGTGATGCGCCCCCACAGAACCGTTAAGCTCAGGGTCCCTTGGCATCTGCAACTCAACCTTCTCATTGGTTCGCTTCGGCTGGGCAGTCGAATTACGACGCTGTCTCCAACTCTCTGGGTTAGGAGGATCTGTCTTCTTCAGCCTTCCGGCTTTATTTTGATGCTGTACTGAGCTAGATGGGCCGGAACAAGACAGATTGACTTCACTCGGGCTTGCGAATCATATGCACCGCATATCCTGTCTTTCTCTGATCTCGCAACCAACGCCCAAGACCAGCCGAGAGGGGGTGTGAGGGACCGACGCTCTCAGCTTCCTTCATGGCCAACTGTCCAGTCGACCGCGACTCGTTGTTTCGGAGTTCGGCCATGAAATGAACATGTTCCAATCGATGTAAACGACTTGAACCAAGTTGATCCTCATCTCTCCAGTATGGTTGGCGTCCCAAAGAGCAAAGGATGTCAAACTTGCATTCGACGGCGCGTGAAAGTATGTCTCTATCGCAGGAACCACTGGCTTTTCTCTGATATGTTACCATCAGTGCGATAGATCACAGCCAGAATGTACACAATGTCAGAAATACGGTGTCGATTGTCCAGGGTACATGCGCCTCCACAAATTCATGGACGAAGGCCCGCAATTGCACCAGCGCTTCAACAGAAGATCCCAGTCCACCTCTACCCACGTTCCCGAATCCATTGATGAACGCATCACCCCGTCTCTAGCAGCTCGATCGATTGGCAAACAACAACCTGTGATCTTCGGTAGTTTTGTCCTGTCGGCATTCACTCGCTGGTTCGGTCTGAATAAGTATCGAGTCCACGTTCCGTGGACGACATACATCGCACAGAATACAGGACAAAGCGCAGCCTTTGATACAGCAATATACTGCATAAACTCAATGTACATGGGCCAGTCCAACGACGACACTACACTACAACGCTCAAGTCGCGAAGTCTACAGCAAAGCATTGCGGCTATTCGGCCAACAAATGCGTGACGCGAGTTCCATCAGTTCTCGCGAAAGTGTGAGCATTACGATCGCGCTGAGTCTATTCGAAGCGTACTCACGTACCGATTCGGACTCATGGGCTCGTCATGCTGCTGGTACCGCCTTGTTAATGGCTCATCGTGGTCCGGCGGCTCATCAGACGGGCTTCGATCGCTGTCTATACCTATCCTTCCGGAGCTTCATCGTCGCGGAGGCTTACATCAATGGGAAACCATGTATTTTCGAGCGACCAGAATGGCAACGACTTATCCACCAAGTTCGATCGGAAGATATGGTATCGCCAAGGGTGGATGGACCCATTGCACTGTTCATCGATTTACAAGACCGGATCTTCCTGGAAGTCTCCAAGGCGCCGGGATTCTTATTCCGAGCAAGACGATTACATGATTCGGATGATCCGCAGCAGGCTCGCCAGGATCTGGCAGCAGAGGTTGCTCACAGTAGCCGAATCCTATATACTCTAGCGACACAGCTACGTCTTGCCGCGACCGTTCAGAACTATGATGTGGATACAAGCAAGGGAGACACACCCTTCATCGGTCCCATCCCCTCAACATTCCCACAGGAATTCGCCAACAGCGTACTCCGCGGCTCGGATCAATGCAGCATGCTTCTCTTCCTGCTAAGTGATTATCTAAATAAGGAGCAGGGTCAGGAAATGGCATCTTCCAAAGATCAAAACAAAGTCCCGGTCTCGGATCCATTACCATTTCGGATCATATCCAGATTGAGCCATAAAAAGGGACAAGGATCGAGCTCAGCAAGTATGCTCTCTGCTAACCAATGGCTTGATATGGTCGCTGCATCGATGGGACTGGAGGCATTTGAGATTGTCACTTTGGCGAGGAGCACCGCAAGTCTATCTCTCGATGCAGAGGACCACATGGAATAATTAATATCTCACACCGCTAAGATAATGAATAGAGTATCTTTAGTACTTCTGACATCTCTCGTAGACTCCAGGTTCCATTGACAAAGGGCTGGCTAGCAGATGAAAAGGTCCCAAGTATCAGAGTAAAAGATCCGATCCGGAGATGACCAGGTGGTCAGAGGATAGTTTGCAGACGATACAGACAATGATAGGAACATTGACACTAAAGGGGATATTACGGTCTATACTCTACTACACTACAAACTACGACTGTAGAGATGGGAGGAAATGCACAAATTCATGCATCAAATTGTCGTATCGCCGTAGAAAATAACAAGCAAAGAACTCCCACGATCAAAACACCATGCCATGAACGTGCAAAGGCAGCTTTGTTAGGATCCAGCAAGAGAATCCCGGTTTTGGACAAGTTTCGACTTCACCATACAACCTTGAAAGTCGCGTATCAACAGAAAGCAAACCAAACGCCGCGCAGAACATGCCCAGAAAAAAACATTGTCACGCCGGAAAGAACCAAAAGTCAAGGCCGAGAATCAGCAACATCAAAGATCATTAAAAGAATTCAGATGTAAACAAAAGGGGTATGCAGAATGATGTGTGGGGATGAAGGAGTTTCATCAAGACAGGAGCTCAGTGATCAGGAATGTCCGACAACTATTGCGCAGCTCGCACAGCGCGGCTCGGGCTAGACGTACTGCCAACGCGCCCACTCGCCTTGCGCACTCCTCGAGACTCGCTCTTGGTACTGTCGGTTACCCGTCGTGGGCTGGGGCGGACCTTGTTGACTGAGATTGGTCCACCACCGCTCTTCCGGCTCACTGGGGTTTTTGGGGCCGGAGCTTCAACCCAGTTCTCGCGATCTTCGTGAATATCGTCAGTCAAGGTATAGCTGGCGGTGACTGTAGCCGAGTAGCTGATGGACCGCGAAGTCGGCGATGCCGCAGGTGAACGCGATGATCGCTTGGCGAGCATTCGAAGCTGAATCTCTTCATCACTCTCGCTGCTTTCATTGCTCAAACGCTTCCCGCGGGAGCTACGAGGCTCCTTGTGCTTGTTGCCATCTTGTTCCGTCACCAGCGAGCCGGATGCAGTTCGAGAATAGGGGTGATGGCGCGAGTCCTTGCGATGTGACTTGCGGGGCTGTCCTGGCGTGGGTGCAGGCAGATTTTCCTCGTACTGGTTGGCGGCACCTTCATTGCGGTCAATCTCTCCAAGTGCCGCGCGCTTGGAGTGACTGTTGTTGGGTGGAGTAGCAACTGGGCCATTGCTGGGGCGCTTCTTAGCCGAAGCGCGAGCCGGAGTTACCGGCACGGGCTGAGCGTACTTCTCACGCATGCTATCTTCGAACCACCATTCACGGAATGAACCTTGGTTGAGATGCAACCAATGCTGCTGCGGTCCAACAACCATGCCAGGGCGCATGAATCGCATGAACGCAATGATCTCATTGGCAGTAAAGCCATAACGATAAATCAGATAAGCACCGATCAAGCACCCGGTGCGGCCCAAGCCGGCCTTGCAGTGAACTGCAATCCCCTTCTTCCTGACAGTGATCATCTCATGTGCCATCTTGATAAACCGCCGAACCAGTTGAAGTGGCGGACAAGTACCATCCTCGAAAATCATGTCAACGTGCTGGATGCCCAAAGCTTTGAAATACGACGGATTGTAGAGCTCCGAGTTCAATCGGACCACAAGACCCACATTGCGAGTAGCGAAATGAACCAGCACATTCTTGAATGGCAGAGGAAGTGCCGATGCGCAGACCTCGGAGACAGTAGACGGCAAAGCATCAAATTCCGGAGTGTTCATAGGGGTCGGGGTAACCGGCTGGTGTTGAGGCGAGGCAAAAGCAAGGAAATGTTGAGTGACCCAGTTGAAGTCGCCCATGTCCACCCTTTCGAACTTTTCGTACCTGCCGCCTGAATTAGCTTCAATGACGCACCAAAAGATGAAAGTCGTGATCTTACTCTTCGAGGTTGAAGTCACGAAGACCACAGAGACCCTGCTCCTTCGCCCTCCAGACACCATAAACGACATCCTGGATGTTCAAGATGAAATCCGCTTGACTGTATCCTGCATCACGAAAAGGCATGTAAGGAGGATCTGCCTGAGCGATCGGCGCCAAAGCCAAGTGGGGTGGCCAGGACTGGATCAAGACCATGTAGCACGCCACGAGGCAAGCTGCATTGGCACGGCTACGTGCATCGGTCTTACTGTAAAAGACGACGGGCCGATCGCTGTTGGCGGGATCACCTAAAATCTCATGGAAGAGCACAGCAAATCGATACAAGTGACCAATGTGGAGCGGACCAAAGTCTGCGTGGAAGGCATTGTAGAGAAGGGTATCGTCAATCGTGAAATACACTGGGGACCGTCTTTTGGTGGTTGGCGTGGTTGGCTGGGCTCGGCGCTTGCTAGGAGACTTGGGTTGATCGGTTGAATAAGGAAATGGAGTTCTCGAACTTGGAGTCGAGTCATAGGAAGCCAGGTACAGGCGGTCTGCAGAAGTTGGTTGTGAGCACCCCGCCATGCAGTCAATGACAACATTGGGATTTACCAACCTTGAATGTATTCAATCATCTGGCCGGCGCCAGCATCGGACGACATGTTGCTGTCACAGGACTGCTTCAGCGACTAGTAGAGATGCAACCAAATAAAAGTAAACAATGCAAGCGGAAGTCGCAAGACCTTGGGCACGACGGTCAAGGCTGACAAGGTCAATTGCGAAGATGATCACAGAAGAACAGCAAGAAAGATGCACGGTCTTAGACGCTCATGATCCAATTCGAAGGACCAGGTAAGAATAGTGTGAGGAGGGGAAGCTGTACAAGAGCAAGATGAGGAAGAGAAGAATCTCATGTTGGGGCAGCTGCCATGCCACGCTAACCGCTGTTATGTTGTGCTGGGTCTGATCGGGTTTAGCGTGGTCGGTTGGCTCGACAACGACTGGTAGCCTGAGGCGGCAAGAACGTTGAGCCTTATGTCATCCAAACAATCCGCTTGACAGCTCCATTTAGACGAGTAACACTTTTGCCTTCCATATCGATTTCTTGTTGCTTAGCAACTTGGGCCGTGACTTTCACAATAGTGGTCGCGGTATTCATTGAGTCTGTCTCGGCTCAGTGGTTGCCTAAAAGGCAGCCTCGTCCGTTGTAATGCTTTGAACCCGACATTCCATGAAACTGGTCAAGAATTGGAGTTCCCATGATCATTAATAACAATGACGAATAGACCAATCGATTTCATCTATCATGACGAATTCTTGTGTATACCTAATTCTAGAAATGGTTATTTCCAAGGTTATCTCATGGGTTCGTCATTCATTCACTCGAGGTTTGTCTCGACATATATATCCAGAACTTCTGTTTACACTTCTCAGCTCAAGCATACACATTACCTAGGTATTCAACTGCAATTGACATGGATGCAATTATTAGAAGGTAACCTTCGATAGTATTATTCTATAAGCTTAGAAACATCTTGCACCCCGAAATTGTCGTCATACTCCGCAGCCGGGCTCTTTGCCACTCCGCTATTTTGTTATTCTTGTTGTTTGTTCAGGCGATCGCCAGGGAGATATTCTCCACCAACCAACCTGATTGGTCTGCCAGGTTTGCATCGGACCTTGATCTGGAGCCATTGATCATCATCGGAACTTCATCACTGTGAACTTTTCTGTCATCGATAACTCTAAACAGGTCCCTGGAACTCTTATAGTCAAACATCCCTATCATCTTCCCTTCAAGGTCACCTTACTCAACATGGAGTCACCTAAACATCCAGACGTTTGACGGTCAGCGGATTAAACTTTGGAGCAGCCGTCGACAAGGGACCACGTCGGCTTCGTTGATTCTTTCCGCGTCACCCTTGCCTGTCCCCACCGCACGGGCCAATGTGCTGCATCATCCCTCGCATCCAAAATGAGATGAAGCTCCATCATTCTTGGCCGAATAAGCACTTATCTTGATGGTATAGCTGAAGATTTCATCACACATGAGGTCATCTGGCAACAAAATATTCAGTATTACTCTTGATCATGATGCTGCTTTCTTCTACTTGATGTCCCGTCTGATCCAGTTCCAACATCACTGATATGGGGACCCTGACGCAAGATTTCAATTGCTGCTAGCGCGCGACTGAAACAAACCTTGCACCTTGCTGAATTTCTGTCAGCCTTATCCCAATCGAGAACACAGTTAACATCGAAACTCTGCTCACGGCCCATCGGATGTTTTCATCGAGTTTCCATGTGGGAACCCCCCTTCTTGGCCTCGACATCCATTGCCGGAGCTATCAGCGCGGCTCGCCGGATGGAAGGTTGTCAGTGTCGATCGTGATTAGTGACATCCAAATGAGGTACCAAGCAAACGCAGAGTGACCCTGGTCCCCTGATGATCGAACCTACTTCGCATGCGAGGAGGTCGAGATGCAGCATGAGGAAGTTCATCAAAACATTCACAACAATTGTATATAAGCTGTCTTCAACTCGGTGACTTGAATCCTTCTTTTGTTTCTTTCCAAGTCACTCATTGCACTCACTTCATTCTTTCCCTCTTTTTCCAACTGTATACATCTTTCATCCTAACAAAGTCACTCCTTCGGCCCTTTTACTCCCGTCACAATGAAGTTCACTGGTATCGCTATCTCTCTGGCTCTGGCCCGTGCCGTCTCCTCCGCCGCCCTCCCTGGCATCCCCGGCGCCGATGGTGCCCTTAGCGGCCTGGAAGGTGCTACTGCTGGTACCCTTTCCGGTCTTGGTGCTGCGGGTATGAAGCGTGAGGCTGGAGACGGTCTCGGTGGACCCACTGAGGGTGTCTCAAGCTCGCTCAATGGCATCACTGGTATCGCAGGCAGCGCCGTTGGAACCGTGGAAAGTATCTCTTCTGGCGCCGCTGGCACTGCTGAGAACGCTGTTGCTGGCCTTGTTCCTGGTATGAACATTTTGATCCGATTGTACCTGCACGTCCGCTAATAACTCCCTAGCTGCCAAGCGTCAGGAGCTGAGCGGTGTTGCTGGAACCATTGGAAGCACCGTCGACAACACGGTCGACGCCAGCATTGGCACTGCCCTCGGTAACACTATCCCCGGTCTCGGTGCCGGCACCGTTGGCTCTGTCTCTGAGACCGCCGGAAACATTGGCCCCGGAGTTGCTTCTGGTA
Source organism: Penicillium sp. PG113-03A (assembly GCA_037042135.1). Lineage (NCBI taxonomy): Eukaryota > Fungi > Ascomycota > Eurotiomycetes > Eurotiales > Aspergillaceae > Penicillium > Penicillium sp. PG113-03A. Next base: position 301,516 of record JAXQJW010000159.1, read on the forward strand.
TGTGAGGTGGATTTATTAAACGCAACATCTTTCCTAATCCTGACTGCAGGGGTCAACTCTATTGCCGGTGGTCTCGGCCGCCGCCAGCTCGATGGCCTGGGCAACGTTGTCCAGTCGAGTCTCACCAATGACCTGGCCATGCTCAGTGGCAGTATGTATTCTGGCACGCCATTTCCCGATGTCTTTCTAACTTTCTTCACAGACCCCAGCGCCCTTATTGGTGCCCTCGGCCAGCTTCAAGGTGCTCTTGCCCAGGGTGACATCACCCAAGGCCAGATCTCTGGCCTTCCCGCCCAGCTCCAACACGTCGTCGCTCTGATCTATACCGCTTAAACGGTCGACCGCGCCAGCATTATCTGGACTGCTGATATGCATTTAAGGTGTCATGACTTCATTCGGTCGGCGTGGACTTGATTCTACTTCTCTTCTTTTCGGCCCTAGATGCAAATTCGGGTTGCATGCTTACAAAAAGCTTTTGTATTATACCTTCCTGAGTGCGCTGTTATAAGTTTGTTGACTGCTATCTGAACCATACTTGGTATTTTCTCCATGAGAAACCTTCCACTATTATACTTCTTGTGCTGCTTGTGTCTCAATACATATGCTGCATATCTTTATTATTTCCCTCTTTACTTCTCTTCGAAACCATTCATTCATGCCAAGGAGCACTATGAATCGCCTCAATAACGTCTGCCTCGATTCATTGAACGATGCGTCCTGTCTTTACAATACTCTTTCAGTCAGGCAATCTGGCTAGCAGAGTTCAAATAATATCTACGCATTGAATTATTCCTTACTGTAGAATGGTAATGTCGATTCCATGTTGTTCGCAGTCTTTACCTATGCTGAGTCATCTAACAAGACCTCGCAAATTCGCGCGCGAGTCACTCTCGAGGCTTTGTATTCTGCTTCGCTGCGATCAAGGAATTGTTCAACCCTTTTCTACATTTGCGACAATCATTGCCCGCAATGGCCACGGCACCGCCCTCGAACACCGAGTTTCCTTACTCTCTGTACGAATTCACCTACCCCACCATTCAGACCTCAATCAATAGCCAAGACGAATACTAACTGAGCTTCAGGGTTATTTCTCTCCCATTGCCGTCCAATCGTCTTGCTTCATCCGCTATGCAAACCTTCGAGGTCGACGCCGAGTTATCCCCCTATGTCCGCCGCACTTTCTCCCTGGAGACCCCCTCCTCCGACACTGCTACAGAACCGCAAGAAAAGAAGCAGAAGCAGGACCCCGACGAGACAAAGACAATCTTGAAGACTACTTACTATGCAACCACCAACCGCATGCTACGCGTCGCTGTCAATGGGTTCATGGAGAGTCTCGGTGTTGTCCTTGGTGTGATGACCGAGTTGGATGTCGATGTGCTCGAGGCTGAGATGGATGGTTGAATTTCTTAATTCAAGAATATTTTCGTCCAATGCCTGTTATGAATGGTGCATCTCCAGGTGTAGATCACTTCGATCTACATGTGCTCTGAGAGGTCACCGCGAACCGAGAGATTACTCCCACCTCCGAATCCCCATCCAGCCTACCTTCAGGCTCATTTCGAACTGGGCCCTTTTGGTCCCGGTCCATGACGTTCTAGTCAAGGTGCGGGGCTCATCGCATACTGGGCAAACTTGCAATGCAGAACAGGGCCTGCCAGATATGAATTGCAGACTGTTAGGATGGTACCGATGTGACTTCATAACTGCTTATTGGGATACTCGGATCGTTACTGATTGAAGGTTCGCCGATGTTGTCAATGGATGAAGAGTTATGCCCTTCATAGTCCCTGCATAGATATGTGCAGGTCCAGACCAGCCAAGCTTAATGATTCATGAGCAGAGAGGAGTAACTACATAGTTAGTTGCTGATCTACCCTGTACCTTTCCAGGCGCCTGGCGCAGGTACGGAGTGTCATCTATATAACTTTACTACATACATACTGTGCTATATACCAACTAGACTTTCAATTTGATTTATCCTGATGGCGCTCAACAATATGCAACTATGTGAACACCGCCTGCATAGGTGGAACCTCGATTACAATTTCCAAATATCGAGCCAGGATTGCAATTAGTGAAAACAGGCAGACTATACAGTAGAGAACCGTTGTGCCGTTCAGCCAATCAGCGCACGTAGATTTCATCGATCGGATTCGGGCGAAAAGCGAATCCGGCGGCTCCTCCATATCCGGTCTGGGCTTGTGATGGTAAGAACCTCGGTCTGGTCACTCAATACCCTGGCCATGCTTATATCACTTCGCCACCAACTTCATTCATCTCGTCGACTTTCTACCCTTCGGTTCTACGCATCTCCCAGCTTCACACAACCCCGCGCCATCCATTCAAGATTTTCGACGTCATCGCTCCGCCTCCCTCTCCGCAGCCTTAAGCTTCCAGCTCTGCGACCCCAGACTACTCTCTCGCCACACTCCTCACAAATTAGAACCATGGCCTCTGCAACGACCTTTTACGACTTTGAGCCTGCCGACAGTACGTTTTCATACTATCATTGCTTCTACTCCGCGACACGAGACCCCAAGTTACTAACGTGACCACCAACAGAAAAAGGCGAGCCCTTCCCTCTCTCTTCACTCCAAGACAAAGTCGTCCTTGTCGTCAACACCGCCTCCAAATGCGGCTTCACGCCCCAGTTCGAGGGCCTCGAGAAACTCTACCAGTCTCTCAAAGGTCGCTACCCGGATGACTTCACCATCCTCGGCTTCCCCTGCAACCAATTCGGCAACCAAGACCCAGGGTCGAACGACGAAATTCAGTCCTTTTGCCAGGTTAATTACGGTGTCAGTTTCCCCGTCCTGGGCAAGCTGGATGTCAATGGTGATAGCACCGCGCCTATTTTCTCTTGGTTGAAGGAGAGGGCGCCCGGTGTCATGGGATTGAAGCGGGTGAAGTGGAACTTTGAAAAGTTCCTTGTCTCTGCTAATGGGGATGTGGTGACCCGGTGGTCGAGCTTTACCAAGCCTGAGTCGTTGGAGGATACTATTGTCAAGGAGTTGGAGAAGGCGAAGAAGGCAGGTACTCTGGCTTCGCAGAAGAAGGGTGGCCAGGAGCAGGCTAAGTTATCCTGATTCTGGGTAGGCTTTTGTGATATAATTACCTTTGGCTTTGTACTTTAGTCTGGATATGCTGCCTTGTTCCTGTTACAATGACACTCTAATACCCACGAGACACTTACTTTGCATGGGCTGTATTTGACCATTACTTTTCTGTCGGTTCTATCAGGCCGCAGAGTAGATGTCCTGCCTTTAGATTCTAACGCTTCCAGCCTTAAGTTAAGCGAGCTCCATTTCATAAATCAATGCTTCCTTGCCAACGCCAGTCTCTAAGCAATAGCGCCACCCTTGTTGATCAAATTCCGCAACGAAAGGTCATAGACCACATCCTCGACTTTTTTGACCTGTAGGAGCAGTTAGTCATTTCTGTCCGTCATGTTGATATTTCTGTGCAACTCACGCTGTACTTGATTCCATCACTCCGCTTGCGCAAGATGTCGTTCTTCAGATTCAGCAGTTGGAACCCAGCGAAGAGGTCTTTGATAAACTTGCCGATCTGGACCGGACGGTCATAGTCGCCAAAGGTGACCGAGTTAACCGCCAGGCGAGACTGGGAACATGAGCTTCGTTCTTATGGTTTCAAAATGATGTACACATACCAGTTCCTCTACCATGGCAATTAGTGCCAGTAAATATTCTTCGATTGTCAGGTGGAAAGCATCTTGCTCTTTCAAATTGACCGGAACTGATGCAAGAATTAGTGATATGGACAGAAAAGATCATTCAATGATGCCTACTCTCAAGGAACTTCCCCACGTCCTCAATAGTCATGAACGAGGAAGAATCAGGCCCCTTGTGCTCCTGTAGACCTCCAAGCCAGGCACATAGCTCAACCGAAGAGACCTGACGAATATCAATATCGTGACCGATGGAATAGCAAGACTAGGCTCTAGACAAACCAGGTTCTGAAGTTCCCGCGTCCACAGCCCATTGTACTTGTAGAATGGGTGTTGATCCGCCACAGCCTTCAAGCGAGCAACCTCTTGCTTCTGAGCAATAATCTCCACGGCAGCCGCATCAAGAACAGGCTTCACTATTTCTCAGTCAATTCTGGGTGCCTCGTATAAACCCACCATGCAATTATCGAGAGCAGGTAACAGGAAAACACATACACTGATCAGACGGAGTCGAGTGCGCCCGTGAAAGAATAGCTTGTGTTGATCGACCTATGAAAGCGACATCAATTTCTACTCATCCCGCGAATCCTGGCAAGGGTGCCCTCAGATGAAGACGAAGACCTGGAATAGAAATTGACTGGTGAATACCTTTCCGCGCAAGAGTTTGCACAATCTCGTGTAGTTCCTGGATGGCGGGTCAGTCGTTGGTGATGGCCGTTTGCGCATTCACTTTGCTGGGGTTGGGCTTGGCGCGAGAATTCAGCGTCGCGGTGGACTCACATCGCGTACAGTGGTCTCCGCGTCGATTTTGGTCTGGAGGTCTTCGAAGATGCGTTGATCGATCATTTTGTCAGGGTCGGTGATTATTATGTGAGGAATGAGTGGGTGAAGTCGTGTGGCGAGTATCAATTGCGGGTGACGAGAATGGTGCGATACGTCAGAAGCGGAAGACCGTGAGACCGCCAGGCAAGCTATGAATAATGGTAATGTTTCAATTACGCATATACTGAAGGTGCTTTGTTTCGGTCGCAATGTGGTTTACATCGGGACTAACATTGCAGGGATCATTGATCGCTGTCCAGCAGTCAATATTAGAGAAGCAGTCAGGCTACAAAGTCTAATTTACTCGAACAAAATATATATCGCTAAGCCATCACCAAGATCTTCATTGACCAACTACCCAAGGTATCACTATCTCCGTTTTGCACTCTTCGCCTGTACATCTCAAGCGGTCGTAATCGTAGAATCATTAAAGGCGCAGCATCCCGCGGATGCTGCTCCTGTCGCCCCCTCCAACTCAAGGTCATTTAATACCGGTATCTCGTCGAGTAATCTGTACGCATATTAGCCAATGGGCATTTTGGTCAACCAAAAGACTTCCTCACCTTTAGGGCTGACCACCAAACCACGGCCCTTCTTCGCGCCCTTGTAGATGGTCTCCAAGATGTCGATCAGCTCCTGCTTGTCCTCCAGCACCCAGTTCAACTTGTTGTTATTGCCGGTGCCGAAATCGCACATCATGTGCTTGTTGCGGTAGAAGAACATGATCGTCATGGTGTCGTAGAGCTCGTACATGGTGTTGAAGTCGGGTACTTCATCAATGTCGCACAGGTAGACGACGGCGAAACCTGATATCTCCAGTCAGTAAAACAGTATGAGGATATTGTACTTCTAGATACTTACTCTTCACCCGTTCGGCGATCTTGTAGAGGACTTCATCCTGGCGGATACCTAAGGGCGCATTGTTAGTCTGGCGTGGCGTGCAACGAAAGAAGCCAACTTACAGTCTGGATCGTGATCTCGCCCGAATCGGATGACCACAAGCCGCTCTTCCTCGGAGAGAATAGCCTGGTCGACGTGCCAGGCTGTCTGCAGATGAGGCAGAACAATCGAACCCATTATGCTTTCGACGGTGCGTGAGGCGCAAGAGGAAATTCATGGAGCTCGGGCTTATCGCCCCGCGATAGTGGTCATGTGATCTGTCCAGCGAAGAAATGCTGGTCGGATTATCCATGTGCTATTCTTTGAAGACTTAGAAGCTATTGATGTGATGAGCAATGATGATGTGTATTTGGATTGTGGCCATGATCATGGACTGAACCCCACAATCGTCGGAAGAAGATTTGCAATGAGCGTTACTGGTGTCAACTCCTACGCTTGCCACCAAATCAGAGACGGGCTGAAATCCCAAGTATCTCAGGGCAAAGTGGATGATTTACAAAAGCAGTGTTGTAGACTCGTTGCCACCCAGCATGCTGCTGGATGTTGCGCGACCGAGAATCTCAGTTGCTGGTTTGTGGTAGTCGACGTATTCGCACAAGGAAAACGACTGAAGGGAGCATAGGGCATTCAAGCGGACAGTAACCTTTGACAACACTTCGGGGGTTAAAGACTTGTACGGAGTGCAAACGGGGTGTTAAATCATAAGAGCTGGGCAGCAGCCAAGAGAGTTAAGCTTTGGCAGTGGCCATGCCTGGCCAGACAGGGACAGGGACATACAACGGGACCAGTGGCAAATGCGACCAGGCCAAGGGGCAAAGGACATTTGCAAGGACGGGCACAGGCTGGGGAAACAACTTCTTCTCCAAGCGGTCAGACAAGCCGACACAATTGATGAAAAAGGGTTCGCGTCGATCGGGGGTAGTGTAAGCCCGATGACACTGTGCGGCTGGCATGCGCAAGCACAGAGGCCAACCACGGGATCCAAAAATGAGAATAATCAATGTTGTTTTCCGTAGAAAACTTTCAGAGATTAAACTGAAAAGAACAGATACTACACTTGATCTAAGCCAATTGGCAAAGAGAGCTGAAGAAGAAAAAAAGAAGAGGAAGGGAGCGGAAGGGAGGAGGTATTTATACCCTGAGGGTGATGGTCTGTGCGCGCACTAGTGGCTAGCCTCGCTAACTCCGGCCAATCAGAGACGAGGATTCGATGACTCACAACACTCCTGTTTGCCACGTTTGCCATCGAGCCAGCTGACTCATTCACATGACAAAGTCACCTGCCATCCCTCAGCCCCAGCCCTAATACTTCCTGAACGGGACTAGAGCCCACTGGGCGAATTTTCCATGTCGAAATGGGCTCCACTATGTGATCTTCTCTCGATCATTCCTCTCGACGGCGCAGGATATTCACCTCTTTGCGACCAATCCCAATTTCTTCATCCCATCCATTCGTCATGGCTCCCGCTGTTGTACGTTGAAACACTACTCTGCGAACCGCTTTGCTGTTCCGCCCGACAGTCGAGTCTCGGTGAACTTGCATTCGCAACATGGCAACGCTTGAATATTGAAAGATCTATTCGGGTGGTCTATGTGAGCGCAAGTCTTGCCGGGACTCACTGGGGCATTCGAAATGATGGAGCAGTAGGCTAATTCGAATCCTTCCCAATAGGCTCGTGGTCGCAAGGCCCAGAAGGTCACCCAGAAGGTATGTTGCAGCCTATACACCATTCATTGCGTTCTGAGACTAACCCAGATTTCCAGTACATCATCAACGCTTCGCAGCCCGCGAACGACAAGATCTTTGATGTTTCTGCCTTCGAGAAGTTCCTCCACGACCGCGTCAAGGTTGAGGGCCGTGTTGGCAACCTCGGTGACAACGTCGTCATCTCCCAGGTTGGCGATGGCAAGATCGAGGTCGTTGCCCACATCCCCTTCTCTGGTCGCTACCTCAAGTACCTGTGAGTAAACCCTGGACGCAGTCTTGATATCATAACGGAGCATAACTAACTGTTCACCCACAGGACCAAGAAGTACCTCAAGAAGCAGCAGCTCCGTGACTGGATCCGCGTTGTCTCCACCTCCAAGGGTGTCTACGAGCTCCGCTTCTACAACGTCCAGGCTGACGAGAACGACGACGAGGAGGAGTAAATGCGCTCTCGCAACTTCGACTCTTGACCTGCTTGTCGACCGGTTCGAACTGGTGAAAGTGCATCGGTTGTCTTGGGAATCCCTGGACAATAACGAGCCAGATGGTTTGACCATAGATTTGTGGGATAGAGTAGCCCCCGGCTACCAATAAAAAAAGACTATACCCTCAATTGACCTTGACTAGTATTCACTGTATTGCCTGTAGAAGTAAAGGTGGAGCTCTTACCAGGGCTATTCGAAAGCAACGTAAAACATTTGGCTATCGATCAGTTGTGGCACGTCACATGCAGCAGTGCTCTACTGAGAAATTGGAATGTCACCTGCTCGAGAAAGTTCCCAGTACTAAACCAAGGCTGACAGTCGATTAGTTCTACGCTCGCAAGAACAAGCATTCTCCGTACATCAGTGTAGAACGAAGAACGAGCTCCTCGGCTCGCAATACTTAGGACTGGGCTTATATATTGTTGCAATACAAGAAATGAATCGATCAGCAATTCAATCGCTGTTCTCTATGCATTCGCCTTCGGATTCTCCCGCGCCCAGGGAAGTGTTCAATCACCTGGGACTTCGAGCCGCACCAAATGGATCTGACTCGACTGTGCAATGGAATGCGGCATCACTATGCCGCACTACTAGGATTCTTTCTCTTTTGTCCCACTCCAATCCCAAGTTCCAACAAGGCCTGACGTGGGTTCTTAGACTCTTGACCAGGCGGAGGAACAAGCGTGTCATCCTCAAATTTCCATCCCTTGGCTTTCAACCGTTTCCATGCCTCGCCTGCTTTCACCCTTACCAAGTCTCCCGTGGCGAGGGAATCCTCCTTGGAATCGTGACCGCGGTTTCCTCCAGTTTGAATGTCACGCTCTAGGAATTTTCTAGCAAGAGCTTTGAGACCCATTCGGTATGGCAGGCCGCCCCGTGGATGCGGATATAGCAGGACGGTGTCGATGACAGTGGGGTGGATGACACGGCACACATTGAGATCATTATCAATTGCATGGCCTATCAAGGGTGTGTCTGGTTGAAGGAGACCAAATAGCAGGTCTCGTGCTGCAGCAGGGGACTCCACAAATTGCAAAGGGGGCTTTATTGTCTCGGCGGGATTTTCACTGGGAGCCGGAGTGCCATAAGGAGTTGCAGCAGCGTAGTGCTCAGGAAAGACACCTGAGAACCGCGAATTAAGATCCAGCACTTCACCCATTGGTTTAACCAGCACGTCTAGGAGGTCACGTCCTTCCGGCCAACTGATCGCGGTCAGACGAATCATCTCCAGACCCATTGTGGTGTATCCCATTTCGCAGTCCATGCACACAGGCTGCATCGGGCCTCTATCAGGCTGGGCTGGAGTGGCCTTGAACTGCAGAATCGATGCGAGGCGTTTAGTCTCGGACACTTTGAACACGTGTGTGCTGGCTTTTGTGCAGCCGGATGAAGTCCCAAGGGACTCACTGCAGCAAGGAAAGTATGCCTCAGAGGATCCGGTCACGTTGTCAGTCTTTTTGCGAGCTGGATAGATTGGTCGGCCGGGGTGATAGGTACATTGACCACCGCTTGCCAGTGCTCCATCCTCGCGCCGACCTGGGAAAACTTGAAACCGACCACTACATCGGTCGCATTTCTCCCAGCCTTTGGACTCGACAACGCCTTTCTTAGCGGTTTCAATGTCTGCTTCGGTGGGTGCTCGCGTGACATAGCCAGCCTCCTCAAGACCATTCAGCGGGGTCACAAGGGCAGAAGCTATGGCAGCCTCTTCCTTTGGGGTGAGACCTGTGTCGATTGGTTGATACGGCTTTTCCGTTGAAGGCTGCGAAGGCCTTATCTTGTAGTATCGGGTATTCAAGTGCGCCATCACATCCTTAATCCAGTCCTCAGCGGTCATCTTCGTCAATTTCACAATCCGAAGCTTGATCACATTGGAGTAAACGCCCGCGCTATCCTTAGCTGCTCTTTCCTCCTCATCCAAGGCCATAGTGACAATTTCGTCCCGAGTGAGTACGAAACACTTATGGGAGGGGTCTTTTTCCTTGATTAATTTCTCATTGAGGGATGTCATGGCCGAAAAGAGTTTATCCAGAATAGCAGATCTGGTACTATGGCTGGCCGGTGATTTAGGTATCATGCGTGGGTTAAGACTTTCCTTTGGTGCACGTCGAGGAGGAAATTGTGTCATTCTGCTTGCTGCTGAAGATACAGCAGTAGTGGCTTGGGATACCTCGTTCGTTATTTGCTCCGGTGGCGAGCGTTTGGGTGGAGGAGACACCGTTCGGGTGGCAGAGCTTAACTTCACGGTGTCATGAGTGGTGTCCCGGAGGTTTTCAATAGACCTAGGTTCTTTTGAGACTTTTGAGACTGAGGTTGAGTCATCCAATATAGGCTGAGTGGATTTCGAGCTTGTTGAGTTGCTTGATGTGGCACCAGGTGTACTTGACAGCTTGGCCTTCTTTGGTACAGGCCCTTGGTCTGGCAAAGGAGGAGCGGAAGGTAAAGCAGTAGGTTTGTGTAAGAACATGCATGTCAAAAGTGAGCATTGCTGGCCCTCAGGACAGGGCACCCCCGCGAATAGACCGAGTGTGGTGAACATGACAGGCGATGAAGTTAGATGCCTCTGTAGTCAACACGACTTCACTGGGGACAGAGATATTGAATCCCCAGTCAGAAGGCTCTCAGTAAGATGTCATAAAGAAAGCATATCAAATGAAAGCCAAGCCCGATGGTCTGGTCTTTATTGCTGATCGACGGAATCGCAGCCAGGACTGTGCTTATCATCAGTCAGGAGACCAGAAACATGAAACATCATCAGAAAACCAAATAACAATCTCTGATTATCTTATCAATGGAAAGCACCAGTCAAAAGCCTTGACTAGAAGACGATCTCATGAAGTATTGAACAAGTAGAAGGAGTGGTCGGCAACATGAGTCTCGAGCAAACCAGACAAACTAACACCTTAGCATCAAGGCCTCAATCTTATCTTATCCGCCACCGGACGAAGCGAGGGTGTCTTAACTCCGACAGGAAGTGAATAAATGCTCACCCCCGTGTTGATGCGCGTTTTTGAGAAAGCATCCCATTCAAATGTTCATCTAACATTATGTCCGAGACTTTGACCAAAGCCGACCATCTATGTGTCCTAGTGCATGGGTAAGCGCACGCGACCTCCGAAGATAACCGAGCACTAACCCATCGCCTGCAGACTCTGGGGAAACCCGTCGCATATGCATGCTGTCGCCGCAGCCCTGAGAGAAAGACACGGCGATGATCAACTGCAAATTCTGTGCGCCAAAAGCAACAACGGCAATTTTACCTACGATGGCATCGAGGTGGGTGGAGAGCGATTGGCACATGAGATCGAAGAGACCTTGGAGACGTTGGATAAAAGGGGGCAGCGAATCCGGAAATTGAGCATTGTCGGTTATTCGCTTGGGGGATTGGTTGCTCGGTATGCCATTGGGCTGCTGCATGCGCAGGGCTGGCTTGAGAAAGTCGAACCCGTGAATTTCACGACATTCGCAACACCCCATGTGGGAGTACGGACGCCGCTCAAGGGGATGAGAGGCTACTGTTTCAATGTGCTCGGGGCGAAGACTATTTCCACGTCAGGGCAGCAGCTATTCATGGTGGACTCGTTCCGTGATACAGGGCGACCTCTGCTCAGTGTTTTGGCGGATCCCCAGAGCGTCTTCATCCAGGGTCTTAAGAGGTTCACTAGTCGGTCTGCCTACGCAAATATCGTCAATGACCGTGCTGTCGTATTTTATACGAGTGCGCTCTCCAAGGTGGATCCTTTCCATGACTTGGAGAAAATCAACATCAACTACGTCGAAGGATATGACGATGTGATAATCGATCGTGAAGAATATCTGGGTCCGAAAACACCAGATGAGGAAACAAATTCGCGAGTATGGAAGCGGTCTACAGCGCTGTTGCGAAAGGGGCCTATATGGATACTCTTGCTTTTCCTAGCACCCATTGCCGCGCTTGTGTTCTTGTTGAATGCTCTTGTGCAAACAATTCGCAGTCGCAAACGTATACAATTGCATGGAACGGGACCGAATGGCCTGCGATTTGGACGATACCGGATTCCTTTGATGATGCAAGAAGCCCAACATGTCATCGAGGAGGTTTATGAGCAGGTTAATGCTCAACAGGGACCGGCCTATCTCTCGGGTACTGAAGACGGAGCCTCCGAAAAGGTGAAGAGCGTTTCCGAAGAAGATGGAGTTGTTTCTGCGAAGGCTCACGGAGATCATCTTCGATTTCCAACGCTTGCGTTGACGTCGGGCCAATTTGCTATCATTGTCTCCCTGCATGATGTGGGAATTCACGTCTACCCTGTTCATATCCAAAGGAACGGACACAGTCATGCTGCAATTATTGTTCGGCAGCCCAAGGAGACATTCTGGGAAGGAAAAGTGGTCATGAAGCATTGGCTCGACACAGAGTTTGTGATTTGACCGGGAAGAATCTTTATCATATCAACTCATACACTGAATGGCTACTTGGAGTCCCAAATTATATCTGCATGGAATTGGAGTTTAATATTTACATGACACTTGAATCACTCTCGCCATAAATTTTACATAATAGGTAGTCGGGAATCAAAAGGAAATGTTATGCCGAAAACGTAAACATCCGTTAATCATTCCAGGACCAAATCAGTTTTTCACCGCACCATTATTTGCCTCGGCGGGAGTCTGAGAGCCATTCTGTTGCTTGTTATGCTCGCGTTCAATGGCAAATTTGACCGCGTCGTAGATGTTATCGCAAATCTTTCTCGGCTCGACACTCGGTTTGGTTCCATCTTGGTAGACACCAGTCTTGACCAGGATTGAGTACCAATCGATGTCACTGATTTCATTGAACTCGTTGGTGCCACGGATATCCGACTCGGGGGTATCGCCAAAGAAGTAGACCGTGGATGGAGGCTTGTCTATCCCCAAGGACTCACTTCGCCACTGTTGGAGCAGCCGGGTGGCAAATTGAAATGTGCCCATCTGCGGCTTACCAAAGGCAATGGTAGTGAGTTTCTTGCCGGTGACAGCATGGTAAAGGGCCTCCACGGAGGCGCGCAGGGCGCCCATGCCAATACGTGAGTATTCATGCGAAGTGGACCAAACGACATCGTTGTGCGAGAAGAAAACGGGTGGACCTTCGTTATGGCGAAGAGACCGCTTGGACAAATGCCCTTCTATTGTCATGAGGCAGTCCAGAATGATCTGTTGATCACCAGCCCAGTCGCGGCTGTCGGCGAAGACAAAGATGGCCTCGATTTGGGTGTTTTCCAAATCTAATACTTTGGAGTTCTTGTACTCTTCGTCTGTCAATTTTCGGAAGGGAGTGGTATCTTGTCGTGTCTTGATGATATCGCCGGGGGTGATCACGTTCTTGAAGCCGTAGTCTTGAGCGACAAGGCGGCATTTCTCTCCTTCGCCACCCACGACCAAAACGGTGTTGTATCGTTCCGCCATGTCACGCATCGGGGTATGACCGCAGATAAATTGACCAGGAGACACTTCGTAGTCTAATTGACGGCTGAGGTCAAGGCATCGTTCCGCTTCAGATTTGCCACCGCCGTTTGTGAGGAAGATATAAGGTCTGTTAGATAGTTAGATTAAAAGTTCCAAAAAGTGTTGCCACCGCTTCATGAACGACGGGAATGGGACACAAGACTCACACTTTAATCCCATATGGATTCTCGCCATTGATGTATCTCATGGCTTTGACAGCTTCGGGGATGGGGTTCCCCCCTTTAATGAAGACGCCATCGATATCGAACGCCAACGCAAAGTCCTCGCTCGTCACCATTGGGGGATTTGACAGTGGACCAGCTACCGGAGGGTAATCCTTTGCGGCAGTCACGTCGTCGTCAGCATGATATTGAGCCATTTTGTCTGTGATAGTGATGTTGCGGGGAAGTGTAGAAAATATCAGATGGATCGGGGAAAAGATAATGTTGGGACTATATATAAGTCGGCCCGATTGGTGTCCAGACAGTCTAACCGGCGGATCCTCTGAGCCCCGAATGTTCCCCCGTGGTCAAGAAGTGGGTCGACAGGGAAAGTGTCGCAACAGAGGAAGATCAGGATCGAACCCTCCCAGGGAAACGTACAGTTTGTTCTAGATCTCGAATGGTTCACCGAGATAAAAGCTCAACAGCAAATCAAGCTTGAGGCTGTCGCGATTTTCGTCAAAATATGCGCGGGCTGCAGTAGTCGGCAATCAATGTCGCGCAAATTCAATCAAGATGTAGTTAGGCAGATGCGGTAAGTGGGGGTTGCAAGCCCATTATTATATCATTCCGAGGCCCATCAACAAGGAAATCCAGATCAACTGGGACCCACTAACTCCTTCGGATAACTTTCGTCATTCATTTTTCTCTATTCGGTTAGAGTATGCTGGTTGCGTGCACTGTATCCCATGGCGAGAACAATCCCCGCGGACCCACATTGATATACTATTGGCATAGAACTGAGCATCCATGGCCTCTTGGTAAGCCTTCATTGATGCGTGCAAATGAAAGTGAACTGGTTTCAATCCTATGAATGGAACCATGATTATGCCGGGGTTTCAATGGCCGTTGGGTGATGTGGGGTAAAAGACCATGGGAATGACAGACTGGAAGGGATTATTGTTCTGACTAAACCGGCCAATTTTCGGAACCGGTTTCAATCTTCGTCGACTTCCCGCGGTATGCAGAGTATCTGATGTCGAGACAAGAGAAACCGTATCCAATTCGAAGCACTGAAACTTGCAATACACGTTGAATTGATCATATCCGAGTCTTTGTCCTGCATGCTAGTCGTCTTCGAGTAAATGTTGATTGTCGCCCGGCAGTAAGCGCTCAATCCAACCTACATCATAGTGGAGCCAATCGAATATCTTGACGTCATGTTCTTGGCGGCTGGCGCAAATAGCCTCAGGGACAACGGATCAAGTTGAATGGGTCTGAAGACACGGTCAAATGAACTTCTAGAATTGGTTTCTACCAGAGTTAGTCATCTGACAAATTGAGGCAGAACACGGTCATGTGTGCCTTGGTACCGCCACACACCAAGGCAACCAATGTCTGCCTGAAGCCACTCTGCCACATTCCAGGGACACTTTGTGTGGCAAATCAATCAGATCGGGGCATGTGATTCGATGGTGGTTTTGCAGTTGATTATGAAGGATGGAAAGGCGAAGAATCTCACGAATTTGTGACATCCGTTTGAATTGATTGGCGGAGAACACTATGATGAGCGCCTTGGGTTCACAGTAATCCCGTCAGGTAGATAGTGGAAACATTACAGTCTCAAAAATAGGACTGAAGTATGGTAACCAAAGGTGAACTTAACATAGATGAATGGTGCGGTATGAAAGGTTTCAAGGGACTCAGTCGAGGAAGCAAATCAATCGGGGTTTGCACTTTGCTAATTGTTATTCTTGTGTTTCCGGCGGATTCAGACAGTAAAGCAGCCATCTCCATCGATTTTCTGTACTTGCGCAACCTTTATCGTGTGCGTGTTTGGAGACATTGTATATGAACCAGACATATTTAGCGTGTATGTTTACCTAGCGATATAGACACTTGACCGAGTACCATAGTTCGTTTCAGCATCACAGGACTGTCCTACTTTAGACAACCCCTTTAATCGGCGTCGAAAATAAAGAAGCAAGTTCAAGACAATAGAATCCTCGCGTATAACCCGGTTTAGTTGTTTTCTTGCCATCTAAAAACGTCAACATTGTGCCTTTAAGCATATGTCTCAGAACGGGACCGCCAAAATACCTATATCTGCACTGCATACAACAGTAAAATATAGTACTTCCTTCATCAGCACTTCTCAACTGCGCCTCAGACCAAGTCGCCTTTTTATTCGCGCACTTGGGACATTCCACCTCGGTAACGGGGCCATCGCCAAGATCCTTGTGAGAAACAGTCTGAGTCTGCGAGCGAAGCTTATTCCGAAGGGTCGACGGGAAATTGGTTGATGAGGAAACACGTTCATGAGTGAGCATGGTATCTAATTTCAACGTCAGGGTATATGGCAGACTGAGAACATGACTGCGACGAACTTTCAGCGACTTTTCCACACATCGGACAGGGGATTTTATCTGCGGCTGAGATTGGAAGTAAGTAGCCGCAGTCTTCGCAGAATTGCACCGCCATTTGGGGAGATGTAGCTGATGGACTATTGAGTAAGTAAAAGGAGATGGATTGTTACCAAATAAATTTGGGAGAGTGAGAAGATATTCTTTCAGTCACATGATTCTGAGTGTTAGTCACGGCGTAGATTTATCCTTATGCGGCTGCTTGCGCCGTTGCGACTTGATATACTCGTGGGATTGGTGGACCGAAGTTAGGGCGAGTCTCTTCATCGATGGGATTGGATGATTGCCCCACTTTGGGGATCTTAGCGCAACGAGGCTCAATAATGAATTGCATTCTTTCAGGAAAGACCTAAGCATATCGTATATGACCACAGAATATCTTGAGCGCATATCGTGAAGCATGACTTGACAATTGACGAAATTAGAGCTCGTATGAAATCAAACAATATCCAATTCTCGCAGTGAATCTTGATTGAACCATGAATTGGATAAGTGGTGGTACAGCGAGTTTACCTGAAGCTAGCAGATTCTATGAAATGATTCACGACATCGCTGTACAAAAGCCACGAGCTAGTGGGTTTCTCGTTTATAGAGACATACAAAATAGCCGTCTTTAAAGTACATGACAAATGAAGATAACAAGAAAACAAGCTATCATCCTAGATATAATACATAATTCCCTCAATCAACACTCAAGATCAAATCCTCGCCACGCCTCGAAGGTGTCAGATTTCTACTCGTCGGCGACAGCCGCTTCGACAGATCTTCCGGCTTTTTCTTCGGACTCGAAGGGTACAACACCACGCCGGGACTTACTTCGGAGGGGTATGGGAGTGCCGAGGATGCCATGGACGGGAGCGCGGGTGGTTCCGTGCGTTTGAGCCAGAGGTCTTCTGGGCAGTAGGGAGCGATGACTTCACTTGGTGGACGGGGGCTGCTATGGATTTGGACGCGCTTGATATCGTCTTTGCGGACGATTCGAGGTCGCGAGACTATCTCTGATGGAGTGTTGAATGCAGCTGGCGATGGGGTGTGTGGGGTGTGTTTTTGTTTTCCACGTGAAGCGCCGCTGAGGATACGGCCTTGCGCTGTGGTAAAGGGTGGCGTTGTAAGATGGGTGTTTGAGGACGTGTGGTCCGAGGAGCCAGAGCTGTCATTTGGTGCGCTGCTGCTATTTGAAATTGTGGAGGTGCGGTATGTAAAGGCTGGGCCTAGGCGTCTCTCGCTGGGATTGGTATGAGATTGACTCGAGCCTGGCTGCGGTTGGCCAGGGACACGCAAGAATTGCTGAGCTGGAAAGCCATTTTTCAGTGCCCGGGGATTGGCTGGAAGCCCTGTCATCACATTTGGAGATTCGGATCGCTGTCGAGGAGGTTTTCTCTCTGTGGTGTTTTGTTGAAATTCGTCTTCTTCGAAGAGGGTTTCTCCGCTAACGGGTCGAATACTCCATTTGAGAGGTTTCGGATATAGTCCAGCTCCGTGGTCAGGATTATTCCGAGCTGGTGTATGCTGGGGCGATAAAGTCCTGGGAGATGCTTCCAAGTCCGATTCTGAGCTAACGGCAAACCCTATCCTCTCATTCTTGCGAGGCTTCTCTGGACGATGTATATCCTTTATGTTTGCAAATCGCGGTGGATACTGCGAGGTTGGATGGAACTCACGCGGGGAGCTTGTCATTTCCTGGTGGGTTCCGGAACCGGGAGCAGCTGGACCTGGTTCTGGTTTGATACCTGAACTCGGCGATGAGTGTTGAGATGAATTCTGCGAGAAGCCTGGAGGCTCTGTCATAGTGCCTCCAATCTCAAAATTGTGTTCGGAGCTCGCTGCACTTGAATCAGACTGGTTCTTTTCCTTCCACCGCTTGCAGCAAAAGAACACGGCGATCCCGATGATGAAAGAGCCTGCCACGCCAGAAGTTACCGACACACCAATAACTGTTGCCGGGCTCACAGATTGTTTCTCTTCCTTTCCTGGTCCTGAGAAAGCCGTGGGGGAACTTGCGGTGGACTGATCTGTACTGGCATCTGACGTGTCACTATCCGAAGGTGAAGGATGTAACGAAGTGGTTGTAGGAGTAGTGCTGGACGTCGTCGCAGTAGCAATTGCTGGCGGTGCTACCACGGCGTCGGAAGTTTGCTCAGATGCTGTCGAGCTAGTGGTTGTCACATCCGTTGGAGGTTGTGTGTTTGCAAATGTCGTGGCAGTGATGGTAGCATGAGTCTCCGGTTGGGCATCAGATACTGGATCACAAATGCGATAGACCTTGGAGCTTTTGACCACCTTTGCCGGACATAAGGCATACACACAGCTTAGTGCGGCTTCCCCCAGCGTGAGCTCGCTGGAAGTTTTCGTCCGGCATAGACACTCGACATCCGATAGTGGTTTGCATTCCTCGGGTGTATAATAAGATCTGATGAAGTTTTCCACGCAGGTCTGAGCGCAATCGGGGATTGTTTTCGAAAGATCCAACTCCGGATCATCGCTCGAGGTGGTCGGGCCGCTTGCCAAAGATGGCGCGACTAACGGGAGGACTGTGGCGAGGAGTCTGTAGACAGAAGAGAGGAGCATAATGTGGTAAACTAAACAGGTATGAGCATTTTACCAGGAATCCTGGGATGTTTGACAAACCTTTTCGATCATTGCATGGGAATGATTACCCTTGAAGCCATAGAATCTTTGAGGTTATCATCGTCGACTAGGAGAGTGCATGAATCGAAGATATTCACCCTCGAAAGTTGAAAGAGAAAAGCAAAAGCCATTCAAGCCGCCAAACTGGATTTGCGACCTAGATAAACATGTCACAAGCCAGCGCATTGCAAGAAGCTACGCGCTAGCGATCGAAGGAGCCACCGAGTATGACGCCCATCGGCTCTTTACGAACCAAGCAGATCGGATGGCTCCCAATCTTGAAACATGGCCGCTGAGGCGGAGCACGTATAGGCGCCATTGTGAAACTGGACATGGGGCTAGCAGAGACCTTCCATGTAAATGGGTTGCGAATCGCTTTGGATTTTGCAGTGGTTGGATGAATCGTGGTGCTGGCGCCTGCGTTACGCGCCGGGGCCAAAATGGGCGCTTGACGTGCAGCGTGAGCAGACAACGCGCTGGGATTTGTTTCAAGAGGTCCGTGAGTTTAGACACCGCGCTGGGATTTGTTTCAAGAGGTCCGTGAGTTTGCTGGTCGCGTCATTGGTCTCGGGTCTTTGTGAATGTCGATTTTGGTTGGTATATTCGTGGGTGAGATGGAATGGTTGTCGACGGCGAGTCGAGCAGCATCTTTGAACCAGACGGAAATTCCCGTCGTACTGTGAGAGCGGGAAATATTCCCGAATTGATTACGCCTTTTTATGGTCTTGACACTTTCCCACAGGGCTGAAAGTGACGGAGGTTAATGGCCAGAAATCAGCAGCTACGTGACACCAGTTACTGAGAAGAAGCAAAGTCCCGTTTCAAATAATTCCCATTCCGTCAATCGTAAAAGCTATCCACCCGCGGGCCAAGCCGAGGGTCATACAATAGAGGTGGTATCATTTGAAAAAGCAAAATCCGCATCAGATCCCCTGAAAACAAAGGAAACCATGAAAAAGAGACTGAGGAAAGAAAAGGAAAAACGGAAAATGGCAAATGGCCATGCCGGTGTGGATATGACCAGAATTAAAGAGCTGCAGGAGACTCGGCCGAACCGGACTGCTGCGGAATCACGCTGATGCTCTCAACGCCATTGGGCCACTGCGTCACAACACCCAGACACACACGCAATTGAAATTTCAAATGAGATGGTCTCGTAAACCTTCCGGTTCGATGACGGTCGGAACGAACGGCCCACGATCACGACGTGTGCAGAGTCGATCGGACGAGGCTAGTATTTGAAAATGATGTAGCTGTGACATTCCGGTTAGCAAATGCGAATACCGACCAAGGGAAAAAAAGAAAAAAGTTCATCACATACAAGGCGTGGATGATACCGGGCACCCAACCCAGGATGGTCAAACAGATGTTGATCAAAAAGTGCGAACCACATCCGCTCTCCAGGAAGACACCCAGAGGGGGCAGGATGATGGCGAAGATGATCTTGCAGATGTCCCTGAAAACTCGACGTTAGCGCTGCGGGGATCCAGGGGGACTGATGATCTTGACACTAGAATTCAACCATGCTGAGATTGAGCCAAGTGACGAGATGAATAACTTACGAGGCAGTGAAAGGCATGGTGACGGTTGGGAATGAGGGGGGATGGAAGGAGGAGAAAAGGTGGAGTACGGGATTCTTTATAAAAGGGAGAACACGGCAGGAGATGAAGAGCTTCGTCGCATTACATCATGATCAGCGCCACTAGAGGCTGTGGCTGGCACCAATCAGCATTCAGTGGTTGTGGCTTGTGGTCATTGTACAAGGTTTCGGTCTAGCCTGATTATGGCGGAGTGCATTTCCCTTGGAACTTTGATCCTATCCCAGTTCGTTGTTTGCCGGTTGCCTAGTGGACCTGGCGTCGCGCCTTCCCTGCTGCAGACTCCTGCGGTCTTTAAAAAAAGAAACGGCGCTTGCACGTTTTTCATTTCCCAGCCCTACCCATTTGCCCCCACCGGGCCAAGGTCTTGTCCCTTGGCCAAATGACATGACCTCACCGGTTGACGCAACAAGTGGATGATCGCAGGATCAGATACTCTTGGCGTGAGTCTAATAAGGTTCCAATAAGGTAGAAAAGCTGTTGAGATCGGCATCAAAATTAAGATGTCAAATTGGGACGTGGGAGTCCACATCCTCCAATAATACGTTCCACTGTGCAACATCCGGATCAGGGGCCACCAAAGTTATTCCCAGCTCGGTTCGCCCAGATTATAAGCCAAGGCCCACTAGAAAGATCGAACCTGGTGACAAGGATAGAATGAGGTTGCCTTCATTGTGGGTAGCTGAGTGCTTAACGACCGTTTCATGGTGGCTTATCTAGGTACATCCGCTGAGCCACTCTCTCCACTGATGCTGGGCGCTTGGGGACGACCGTAGATGTCTGCGATCGCTGCCTATGCAGTGTGGCCATGAGCAATTGCAGGTTTTCTGAGTGCCTTCTGTCAGTGGTCCCGTTTCGTGCTTGGAATCCTTCAGGGCCTGACGCGCAGCAAGGACCTTGATTTTACGCTTTTCGGCACTTGGGGCTGGTGGGTTGAATGTGACATCTATCACAAGGATCAGTGCCGCGAAAAACGCATGGTGCATCACGGTCCAGGATCGCGCCGGCTTGAGTCCAATTTTGGGTCCACCTCATCCATCACGCGCCAAAGTTCGAGAATTTTAAGGGCGGATCGAATACAAACGGCGTGAGAATAGGCGTATTGTGATTTATCAGGCCCTTCAAGGAAACGGCCGATGGAGTTGGCAGAGCCGCGTGTCCAGGCTGAAATGTATGCTGATCCACTGCCAAGCGATATAGGGCCGCTCTCTACAGATGCCCCGGCTTTGTTCAATACTCGTGGATCGAGCCTAAATGAGTGGGGAGTTTGTCGATGGCTTGTTGGCATTTTGAATCCAGTCCCAGAATCTCGTAGTCTGGCTCTTGAGAGTGTTGACGGTAGGACATCGATCATCTCTGCAAATCTGCGCACCTTGCACTCGAAAGATAAATGCAGACATCGATGTGGGCATGGAGAGAGGATATGTTCGCTGAATACCGCTGGCTGCAATGTACTCGTCAGTACTGCTCGACACGTTCACATTCATGTGTCGTGGCTGAAAAGTATAAGCGCCTTCTTGGGGACTGCCGGAGAAATCGAGAAGCCTGTACATGGTCGTCATTCAGCATGACCACAGACACAGACGAAGCCAGTGAATGTTAGTACCTGATGTCACCTTGTTCCAGACCTTGAAATAGAGAAAAGTCCGGCAAGATAGACCCGTATGGCCCGTATGGGTCTTTCCGCTATTGTGCTGCGAACTGTGTAATATATACCCTGTATTACCGATATCTTCAGTCCGAAATCCCGCGCCTCTGAATGGCTACTCCCCACAGCTTCAACTTGCTGCGTATTAAGCCTTCTTGTCTGCCGCATTTCTGCATGGTCGCCGATGTAGTGGCGGCGGATCATTAACATCATGCCACCTCGAGTCTCCCTCTTGAAGGAGTCGCGCTGGGTCACGCGCTTCGCCAACTTCCAAGCGGTTCGCCGGATATCAGGACGCGCTGCTTTCGCATATACATGGTGTACCACGAATCCTGAGGCTGTTGTAAGTCAATGGGATCTCATTCTTGCAATGAGAAGCTGATTTGAGTTTCTAGAGCCCGGATGACATTGTTTCCAGCTGCTCCTCGAGCTCGGCAGCGCTTCGAAGCTCGAATCCTGATCCCTCCGCTCTTCTCTTCCTCGTCACCCCTCGGTTTGCCCATTGGCTCGATCCTTCCAATCCATTCCTTGGAAAATGCGTGCGCGACCTATGCCCTTCTTCCTCGCAGCCGGATACGCTCTATACTGTGGCAGCAGTTGTCGACAAAATCCCAGGCAACGCAACACAACCCAAATCAACACCAGAGACTAGCGATCTTGCGCAAGAGTATGAGGGCATATCTATACTAGCAGTTGCTGCAGAAAATGTGCGGGGAAAAGCCGCGCCGAAGAGACGGATTGGCGCGCTGCCTAATGAGGAACCGAATCTTCTGTTCGCAATTCAAGACGAGCAGAGTCCACAGGCCGCAACACATGAAGTTGGGCTGCGACTCGCCAACACGGTCTTTGTCAATGGAAAAGAATCTACTCTACTGGGCATGCGGTGGAGTCAGGATCCGAATCAACGTGATGGTTGCTCCAATGATTATACCCTGGATCGGTCTATAGACCTTACAGGCTGTGTCTTCGAGCATAATAGTCCCGCGCTCAGCTCCCGCCTAGATCTCCCGCTAGAACCAGTCTCGCAACGAAGACGGGTGATTACCAGCATGGGAAACATTTTGCGCCAAATAGCCAAATCGACGGACGCTGCTTCAACAACGCCGATGCCGGCCTCTGCGGAGCTAGAAAAGGAGCTCCCACGTTACATCGCCGAAAATAATGTCGTGGACCAGAGAGTGTCTGTCTGGGCCCTAGTTGAGAAGCCTGACATGGAACTCGTTGATCAGACTCTATCCACGCGGGAACAGCTTACAGAATCACTGCGACAAGGTGGGAAACTGCACCGAGTGATGAGCGGTGGAGGCGGTTGGGGAAAGAAGCAGGGTCTCCTTTCTTTGGATCCTGAAGTCAGCTTCACAGGCACAGCTCGTCGGAGCGAGCTCCTCAGTCTTGATGAACTTTTCAACCCCAGTCCAGAACAGCCATTGGCCTCGCCACTATCCTTGGATGAAATCATGGGTGGTGATGACCTCTCGAATTTATCGCAGGTCGCAAGGGAGGGCGATTTTATCCAGTTCTATGTGTCAGTGGAACCGACTACATCTCACGAAGTTCTTGATCAACCTAAGCTAGGCGATGTCTCCTACTGCTTTGGTATTTTGTCTGATTTCGAGGAGATTGACTCACAGAGCCCCAACGAGGAAAGTGAGTTGCTTATCTCTATGCCTCACAGATTTGGGGCGTTGTCTGAGAAGGCAGTCACATACTCACAACCTGTGCCGCAAGGGCGTCAAGGCCTCGAGTCTAGCACTAAGTTGGATATACCGGGTTCGCGACTCATACTGAGTCCTGTGGAATAGAGTAGAATCTACAAAGTAGAACTGTATATGTACAATAGAATTATAAATTGGCCTGATCCCAATCTTGCCTAGATATATGTGGTAGGCTCACTAGTCTGCTTTAGGCGTCGGTGCAGCTGAGTACCAGTGTCATGATTACATGGTCACCTCCCTCCATCGACTTCTCCCTCTCTAAAATCACAAAGACACAAGGAAACCATGGATACCATCGTGGAAGATACCAAAGAGACGAAAACCCTCCCACTACGCAAGATTGGGCAAGGCTTTTGCGGAACAGTCTGGGCTGCATCGACAGGGCCCGCATTCAAAAGGGAAGATGGCGGGCCTGCTCGATCTTTGAGAAACGACTTTGAGATGCACCAACGAGTGCTCCAAAGCTTTCAAGAATCCATCCAGTTACGTCCTCGAATCCAAATACCAATCTGCTATGAATTTATCAAGTCAACCGACCACAAATGGTGGTCAGTGAACCAGCGAAAATTCCCACTAGGGTATACGCCATGCAATATCATTCTCTCTCAACGCATCCCACCCTTTCCGGAGACTGCAAGACAATTACTTATTAGCAATTACTGCCCAACAAACCTGACACGGCAAATACTTAATAGCGAGCCCGACAAAGACTGCTTGATCAGGCCATATCTAGGCCGAAGACGAACACAAAGGGCTCATACTACGTCGAGATTCACTGCGTTTTCTCTACGGAACTTTCCGCTGCATCTGGATCAAATGGAGGCACTCGGAGTCACCATCAGCGAAATAAATCAGTACGCAAGGGTGATGGCCGAAACTCTTGCGATGATGCATTGGATCAGCGGAGTGGATGGAAACGATATCGAGTTTGTTCTTGCGCCTTCGAGCGAGAATGGTTTCAAGATGAAGTCCACTACTTTTGGAGAACATTCAATGTGGGTGTTGGACTTTGATTTATGCAGGAGGATGAAAATGGACTCGGAAGGTGTAGTGCAAGCTGCTGCTGCATTTTGGCGCAATGATCCCTACTATCCCCGGCCAGAAAGAGACCCTTTGCTCTGGAGTGTGTTCCGAGAACGCTACATCCAGGCTAGTGATGCTTGCGGGGGTGAGCCAGAAGCAGCGGAAAGACGGCGTATCCTGTCGAGGCACTTTATTGACTTGGTGGAACAGGAGGGAAAGCTAAGGAGGGAAAATGAGAATCAAATCGCGAGTTCTGCTTGCTGAAACGCATCTTTTCCAAGCTTTTAATAGTCCCAGTATCCCTGGATGGAAACTTCAGGAATAGACACCCAATGTTGATGGCGTAGCGAAGGCAGAATAGTGATACTGCGTACTGACCATCTACCTAGGTAGGGACATGGACTAGTATCAGGGTGTTGAATCTTGAATTCACAGCGGAGCCACTTGTCCTGGTTCCTGCTGGCGCGAGCCCAGACACACAGACCCGAGTAAATGCATGCATTGACGAGTACTGGACTGCTGAGCTTAGCTGAAAGTTCAGAGAATTATAAACAGGCTGTGGATCAATTGGGGCAGTCGGGGTCTCAAGATGGAAGCAGAGGTAACAATTAACCAATGTAGAGCTGTTGCGGTGCCAAGACCACGTGACGCGATACCCGGTCGTCTCTGACCTTGTCGCCCTCTCCATCCTTCCGGTCCCTGCATCCTACTCGTCCACAGCTTGAGCCTGCACATCCCGGGTTGATTCTTCCATCTCGCTCGAGCTCCAAATCACCCTTGAGATCTCCTTGGAGACATTTTTATATCAAAATGGCTACCGAACTTTGGTGAGTCGTCATTGAGACCCCTTCAGCCCCCTGGAGACCTGACAGCTATGGTTGATCATCAATCAGCGGTTCCTGCTGGCAAAAGCTCACAACTGTCCTCAAACACGACTAACATCTTTTTGAAAACAGTCCCGTTTATGCTGTGAGTCCACCTCTACAACCCCTCGAGTCCGAGCTGGCCGCATTCCAAGTCACCCGTGTTTCAGCCCGCCACTACCTACCATAATGACGGCTATCATATCATACTTGGCAGACTCACTGACTTTGTCTCTCTAGCCCTTCTTTGGTGCGCTGGGCTGCACGTCTGCCATCGTTTTCACCTGCTTCGGAGCCGCCTATGGTACCGCTAAGGCTGGTGTCGGGGTTTGCAGCATGGCTGTCCTCCGCCCCGACCTGATCGTCAAGAGTATGTCAACCCATTACTCCTAGCATCAACTACTGGCGATATACAACAAATGTTAGAACGATTCGCTGACTTGCACATCCAGACATTGTCCCCATTGTCATGGCTGGTATCATTGGTATCTACGGTCTGGTGGTGTCGGTCCTGGTCGCCAACGACCTGACCCAGCAACTTCCTCTCTACACTGGATTCATCCAGTTGGGTGCTGGTTTGGCCGTCGGTCTGGCCGGTCTGGCCGCAGGGTAAGTCTCTACGTCAACGCAATCGGGTTCCGAGACTAATGCGCGAGTCTAGCTTCGCTATCGGTATTGTCGGTGATGCAGGTGTTCGCGGTACTGCTCAACAACCTCGTCTTTACGTCGGCATGATTTTGATTCTCATTTTCGCTGAAGTCTTGGGTAAGTGGTCGCCTTTCCAGCAGTTGTCCGTTCTGGCACTAACCAGTCTTCCCACACCAGGTCTGTACGGATTGATTGTCGCTCTTCTCATGAACTCCCGCTCGAAGGCTAGCTGCAAATAAGCGACGTCTCGTCGCATACGGTGATCGGAATTACGGTACCTCGCAATTCCGTTTTTGGCAACACTGTTCTATCGCGCAGACCCGACCTCTGGGCTGACTACCTTCAATCTGACTGTTGTGTCATCCAGGAGGGAGACAGGTGGAGCAAGAAAGGAAAGCAAAAACAAGATTTCGGCTATCATAAATTCATTTGACTTGCAAACGGGACTTCTCTGTTGATCAACGGTGGTATGTAGATCAGGGGGCATGATACTTTTTGACGAATATCCAACTTAAGGATCATATATGGGTTGGACAGGTTGTGGGTAGATATTGGATTGGCTTACATTGCATGAACACGCGCAGGAGACTGTACTTTACATGGGCTTAACTCCCAGGCCCGCGCTCTTCCCATCTCACTGGGTCTCTGGGTCTTGCTTTTCACTGCTGTGGTTTTCTCTCGGGTTTGGTCCTGCTCTTGTTTGTTTATTCTGTTTTTGTCGGGTCGTGTATTCATTTAGGTATGATATACCAATCCCGATCTGTTCAATATAGCTCTGGTTTATAAGTAGACAACGTGTAGACCTCACTAGCATCTACTGGTCTGTTACTATAGCCGATACGATCAAAGGGAAATTCTCAATTCAAATCCCTGAGTACAGTCCCAATCACAAATGGATGTCAATCAATATAATCTATTGGGTACTCCGCGATATACAAAAGGCCCAAGCCGAAAAAACAACAGCAAAACCAAAGTCCTCAAGATGGCGAAGATTGGATATTGAGTAGAGTATAGGAAAAACGCGATAGAAACTAGGCGCAATATACGGAGGAAAGAGAGAAAAGAGAATATATGCTCTGCAACTGGGAAACACTGAAACCCTCAACCCAGAAGATGCAAAGAGACGCAGGCCGAAGATGATGCATCCGAGAATCCGACTGAAAACCAGATAGACGACAAAAAAGCCAAACGAGACACCGGTCTAAGCATGTTCTAAGCCTTATCGAGCTTTCGTCGGAGAGTGCGTGTTCTCCGCATTAGCTTCTTGAACTTGTGCTTCTTCATCTTCACCTTGCGCCGTCTCTTGGTGCTGATGGCGCGCATGGTGCGGTTGTGACGCTGGCGCTCGATGTAGGTCATACCCGAGGTTGAGCCTGTAGGAGCATCGATGGTTGCGCCGTCTTGCACGCCGGTGGGAGCTTCCATCTCGTCACGGACAAAAGGGCCCGTGTGAGCTTCGTAGGTCTTGCGACCGTCGGCATGACGAGATTCACGGATGGTGAGAACAGTCGAGTAGGTGGTTTCCTGATTCTCGGCTTCGGCAGACTCCATGGTCTCGGAGGTGGAGTTGTTCATGTCAAGGGGAACTGGCGGAGGGGGAGGATGAAAAGGACGAAGGCGCCGTGTGAGTTCCTCCACCGACATCTTCGCTTCAGAGCCATCGAGCATGTGCAGTTCTCCGTTCGTGTCGCTGGTGAAGCTTTGGTGAAGCTGGCTAAACTGCTCGTCGGACTCGGACATGGCATGCGCAGAGTTCTCCATAGACTGAACCGTCGAAGAAAGAGTAAAGATGACATCTTCGGGCTCATTCTTCAATGTTTTCTTGGAGAATATCGCTTCGAAGGCTTCGGAAGACGAGGTCGGAGGAACCGTAGTAGTCACGGAGATCGGGCGATGGATGGAAAAGAACGAAGCGACATGGACATCTAAAGATACCAATGTTAGCTTTCAAATCACCAAAACCCAAAGATTTGGAGGTCGAAAAGACAAGTACTAACCATGTGGCTGACGGTGCTGTGTGGAGGGCACGCTTGGCAGCTTCGAAAATGCCTCATGCTGTTGGCTAGCTTTGGAGGATCCGTTGCGAGCACCGTTGTCCTTTCCACGGCGGCGAGCAGCCTTGCTCTTCTCGCCGGACGAGTTCACTCCCTTTGCCGGAGTTGAAGTATCCATCCGTCGGGGGCCATCGTTGGGCGGAACCGGCGGTTTGGAGGAAGATGAGGAGTAACGGCGTTGGTGAAGAGGCCTAGTTGCGCTGACGAGGCCGCCGGCAGGAACGCTCGGCGCAGCGCGAGGTATGCCTGGCAGAGGCGCCCACGCAGCCCGGCGTAACGACGTCGACAACATGGTTGGTGTGGGCCCAGAGACTGGGAAAACGGTGAAGTTGAGACTGATTCGGAGGCGAAATCGTCGGGTCGGAACTCGGCGTCTCTGATCATGCGGGGCTTATTAATATAGATGCCTCAGGTGTCATGCATCATCACGCAATCTGATTGAGCTTCAATGTTCTACTATAGTGATATGGCCACTAGGTACTACAAAGACCATTGGAAGTTTACAATCGGTTCGAGTAAGCCAAGAAGCCATCAGAGTGATAATACATTTAACAGTATAACACATGTGCAGCGACAAAACAAATGGTATCATCCTGCATAATCAGAAAAAAAGGGGAAAACACCGCCCTAGAATCAAAGCGCGACATCAGGCAAAATCGGGCAGACTTTCAGATGCAATGTAACGAGCCCGAGCATAGGACATGGCCAGAGACTCTATCAAGACGCCCCATAAAGAACAGGAAATCGAGAAGCCAAGGGGATGGTGTCATATCGGGGAGAAAACGACACCGCCGTGGAATGCAATAAGAAGAAAAACCAGCTAGAAGGCTTGACGAAAGAGCAATCATCTTCGTGGTAAGCAGTGAGGTTCATTAAAGGCCACCGGCACGTAGTTCCACTGCCTTATAGTATAAGAGTGTGGAGGTTTTTCTGGATGATCATGTCCTGTACTGATTCCATGGTCGCTTTCAGCAAGGTAGTATCGGTAGCGTTCGTGTAATGAATATATATTTCGCGATCAGGGATGCGATTGATCCCACGGAAGCGGTCAGCGAAGTATTGTTTGGCCGAGTCAAAGTCCGTGTCTGAGCCGGTGTAGTCGGCAAAATGGCTGGAGACGGGGGAGATGGCAAGCTTTCTCTTGAACAGATCGATCTTGTTGAGAAAGAGAATGATAGGCTTCCTCTTGAACCACTCGCCGTTGACGAGAGATTCGAACAGCATCATGGCCTCGTGCATTTGGTTCTACCGCATCATTAGCGATTGTTCGTTCGCAACCTTGGACTGGTCAATACTTACTGCATTCTGATCCTCCACCAGACACTGATCGTATCCAGAGAGAGCAACCATGAACAGCAGACATTGAACCCCCTCAAAGCAATGGATCCACTTTTTCCGTTCTGATCGCTGTCCGCCGACGTCCATCATACGGAAGTTCATCTGCCCCAGCTCGAACAGAGTCTCCATGATGCCAGTGGTCCGAAGTCGGGCTTGCAGCATGTCCTGGTTATCGGGAAGCCACCCGGGTACGAAGATGCGGTCCAGTGAGTCATAGAAGCTATACGTAATTAGCAATGCGTCCCGAATGTAAACCAGGAGACTCACTAGCTTAAGTTGTCGTGGAGCGCAAATTCATGCCCACGAGCAACGGCCTTTTGAACACCTGTGTCGAGCCACATCGCCCTCATGGCATCTCGGACCTGCATATCAGAGAAGGCCTCATCCGAGCCTACATCTGCCTCTGTCCCCTCCAGTAATTCACCCAAAGCCTTTCATACAGTTAGCGACCCATGTCGACAGCATAGCGCGTGAAACATTTGATGTACCTTTGTTTTTTCACTCTCAAATTCTATACCTTCGCTCTCCATTATGTCTAGCAGAACTTTGAATGCGACGACGATATTTGAGTAGATGACGGCGCGCGTTTGGTGACGCTCTTCCTCAGGAAATCCTCCACTGTGGATGATTCGCATCTGTTTGATGATTGTCGATTTGCCCGACTCTCCCGCGCCTAGAGATATTGTCAACCAAATTCCGTGGGTTGGTTTGTGATTTTGGGTCGGACTGAGGGGAGCATGACTGACCCAACAGCAGGATTTTGATGGTACGATCCATTGTCTTCTTGTCACTTTTTAGGCCCCGTTCTATGCGGGCATTGCGCTGGATGGCATCTTTTTCCGCCTCAGCGGGTTTAGAACTGATACAACCCATGATGTGCCGGACCACGTTCAGCAACACTGTCATCGAGCAAAACCGTCGTTAGCGAAAGATCCGATTATCGAAGAAAAATTGAAGACTCGGGGAATTGGCAGTGCTGGTGTGATCTGAATCAGGGATGACTATGGCATTACGCCACTTGCTGAGCGGCGGGCCTCGACGACCAGGGACCTTCGACCTCGAAAGGCGAGGATCCCGTCATCCTTGTTGTTTTTTTCTCCGAGGAAATTGACAGGTGATGGCCTACCGAACAGTACTACACAACCCCTTGTCCACCTTGAACCAACCCAGACAGCGAATAAGCGGGCGTCACCGAATCTCCCAGGGCTCAAGCTTCGATCGGTTCTTCCCCACGCGACGTTCCGGTTTAAATTGCACCCGTCGAGTTTGCAATTGAGCCACGATAACCTCCGAGACAAGCGCCAATTGCGTCAAACGGGCGAGGGATGCGACTTGAGTTGGTTAACGAAGGAAGAAGGGGGGAATTCAAGCGAAAGTGAGGTCGACGGGGAGGAGTTCCAGACTCCAAGGGAGGCAAGAGAGGAATGTAAAACACGGAGAAGGTGAAGATGGAAAGGTCAGAAAAGGGAGGACATCAGCAGTCGCACATCTCTGCCGTCCCACGAGCAGCGGGGAGGGAAGAGGCTAGCGTTGCGATGGTTATCGCTCTCCCAGCCGCGCGATGTTGCGTGGAGTGAATGATTTTCCCCGCTGAAATAGTTTGATTCCGTCGTACTTTTGTTTTGATATTGATTTTTTCTTTTTTCCTTATTCTTTTCTACTCTTCCTGTCTGATTGTTGCTTAACCGTCTTTATTACTAGCTCATCTCTGAGAATTCCGCACTGGTCCGATCCGTGAATACCATTATTTTGGTGGTACAATCCAGTAGGGGCGCTTCTAGATCCACCAGAAAATGGGGCCGTCAAGGTCTGATTTGCCCGAATCATACCGAGATGGGAAACGAATTGCTTACGAACGGTGGTCCTGGAATCATCCTGGCTGTCAAGCTTAATATGCAGAAGGAGTCTCCCTTTGGAGCTCATCGATTACTTTGAATTTCGGAATAATATGTTTCGACATCATTCTCTACCGCCAGGACAAGCCAAGGCGCCGAGCTAAACACCGTCTGACCGCAATCCATCCTACTATTGAACTTTTCCCGCAAAGTATAACTTTCCTCAGACTTGAGTTATGCACGTCAACAGTCCTAATGAGATTCTTCGACCCCAATCAAGGACGTGCAGTCGTTGAAGTTTGTTTTATTCAATCTTTTTCTAGTCACTGCAAGCCGCCATGCAGACCAAATGGGGCCGATCGACATGCAATTGCTCCAACCCGCATAGTGCACTCATCGGCAATGCAGGGGGAATGTCTGAAACGTCCGCAGAATCCATCTACCATAGTCCTGGCCCTGGAACAGTTCTTCTGTCCCCGACTATGGTATCTACTCCGAAGTCAGTTCCTGTTCCCCCGGATGAATGACTTGGTCAATGCCGAGGTTCACAGGTTAGATCCTCCCCCCTGAATGATTCCTTTGTTCCCTCTTTCATTTCGCCCTTGGCCTTCAATTCCTCTCAATGCGACATGACCGATGACGCCTGCAAATCGGATTCATTACCCTCAATTCCCTGAATTGCCCAAGCGCAATCCTCGGCAGAATTGATTCGTTGAGGCTGTGTACCCTAAGCAACCGGTTCGACAGGGCATGGTGGAGCACGTCAAATCATCTCCACAGCACCAAAAAAACCATCGAGCCCGTGCTTCGATTGATGGTGGTTATTTCTCAAGCAATTTATCGTTTGGACTATTCGCCAAGAGACTAAAAGGAAAAGAACAAAGCGAAATACTTGTTCATCACTACCCTAACGCAGGTTGATTTAGTGACATAGCCTACTGTCAGGCACCCCGTCCTAGCTCAACCGGGTTGTGGACCAATTGACCCGAAACTTCCGTTCTCTTCTCCATCGCGACATGAAACCACGGGCTCATCTCGGGTGTTGGTCCCCGGTTTCATGGATTTCTCCGTAGATCCACGAGAGCCAATCCTTTTTGCGCCCCTGAGATTATTTTCCCACGATGGAGAAGGTCTCGATGGACTCCGTACTGATCTCGATTCGGTAAAAACTTTACCGGTGCTTGAGTGAGATTCCACCTTCCCGAGTCTGGAAGTAGATCAGAGAAGGTGAATGCAGTTGGCAGAAATATTGGCAAAAATTCGGCCACACCCGATGCTGGACTCAAACTCAGGGGCCAAACAAGGGCAACAGAGTCCCCGCATATCGGGCAAAAGAGATGACCATGACGCACTTGCCGTCTACACATTCTTGCAAGAGTGGATTGAAGGAACACATTCATTCCTTCGTGTACTCCGCGTGGAAGAACAGAAGGAGTTGTCTGCAAAGAATTTGTCCGCCCGGTTCGGCATTTGCAACGGAGTAATGTCTATCAACTTAATCCATGACGTCTCATTCAGGGGCCAAGTCGCTCACTGAAACTACTCACTGACCAGGGTCTATGGACGGAGTTTGTATGGCTACGGAATACACAGGCGCCTCTCTCCAAGACAAGGATCCAGTTCATCATGCGCATTTTAGCGGGCTCGCTTTCGTTTATACTTTCGGTACCCGACGTCTCCAAACCTAGACTTTGACCCCTACCCCGTAGTTCACGCCAGGGTGTTTACTTACAAAAGCACGAACGCATCCCCGTTATCGATCACAGCGGAAATAGCCCCGTCCAGCCAAACCGCTTGGTGGGACATTGAGTAGCACTGCATAGAGTACGGAGTCCTCCGAGCAGGAACAAAGGTCCAGAAACACAGTGGGTCCTTGCAAATTAGACGTTGTCGATCTACATTTGACAGCCGAGACACCACGACCAGATGGGATTTGTTCCGGGGTGCAGATGCCAATTTACCGACTCGGGCTGTTGTCTTGCAAAGTTCACGAAAAGGTATCTCATGCACTCCGAATCTCTCTCCATCTTCCCCTGAATGGCCCAGGTTATTCTATGTTTAGACTCGGCTATGAGACTTTTGTTTGGTACTTTTGTCAACACGAATTCAGCCTGGTTGAACCTATGTCATGGATTCTATCACTACGGGGTAAAATTGAAGTAGTTTACATATCAAATGTCCCAAAGGCATTGCACCCAGTAACTTGACTTGCATAATCGAGACCCTGCAATCTCCATGGGATTGGATGACGCGTGACTCGCATTTCCATCAGTTCAAAAGCTCATCGAATGGAAAGAATCGATCTATTTAGAGTCACGAGCTTGGACCTTCTACAGATTCGTTGCCCAAAAACGCTTTCATCGACTTCGCCACCCTGGCCGTTCATTGGAAAGAAACTATGTACCTCCTTCAGGGCACCTTCATCCTCTCGATGGAAATTACTCTGAATAGGAGGTTTCATCTCGAATCCATAGAAGTGAGATTTGCCGGGGCAAGGAAAGGGAGAGTCTAAATGCCTGGATTTTATTTGGCAAAAGTCGGTTTCATAGGCGAGACTAGCCTCGAAAGGGCATTTCTAGGAAATGTCTTGCAACAAGACTTGGCTAGCTCCGATTGCCCGCTTAGCTACCTAGGTACTCCGTATACTGTGTATTTGTTTATTTCAAGTGCCGAAAGTTTGATCATTATGGTGACCAATGAAATGTGGTCCTGGGGGTAACTTCTTGGTTTTAGCCGCCACAACTTCCGATGCTTGCCTGGAATCTCGGGAGAAGAAAGAGAAGATCTATTGGATCTTGAAATGATTATTGATGAGCAGCAGAAGCTTATCCCATAACTCCATTCTGTTGGGATCTTATGTCCACATGGTCAGGCCTGACTCCTTCGTTCTAGCATTTCGTTGCTGCTTTTGGTCTTGAGCAGATTTGGATTCTAGGATTAAACAGAAAATCTAACTTGGTACGGAGTCCAGAACTTGCACTTCGCTGTGCTTATTTGCACAACATGTAGTGGTTCTCGATTGGACATATATCACCTTGAGAAAAAGAGGTGGTCATTTCTTACATGTCCAGAAGCTACTAACGTCGGCATATCTTACTCATCCCTTGGGTGAGAATAAATTTCAAGTCCTCAACCTCAACCTTTCTTAGTTTGAGATGCGAGACTCCAAGCAATCAGGACCCATCGAATGTGACGAGATGAAGCTCTTCGCCGAATTCGATGAAAAGCAGGACCAGGATCTTTGGCTAGCCTGTAATATTGATGGGGTTTTCAATAAAGAGTATACCTGTGATATTTGCCACCTACTCAGGTGATGGGCGGAGGATGAGGGGAAGGAGGTGGTCGAACATCCTTGTTGAGAAACCGTGTTTGCAGACAAGCACTGGTCTAAGACTGCAGTGGCGTATTCCTGGGCCACTTTGAAATTTATTTGTATGTCCCTTAAAGATCTTCGACTTTGCCCAATCTGCGTGTAGTCATTTTAGTCCCTCGTAGTTTCTACAAATTCATCTATCATCGTATGCGAGTGCTCTCTCGCCCACACAACCAGACGGACAACTTGCACAGGAGCGCAATTACACTCATTTGAGATGGAAAGTATCAAGCAAGCATAATACTAGCATCAGCTCAAGAGCGTGCATTCTAAATCGCTGGATATCGGATTGCTTCCGTGATCGTATCATTCATCCCTCAACTCCTGCCGAACTCGGCAAATGGAAGCAATCAGGCCCTTGTCTCACAGGCCGTTGTGGCATGACTGCGAGACAGAGTTTCATCTACTCTCCTGAACGATAGGGAGATGACGAATAAGGCGGTTATTCTCGCTCATTTAATCTCGAAAAACGGATCAATCGCAAGTCTCGCCAGCTGATTCGATAAAGACCATGCTGAGCACATACAGCCACTTGCGCAGTGCACGAATCAAGATGATACCATAGCTCGTTCAGAAAATGTGCAACTCAGGATTCGCTCGGATTCAGGCAGCTTGGAAGGGCAGTAAAATGGACGCCCAGTCTTTGAACACCGAGGGGCTTTAAGAAATAGTAGTGATTTTCTACAAGACTTAGTAGAAACGTAATAGGCACCAATTCACGTGCCTCGTTACCTTGAAAGATATAAACATTTTTAGCGTTGAGTCGACATACATCAGATCTTTAGATTTGACATTCAGGAGGAAAACGCCTGTCATTCACAGATTCAATGGTACTTTGATCCAGATATATGATTTGTTGAATTTTACAGGTCAGAGCTTTCAGATGACCGCACATGTTCCGATATCCGAGACGTTTAGCGACCGTAGTCACCAATCATGTCTTCGGACACCAGGGATAATCATAAGGGGTCAAAATCCCCCGAGACATCATATTATTGTGAGACTGGGGGTTCACATCGTGATGTTTTTGTACGACTTAAGATATCACCAATCAGGTTAGCTTAGGCAAATCACAAAACCTGCGGCGAGTGTGATCGCCCCCGCACATGAGGGGACATGGCGGTCTGTGAGCGTGAAGGAAGATCATTGATGAATCAGAGATCAGGTTGGGGCAGAAGGATCATGACCGCGTAAACTGGGAGTTCACATCACAGCCGACATTTGTTTAGACCGATCAAGGAGCCCACGGAGCGACTGGTGAAAGCGTCGCAAGATGTGGTGGGCAACAAGTCGCACTGTACGGAGTACCGGTACAAAAGTCCCCTCGTGGTGACACCCATCTGGGCCAGACCAAATCCTGAGCAGCTCAAAAATGGCCACTGTGATGGGTCCAACGCACGGCATGTCCGAGCTGAGAGCTCCCATCTATCAGCTCCCAGATCCCAAAATCGCGTCACTCTGTGCCGAAGACTAAGTGGAGATGGCACAACGGCGGCAACATCGGCCAACCAGCTATTGCGGATGGTCTCGCCTCATTGGAGGATGAGCATGACCCAACGGGCTGGGTCACTGACCTATCACTTCTGAGACTTCCCCAGGCGGATTGAATGATTCAAGGCTGGTGAAGGAGTCGATCATTCATGCAGGATCCAGGAATTCGACAAGGACCAGAGCATCGGAATCGGTGTTGTGTTGGAGGATCGGATTTTGATAGGGGCAAAAGTCGACCGGAGACGCGGAGTTCATTTGGATCCGCGGCGTCGGGATTTCCAGTTCTCGATGGTGACCCACTTTGGCAAAAACAGAGCTGTCGCTCCTCTTTTTGGCTTTTGTTTTCCCCTCCTATGATCCGGCGAGATATAGAACGAGTGCGAGGGACATGGGGTGATCCTCTCAGACTTGAGCCGACTAATGCATTCATCCTAGCTCGTCCTTGATCCTTCATCTCTTCACGCGGTTCGTTGCAGCATCCTCCGGATAGCTCGCGCGATCCGCGATGGAGCCGCCCCCGTCGAGTCTCGAGTCACCTGTACAGTCCAAGGAGACCTCGGAGCCTCGAGTACAAATCAATGAGCTGTCATTGTTGACGCCTACCCGCAGTGGAGGTGGAGGGACACCCTGGAGTGCGACTTCGAACTTGCGACGCGCCAACACTGTGGCACAGGCCGGCAACATCATCAAAAGAAATCTGGAAATTAAGACCACCCGAGAGAGGACTGCCACGACAGGCCTACGGGCAAAGGACAGTAATGAGTTATTACGAAAGACCCCATTGCAACGCTCGGAGACGCATCGGGCCCCGTTGGAGGCGCGTCCTCCTGGGCGGAAAGCAGGCCATTTTACCGTGGGCAGTGTCGGCCAAAACGGGAAGATCTTTCTCAGGTACGATCAATATTTCATCTCACAAAGGGATCGTGTGGGTTGCACATTTGCTGTGTAGCAAGCTGACCATCTGATTCCCATGGTCAGGCCGATTGCAAATCCACCGCAGAAGGAGAGAGTCCAATTTTCCCCGGCTGATCAAATGACGAGTGACTTGCTTCAGCCGCAAACACACGCTCAAGATGATCCATCACGCTGGTCGAGCTCACAGCTATCCGAGCTCCGTCTACGCGACAGGTCCGCCAGAGAGGACGCACCACCGATTCCCAAAATCGCGCGACCAGAATCCACAAATCAGCCCCGGCAAAGAGCAAATTCTTTCTCCACAATATCGGAGAAGCAGTCGGTGCCGGGTGCAGGGAAGCGCGGAGAACTGCGCATCGTGATCGATAGGTCCGAGGACCGGCCTAGGACCGCTGAGGATAAGTCGGGTCCCTTGGAGGTCCCCGTCCCCCATCACCGGCTCGGGTCGCCGCGATTCAACACCGAAGGTAGTGCAGCCCTGCAGAGTCCCGCTTACACGCGATCACCAATGTCCGACAACTTTCGCAATTCGAGCTGGCTGGGTGGCATGGCGGACCCTTTACCAACGCATCTCCCAAGTCCATACAACCGAGATTCTCTCTCGCGAAATCGATCTTCTTTTGCCCTCTCTTTGTTCTCTGGGACGGCGGCCATCGATCTCAGTCGGGCGTCACCGGCGCCGAGAAATTCGGTCGTGTATGAATTGAAGGAACCGGTGGAACCCTCTATCTACGAGGCCTTGGTATCGGACATGGATGGAGAATCCGTCGTGCGATATATCCCGGGCTCGAAAGACATCAGCGCTGCAACGCCGGCACGTATTGTGGCCCAGATATCCTCGGAATCGTTTATGGACTACGAATTGGTTTCGGACTTTTTCCTCACATTTCGCTCGTACCTCTCACCGAGCCACCTACTGGCATTGCTTCTCGCACGCTTGCAATGGGCGATCAATAGACTACAAGAAGATGGTCGAATTATTCGAATTCGTACCTTTGCCGCTCTCCGTCACTGGATTCTGAATTACTTTGTTGACGATTTTGTGACAAACGATGAACTTCGGACCCACTTTTGTGAGACCATCAATTCATTATACCAAGACGTCAAGTCTCGGGAGAATGGTGGAATGAGTGATTTGAAAATCCTTCTTGACCTGAAGAGATGTTGGAATGGCAAATGCTCACTATACTGGACAAGTCCCGAGTTATCTCGGGCATACAATGACCCGGACAACCCCATTATGCCTGGCAACGCCCAGATGAAACTTACCATGGATAACACTGCCCAGAACGTTGCTGTACCGGGTTTGGCCTCTCATGTAAACACCAGTCCCGGTGAGACATTTCCGAGTCCAGCCTCTCATGATCGGAACGACTCGGCGGCAACCGCACAAAGCATACCATTTTCTACCAAAAGTGACCAGAGTATGCTAGCTCTGTCATGCTCTCTACCACCTAGGTCGCCGAAACGTCTATCGGGTTTCCATTCTAAGGCAAAGGCCCCACGGCCAGTACCTTTAACGCTTACAAAAAGTACGTCCCCCCATGAGCTTCCTCCAGCATCTCCGACGTTTTCTCGTCATCATTATCATGGTACCGGGCACAAGAGAAGTGGGAGCTTCTCAGACTCTGTGCGAGGCGATCAACTGCCCGTGTCTGGCATGGAAAACGGCTCGACCGGAGCCGCACCGCGGGAGATGTTGGATCCCATCAGTTTTATTCGAGGCGTGTTATACCCACCCGCCGAATCATATATGACAATGATGGCACCGGAATCTCCTCCTCTGCCAGTACCATCGACGTCTTCCAATCCTGACCGTCGAAGCACACCGGATGTTGTGCCCAAACCCCCTCAATCAAACCTAGGCGTGAAGACATTCATTGGGTCAATTAAGCGAGCACTACACACCAGGAACGGTGGCAATAGTGTTTCCGCTCGGATTGCAAATGCTTCGGAGGCTCTCAACTTACCATCTCGTGGTAAAACATCTGCCATGCCCAATAACGTCGCTTTGGGGTCTGAGTATTACCGGGAACGGAAAATGGCCGCGGCTCCAAGATGCCCAGGACGGATTGATCTTCTCTGTGATGAGGCTTTAAAGCAATACCGGCAGGTCATTGATCAGAATGAGAGCAAGCAGGAGGTGCAACCAGTCTCAGATGCACCAAATCTTGAAGCAGCATCGCCGGGAGCCGCCAACAATTCTAGCCTTCAAGCGCCCCTGAACGATCACCCAAAGATCGATAGTGGATTGACGGAAGGCAGTCGATCTATTGTCATTGTTGATGATACTGGGTTCGAATTTCACAGCATGGCAGAAGACATGCCATACCTCGACGAAAACACGAGGAGCGAACTTTCGGGCGAGAATCACGGTCATATAGGCACGGACACTCGAACTTCGCACCTCTCCCCCCAAGACGACGGGGAGCGTTTGCCTGCAGTGTACTACAAGGCCGATGCAGTCGATTCTACTCCGCAGTCGGCTTCTCTCCACCCTCCCCCTCGGCCTTCGCAAAGAAGGTCATGCTCAGTCGAGACCCAAACCCCTCCCCGCAAAAGAGCCTCGCTGTCTCTCCGACTCCGGAAGTATGCTTCCTTTCAAAGTGGTATTTCCAGACAACGAGCATCGATGAGCAGTGACGCGGGGAAGTCCTCAACTGGTCCCGGCTCTCTGAAAGACTTGACGGATAAGCCCATGGGTCCAGCGCTACGCAGGCGTCCAGGGGGAAATTTGCGACAGATGCAATTTGTGGATGATGCTGAGCCAGTCTCTGATAGTGAGTCTTTCGTGTCCAGTCACTACTACAATGACTCGCTGGCGGAAACCACGACCACAACCGATGAAGTCACATCAAGACCCCAAACAACACTGATACCCCCGAACCCTCGGTATTCTTTAATCCAAGCTGGTTCCAATCGAAATGTCAGACGCTCCTTTGAATCAGCCCTTGCACGCTTCGCGCAGATTCCAGATGATGATGATGGGGGGATTGAGTCCACCTTGTTAAAACTGGAGGGCAAATGGCCAAGCTCACCAACCCAAGACCAAGTATTTGGTTCCCAGGGCGAAGACCCTCGCATCCCGGCTAATGCCAAATACGTGGCCGACAGAAGGCGGCAGACTGATATGTCTGCGTACTCGACAATTGGTGCTCGGCTGGCGCCACCCCGACCCTACTCTGACTCGATAGCCGAGTCCGAGGAGTCATATAACTCCATTCCTCTTTTGGAGCGAGGGTTGAGTGATGAATCAATGAAGCATCCATTTCCGAATCGAACTCCCCCTACCAATGCGCCCAGTGTCTCTGCTGGTCTCAATTCGAACAGAGACCCGTCCGAGCTGGCATCTTCACACCCATCGATTCAAATTGTTCATGAAACAGAGAGTCTTCGACGGATTCCTCGTGGTGCAACAGTACCTGACTTCTCTCGAAATGCCGGGGATATCACTCCGAAGCATCTGTCGGTTCCGGGTTCAGACTTGTCTGTTGATGTAATTGACGCTCGGGAAGCCACAGACGGTCGTATCTCTACCGATGCCCCCAGTTTCACATCTTCGGCGGTTGATATCCCAATACATCCTCTTGCGCATCCCCCTTCTCCTCCGATGACGATTCAGCATCCTAGATCCTTTACCTCATGCACTTCCCCCATGGGCAAAGCGCTCTTTCAAGCTCAGCCTCTCACTCCCGATACTTCACCTCGACGCCAAGAACGAGATGGAACCAACTCTCAACCTAGGAACTTACCACAGTTCTCAAGCAACGTCCTTTCTAATTCTGAGAGTAACCGTCTCAACCATTCTAACTTCAACGCCGATGGACCTGACCATGTTCCTTTTGTCCTTTCGTGCGAATCTCAAACGCTCGCGCAACAGCTGACATTGGTGGAGATGGCGGCTTTGAGTGAA
The DNA here is from genome assembly GCA_037042135.1 of Penicillium sp. PG113-03A. NCBI lineage: Eukaryota > Fungi > Ascomycota > Eurotiomycetes > Eurotiales > Aspergillaceae > Penicillium > Penicillium sp. PG113-03A. The sequence goes on from JAXQJW010000159.1 coordinate 342,211, forward strand.
GTCGACTGGCGGGATCTGGTCGAAATGAGATGGAACAATGGCTCCCAATGCATCGTTAGCTGGGTGCAATTCCTCACTGCCGAAGAGCGCAAAGGCATCGACTTGGTCGTAGGTCGTTTCAATCTCATGGTGAAATGGGTTCTATCGGAGATTGTCTTGACACGCAATGTCAATGAGCGAGCGCGAACTATTTCCAAATACATCCATACAGCTGCGCATGCTCGTCGCATCTGCAACTATGCCACGATGCTCCAGATCGCTATTGCTCTGTCTTCTTCGGACTGCTCGCGCCTTCAGAACACTTGGGAGCTCGTGCCCCAAGAGGACAAACGATTGTTCAAGGATATGGAGAGTCTGATTCAACCCGTCCGGAACTTTAATGATCTTCGGGTGGAGATGGAAACAGCCAACCTACAAGAAGGCTGCATCCCCTTCATTGGTAGGTTTTGTCCATACTGCTGATCTGTTCTTACTAACGTCATTTTCGCCAGGCCTCTACGTCCACGATCTCACTTACAATTCTCAGAAACCCGCCCAGCTCAAGAGTAGCGAAAGCAGTTCCTTGGTCAACTTTGAGCGTTACCGCACAGCGGCGCGTATCGTCAAGAGCTTACTTCGCTTGATCGACGCTAGCACCAAGTATCGATTCGAGCCCGTACAGGGCATCGTCGAGAGGTGCTTGTGGATTGCATCGCTTCCAGATGATGAGATTCAAGCTCGAAGTAAACAGCTCGAGTGATCAATCAATCTCAAGCCTTTTGAGAGTGCTATGGTGGTATCTCTCATTGATATATTCCCCCTTTTCATGACCGCGAAATTAACTTCCCGGTATTCATCCTGTACCTTTATTTGCATGAGCCTATCATTTTGGCCTTGATTATGTTGCGTTTGGAGCGAGCATTTGCATATGAACAGAGCCTTGGAGATATAGTCGATAGATCTATTCAGTCTCGATTAGTCGAACTATTTCTATTGATAAATTTTACAATCATTAGCCTTTCCAAGATAGGTAAGTGTTTCTATTTTCTAAAAAAAAAAAAGTAAGTAAATAAATTAGACATCTACGAGAAGGTCGGCCGCGCTCACGCGGCCATTTTCTTGCAACGATATTAAGCTACCAAATAATCTACAATTATCTTTTAAACATCAAATACTCGAGTGTCAGTCCAACTCATCTCCTCATCTCTTCTATACGTTCTCAATATTATGTCAAATGATCCAGTTAATTAATTGAATATTCTGCCCAGTAAGCTACCCAGAGATCCATCTAGTGATCTATCAAAGACCCTACTAATTCTACTAAGCTAGTAAGATATATTAAGAACTGTCAAACATAATACCTATAGGACTATAAACCGGGAACTGGTAAAATTACCTACCTGTAGGCTATGATAGACCGCTGAAAGTCATAACCAATAAAAGCCATGATTGAAACTAAGCCTACATGGCATCTCCGCCAAAGGCATGAACTAGGAGTAATTGTCTACCATCAATTTCATCATGTGATTACAGCTCGATCAAAGTGAATTCTCGCAAGTAAAAACCACAGATGCCGTTGTAGCTCATTCACCAGCGTAGGTGTCAAAATGCGTCATAATAAACTGCGGTGTTGGATCTGCAGACGGAACACCATTTTCAGCGCCCCATCTCGCTCCAACTCTCATTTCCACCGAGGAGGGCTCCTCCAATCCCCTAACTCCCGGTTTCGCACCACTTTCCTTTGATGTCCCGTCTTCAGTCTCCCCGACTGCAGGCCCGCCACGATGGACACGACCGAGCCACGGCGCGGGGCTTCAGAGGAGGTCGACTCCGACCATCATAGCCCCGCGTCTCCGGAAATTCAACAAGACCTCCCGGCCGACCTACCGAAGTCACTAGATGACCGTCGATCCGTGCCGGTGTTTCAAGAGACGGAGATGTACGATGCGTGGCAGGGTAAGCACCATTCTCTCAGACCTTCGGCCGCGGTTCGGGTCGACCCCGAAGGGCCACCTGTCTGCTTAAAATTAGAAGAAATCGAAATTTATGGTTAACCACTGTGAAACACAGGACAATCGCAATTCCTGACTGCTCCTGTTGCCGCAAAACCCTTGACCTTTAGTCTGGCCCTCGACGACCACTCACATGATTCGGAGCATGAGCTTCGGGCTCAATACGGACACGACCTGGAAGACAGTGATGCTCGCTTGATGGAGATGCTTGCTGCGCAGGCCGCTCATCGGGAGGTGGACTCGTTGGGTGCGGACGAGGAGAGTATAGCAGCAGATGAGAAATTGTCCGATACAGAGAAACGGGATATTCTACAGAAGAGCTTAAACATGGCTGCAAGCAATGGCGATGTCGAGCGTGTGCGGAAGCTTGTCCAGGGCTCGGCTAAGAGCTATCTTGATGTGAACATGCCGGACGAGGAAGGTACCGTGCCTCTGATATACGCTAGTTGTTTTGTAAGTTGGCACGAGAGAGGCGCTCTCTAGAACAAACTCCAGCAGTGGAAGAAATGGCTAACACACTAGCCAGGGACATCAAGATGTCGTCTCGGCGCTTCTTGACGCCGGTGCTTTTGTTGATCAACAAGACCGTAATCAGTGGAGTGCTTTGATGTGGGCGATGACCAACCGACACAAGACCATTGCCAAAATTCTTCTTGATCATGGAGCTTCACCGGATATCAAATCATCTTCCGGCGGGACCGCTTTTGATTTTGCGCAGCCTGGCAGTGAAGTCTCGGAGTATCTGCACGAAAATGGTTATAATCTGGGTCCCAGTGGCCACGAGGATGATTTTTACGATGCCGGGCTGGCCCATGGCCGTTTTGAGGAAGAATTGGCTGAGAACGAAATGAAACGCCGTATGATGATGGAAGAGAGTGCCATCAACTTAGAAGTGGACTTATCAAGCCTTGGTCTGGATGAGAAGCTTGAGGTGAGTCTTTGAATGGCATGGACTCGAAATATAAGACACGGGGACTAATAAATTCAAAAGCCATCCGACGAAGACTTCCTTGAAGAAGAACAGCAGGAATTTATTTGGGATCGGTGTCTAAATGATCAAATGTTCGTGTTCCAAGACCACGAATTGGAGCGCATCTTGGACATGATCATCACCAACATGACACCGCAACGCTCCCCGTCTCAAAAGCCCGTGCCTGCGAATCTTCTGTTTCTCAGTGCTCGCTATGCGCACTACCACGCCAGCCCGGAATTGCTCGCCACACTTCTAACTTCTGCCGCCGAAAAGATCAATGACGTGGTGGAGCGCCACCAATGGGATATGACCATGCAAGCATTTTGGCTGTCGAATGCCACTCTCCTGCTTCATTATCTCAAGAAGGACGGAGAGCTAGTTCAGTCTACCGTGGAATTTCAGCTCCATTTGGCAGAACTCATCAACGAAATCTTTGTTCTTATCATTCGTGATGCTGAGCGGCGAATGAACAAAGTCCTGGATGCGGCAATGCTGGACCATGAAACCATCCCTGGGCTAGAGGATATTGCTTTCCAGAACGAATGGAAGCTTTTCCGGAAGAAGAAGTCCGAGGCGCCCGAACCTGCAGAGAAGCGATTCCGGCCACCCTCACCACGACGTCGAGCACAGATCTCACCCCGAAATATCACCTCTCTACTCTCGTCAACGCTTTTTGTCCTTGATCTCTATGATGTCCATTCGGTGATCATCACACAGATTCTCTCCCAACTCATCTATTGGTTGAGTGCGGAAATATTCAATCGGATCATGACTACGAAACGCTACCTAGCTCGAACAAAAGCCATGCAGATCCGTATGAACGTGTCTTCTCTGGAAGACTGGGCACGTACCAACAATCGACAACCGGAACATTATGAAAATGGTTCCATGACAAGCACCGGAGAAACTACAGTCGATGCCGCCCGCCGTCATCTAGCCCCAGTCATTCAGTTATTACAATGGCTGCAATGTTTTTCCTCGCTCGGGGATGATCATGAATCTCTCGTGACAACCCTGCTTCAGCTGCAGCAGCTCTACCCAACCCAGCTTCTGCATGCAGTAAAGCAGTATCGCCCGGAAGTGGGTGAAAAAGGTCTCACAAAGAAGGCCATGAAATTCCTCCTTGACTTCCAGCGTGACCCCGACCTTCTGTTCCGAGAGCATCAAAAGATCCAAGACGAGAAGGCCAAGGCAGCTGCCGCGCCGCCCTCTGAGACCGCAGCGGATGATCGACCAAAGACACCCACCAAAGACCAGTCACAAGGAGCATTAGAGGCTCCCCCAACGCCAGAGATTGGGCAAGCGTCGCCTGGATCAGTGGCATCATCTCGACCAGCGAGTATGATAGCCGCTACGAAAAACGATGATCGTCCTCTCAACAACAGCATCTTTCTCGACCCGACACTCTTTCTCCCATTTTCCTTGCCGACAAGCACCGACATGCTTATTAGCTACGGTGCTGGGCTAGGTGGGACGAACCGAGAGCGAGCACGGAAGTACATCCCTACTATCCCGCCCGAGGTTCTCAGCCGCTTTGATCGCAGCGACGTATAAAATTTGGTAGTGTACTCCGTACTTTGACCACGCTTTCAATATAGCATTTCTTCAGTCTCTCGGTCCAGCACTGGTGCTTGAAGAGATGCGCTCATTGAAATTGGATTTGAAAATGATGCGAGCCAAGCGATACCCTTTGCGCTTGTTCTTTTTGACCTGGCTGTCCTATATGGGATCTTTGTATTGGTTTGTTTGTGTATATACACTTTCTGAATGAGATGAATGACTTTCGTCTGTCTTGTGGTAGTCCTCGACGATTGTGTGCAAATCGGAGACAACACGCCCTCTATAGTTTGACGCCAATCAGCACCTGGGCAACACTGACATATAGAGTTATGGACCCGAGTACGAGTATTCAGAGTATCATGGCTTCCGCGTCTTCAGGGGTTAATCAGCTTCTTGCTCGTCACTTGTGCACTGATCCTGCTGATCTTACCGGATTTGTACTATCATTTGACCGTCTACGCCATGATAGGACTACAAGTGTTTGGTGCGATTCATGTTGCCGCGTAAGTTCGACCTGCTTTTGCTAATAAAGTAAGGATCACGGTTACTGATTTAAGCGATAGATGGAACTTCATCTTTCCTACGCTGACTGAACAGTGGGCGTGGAGAATTTTGTCGTTGATAGCAATAGGGTCAGCATGTCCTTTTTGTCATAGCCATATGTCCAATGTCTTTGACTTGGCTTGTGTCCAAACTCAACTTCCCTCCTGGTTGGGATCTTATGTCGATCCCGAAAGTTGCCGTTATTGGCAGGAGGATGTCGTGTATGAAGCTTTTTTCTTGATTTACGCGCTGGCACGAGTTGGCACGATTGTGTTGATGCTGATTAGTCTTCGAGCTCTCCCAGCGGGTGCATTTACTGATGTCGGATGGCTGTCGACTATTCCCCATATCTGATGGATTCTTTGGAACTGTGTCTGGCACAAATGACTAGAGATTGAGAAGCAATATTAGCGTTGATTTAGCATCAACAATAACTCTAGAGCGTAAAGATGCTTTCTAAAGTATTCAGGCTCCTGGGGATGTCATGGCACATACCTCAAGCACATAAACCCCCAATCAAGATTGATAACATACCTTGAGAAGACGAGCGTCTTCCTCACAAAACCATCGTGTTATTTATTGCGACAGCATGAATGTAATTATTTAAGTGGAGGTTTAATGCCCAAAAAACCCAATTTTCGCCGTACTGTGTGCTCCCTTGTAAGGCCAGCCTTTTTCGGTCCAAAAACCAGAGGCCCAAACATTCGTGGCTTGGGGCCATTCATTCCGTTCATGCAGGCAGTCAGAGGGAGATTGGAATATACCTATTCGCCTGTCAGGAAGAAAACATTGTCTAATTGGTGATATGATGAGATGCGGTCACTCGATTTATCTATAAAAAGCACAAAACTAATTGTAGACGTGGATATATCGATAAATGACCCTGGACCGCTGTGATTTACCTTGCTATAGTCTAGGCCTGCAATGGGAAATCTAGTTGTCTAAAAAGAATCAATGGGATATGGTAGAAGCGTGGGGAAAGCTCGATTTAGATCGCGCACACACAAGTAAACGCCATATTGAAACGACATGTATACTGTTCAATGACACGGCCTGTTTAAAAAGGCTTTCTGAACTTGAAAACGACGTATATCGAGAGACCTCAGGATCAAGTAAGTAAGTAACCAGTTAATGCTGGACCCCGAACCTATATGTAGTTTCCTAATCGGGAAGTACTGCCATCCCAAAACGGCAAGTGCGATCGTGTGCTTGTTTTGTTGTCACGAGTTGCTCTTTCTCTCTCTTTTTTATTCTCTCAAACCCTCGTTCTCACTGTCTCAGTGAATCCATACTTTTCCAGTACTCGAACTCGACCTTGCAGTCAATGCCATGGCCTGAGTCCACACATATCACTCGCATTCGATGGCTTCAATGAACAGAGATCTCCCCCCACCTCCTGCTTTGCAGCAGCAACTACAAATGCCTTTGCCACTTCCCCCACCCCCAGCTCAGTGGCAAGGCTCCGAGTGCATGCAACAATGGTTAGCGGCCAAGACAGAGGACGACCGTCGTGGTCAGGAACAGGAACGTACCCGCCAGGAATCACTGCGTCTGGAGCAACGGAAAATTGAACAGACAATGCTCATAGAGTCATTGCGCGCTGGCGTTCCCCCGCACTTGGTGCCCTCCATCTTCTCGAGGATGAACAGTGGCAGTGATTCCAATCAAATGCTTGAGATGCCTCAGCCACATGTGCCGCACGATCCTCCAAGAGCCCCGACTCAAGCAGCCCCCCGACAGTCAGTCTCTCACTCTTCACGCGCTGTTGATTACACTTCGATCCCCCGACCATCCCGGCCAGCCACTCCACCAGAATCACAAACCGAATGGCAAAAACGAATGGAGGCCTATTTCTACGGGAGGAAGAATTCCAATAGCAAAAGTACGAAGAAGACCACTGGTAAGGGCTCTGTGACTCCAAATTCTAAGGGCCCTTCCCAAACTGCTGCAGCACCCCAAACACGCCCTCCAGAGGTACCAACACAAGACCAGCAAGGTGCTTCCAATCCATGTACACCGCAAAGACCTCCTATCCAACATGATCCTCGACCACGCAAGAAGTCTCCAGAGCTTTTAATTCATCAGTGGACTCCTCCAAATCAAGGAGTTTCCCAAAGTTCGCGAAGCAAAGACCAGAAGGACTCACCTCATCTGTCGCAGATGCCATCTCACGCACGACCAGAAAGCGGAAGCTCCCCAAACCGCAAGCGAAAGTCTGAAATTCCTCATCACAGAGAGAATTCGCCTCACACTCGCTTGTCCGAGACCATTACGGGAGCCTCTCGAACTGGAACACACAGTCCGATTGTATTCCATAATTTTGGGCCAGATTACCCCCATCCGGAATATCGAGACACTTCTGGATCGCGTGAATCTCTGACAATGGAAGGAGACTCTGATCAGGTGCGAGAGCGAATGCTACGAAGAGCTGTCACTACGTCGGCGACAGGTACCGATCAGGAGAGTACCCAGCATGAAGATAGCAGGAAGACCCCCGAGCGAGAAATTTCCAGCGAGCCTTGATTCTATTGTCAAAGGGCACGCAATACTGACACCTCAGTTGAGCATCTGTCATGTCAAACGGCAAGCATCGTGCCCAGGAAGTAATCCATTGCTCATCTTAAGCTTCTTCATAGGTCAAGGATTGGGCTTAAGACTTGGTCAGATTTGGTTTTTTTCCCCTTAGTTCAAGGCCCATGGATTACGCAAGTTGAGCAGAAAATTGATGACATTTTTATTCGAGTACAGGCTCCAGAAGCATTGATATTAAGATGTAAAGATGAGGCTCGAGAGTGCCAAGTAGAGCTCAGCGACATGTTTTGAAGCACTTCCTACGTAGTACATGATAGTGTGGTCAACTTCTTTGTAGGTGCTGGTCCATTAATCGTAGATTGAAGGAAGAGCTAGAAAAATCACTGCATCATGGGTGCAATTCCCAGTTTTGACGTCAGGTCTATATTGTAATGTGGCTTGGCCTAGGAATAACAGAACCATGTCTAGCCTGGACATCTAAATTCTCCGAGTCAGACATTTCACGGATCAGATATCAAAATGAAAATTCATCTGCTCATAATATCCCTCACAGCATATACCTAAAAAGCGGCGACCGATCCCCCATCGCATCCGGATCAGACGGATACTCAGACGGATCAATCTGATCTCGCTTGCGATTGACATACTGATATGCAAAGCGCAATACCACAGCAGCAATCATCCCAACAACCACAAAAGCGAGCTCAAGCGAATGGCCCAGAATATACTCGGGGGCATCTTGTTCACGGTAGAAATTCGACGCCATGGCTAGATGTCAGTTAGCTATTCCATCCTATATTAATGTGGAGGAATGATTCAAGATAAACTTGCCGCCAGCGAGATTTCCAAGTCCAATGTAGATTGCCATTCCTGCGGCACGCTTATAGTCTCCGGCTAGGTTGACGCTGAGCCAGGTGACATTTCCTGGGAAGGCAGGGTAGATTCCTGGGATTATTAGTCGTTATTGGTTTGGTTTGGTGGTAAAGTTATGACGTACCGACGACTGCGACGAAGACTCCAAAGTAGATTACACCTGGCACACCGCGTCCGCTGGAAGCGAGGCAGATGATAAATCCAATAGCGATGAGGGCCATGAAGAAGAGGATGAATGGGGATCGTTCCTTGCGTCGATCAGAGAACCATGCGGCGAGAACGGCGACAATGGCGGCGACGATATAGATTGGGACCTGAGGGTGTCAGTAAGCTGATCATAAAGGGGGTATGTGATGATTACGGTCAATAGTTGTGCTGTCGACGAACTATATCCCAGGTCTCTGATAATGGACGGGAGGAATAGTGAGATGCCATAGAGAGGGCAGGTAATACCCCAATACACTGATATCAGTTAGACGCAGTCTAGCTATAGCAGTGTAAGTCTTACTGAAAAGTCCGAGATAAATCTGCCAATCTTTAAAGGCGTCAATCACGTATCGCATCTGGAACTTCGCTTCATCTTGCACCATCTCGCGTGAATCAGCAGAGTTCTGTATCCGGAGACTATGAATGACAAAGTGACGCTCTTCCTCCGTGAGGAATTTTGCGGTCTCGGGCGAGTCGTGGATTGCGAATGGTGCGAAGAAAGCCACGACAACGGTCAATAGGCCTTCTAAGATGAAGATCCAGCGCCAGCCGGCGTAGCCTCCGACTCCGTCCATTTTCTAATTGCAGTCAGTACAGGCTTTGATATGGTATATGGAGAATTGGATACGAACGGCAATGCCATAAGCCAGAATACCTGAAAAGGCACCCGCGATACTGGCTGCACTGAAGAAAAGGGCTTGACGGTATTGAGCTCGGTGGCGAGGATACCAAAGTGTGATATAATAGGCGACTCCAGGATAGAGACCGGCCTCTGGCTCACACATTAGCGAGTGTCAATCCATGGTGACTAGACCAACATACCAGCCACACCCAGGAAGAGGCGCGTTGCAAGAAGACCACCATAGTCGTTTACAACTCCCATAAGAGTCTGCAAGTAAATGTTTATCAATACAAGGCATTTATTAATGTATGGATGAGGCTTACCATCACAATTCCCCATGCAACCATAATCAAAGGCAGCCATCGCGATGGCCTTAGCTTCTTAAGGAGAAGATTGCTCGGCAGCTCAAACACGCAGTATGTGAAGAAAAAGACCGTTACTATCGTGACCTTGGTTAGCCAGGTCATGCCCATATAAACATCACGTATTCGGGTATAGTTTCATACATGTCCAATTATACTGCGGCCCAGTCATGTTCAAATCCTCCACCAATCCCTCAATTTTAGCATTACCAATATTGCCCCGATCCAGAAAAGCCAGAAGATATAAAATACTCAGCATCGGAATCAACCGAAGATCCATTTTCCGCAGAACAACGGCTTCATCGACCGAGCCAAAATCCGGCGTCCCAATAGCTTTCTCATCGTGTTGATTGGGCGAGCCCTCATATTGGTGCACAGAGGGCTTTTCGGGAATTATATCAGGGGAATCTGGCATGGCGATAAAAAGAATTGAAAGCTTGGAATTACGGTAAGTCCCTGCATATGGAGCGTAGATTTATACCCTCCGCGTCCCCGCGTTTGACCCCGGATTAGGTTGAGCAGATCGGCGCCGGCTTCTTGGCATGAGGGGTTTGCTTGTTCATACCGCGGCGTATTCTCTGCAAGGGTCAGAGAAGAGGAGGTATTCTTGCCGAGGATGTAGATGGGGAATGGCATGATTGGTTTGAAACTCGGAGATAGTGCGAGTGTCTATCTGTGTGAAAGATGCAGAGATTGGACCAAGTAGATCTGCACATACATTCAATCTGCATCTTGAGACGGTGTAACATTGTCTTGCTTGTTTGATAACCTTTCTGTCGAGTGACTGTGCAGGCTGAGATATCCACAATGTCTATCGCTTCTCCGGAATGCCGCGGCTTGCAGTTCTTCGTAACACGGCGTCATGGCCGGATTGAACTGGGATGAATGTCGGTGATGGCAACTTCCCTCATGATAATTTTCTTGTCGCGTTGAATAAAAATTCACAGCCAAAAAGCAAATACATACAACAGTGAGGATTCGCTAGTGGTCACCCACCTAACTACTAACTCACCGGCGTGTGGCTTAAGTACGGCTGAGCGGACGGGAAGCCCTGTTCTCCACACCCTGTGGTCGTATGTACCATTTTGCTCATAAAAGAAAAATATATAGAGTACAATAGGGGTGGGTTGGCTCCGTGTGGCTTGTCCGAGGCCACTAGTCGGGTGCCTGCCACCCGGGTGAGAAGGGGAGAGCGTAATAGACAGGGTGAGAGGCCGGGTGAGAGCGGGATTCCGTGCAAAGGATGTACGTATATGGGAAGCCTAATTTGCTAGCCACTTAATTTCAGGACCGAATCGTCTACTGGATTGTCTACCTAAACAACCTTGGAACCTCCCGAGGGACCTACTAGACAATCGAAGCGAGGGCATTCCGCCTGCTATCGAGTAAATGCGAGAGTAAATATCTATTTGATGAGGTCTGCGCGAGATCCGCAAATTCCCGCTCATCCACTTCATCAGCTTCGCGCCCCCTTCTTCAGATAGCATAATCAACACCATTAACCGCTTCATCTCGTCCTCCCTTCCCACATTACTAAGCACCCCTGAGACGATCATCGTGTGACTACCACCACACCCACCTTCTCCTCCCTGTCGTTTACCATCCTAAGCCTTAACGGTCGAAACGCGCGGGATTTTGACTCGTGATTATTGGCTGCGCCTACATTCCAGCTACCACGACACGAGAAACGACTGACTCGCGCCATTGAGACCAGCCTTGCGCAAAGGGACTACTCCTTCTGCACCTGGCTCTCCATAGCTCGTCTACGAAAGTGTCTCGTATTTGACTAGCCCACCCTACCCTCCGCCCTCTCCACCTTACAGAGGAACCTGCGCTCTCCGGGCTCCTCAACTCATCGCTCTGTGGCAAGATGACATTCCCGTATGTTGAGTATAATAGGTATACATACAACGTAGACACTCAGCATGATGGCACCGGACACCTCGCCATCAACAACACCTTTTTCCGCCGGATCTTGACACGACTCGCGCTGCATACCACGGCGAAGTTCTATTCGCAGGATGGCCTTTGCGTGCCAATCTCGAAACACAAAATCGTCAAGACAGGGCGTCGAACCAACCTGACAGAGGGTGCAACCATGAAATACCTAGCTGACAATACGACCATCCCCGTACCCAAAGTCTATTGCTCCTTCGTGCACAAGAAGAGAGCGTACATTGTCATGGAGAGGATCCAAGGGGATGAATTGGCGAAAGTCCGGACTAAACTGCCCGCAGAATCAGTCGAAAGTATCTTCTTGCATCTGAGAAAGATCTTTCAGGAGCTACGCGCCCTGAAACCTCTCCCAGGCACGGGCGTGGAAAGCTGCGTTGGCGGTTCCCTGTACGACTCTCGTATCAACCACGGCAGTCTACGATTCGGTCCGTTCAAAACGATACCGGAATTCCATTTTTGGCTTCGACGAGACCTGAAAGTCGAGGATCTCAAAGACCGGGAAAAGGATCAGGACTGGCACGACCTCCAGGACATGATGAGCAAACAGGATGGGCCATGGCCTCCTCCATGTTTCACTCATGGAGACATCAATCCGTGCAATATCTTTGTCCGCGAGGGGAAGGTGGTTGGAATCATCGACTGGGAGTTCTCGGGGTGGTATCCGCATTACTGGGAATTTACGTCGGCCTGGTTTGGCAATGTTACGAGAGCAGACTGGCAGAGCAAGGTTGACCGGATCGTCGACCGTCCCCATCCCGAGGTGTTCCGGATGGAAGAGGTTCGCAATAAATGGTGGGGCCAATGACCCCATATTGAGCGATGCTTAATGTGCAGTGACGTGGATATCCGCACTGCTCATACTGTGCTAAGAAATGAACAACTCAGTAGTAACAACACCATTTCAACGACATTCCTGCGACATTCCACGATGACTAGCTCCTAGAGTATAGTTTCCTTGTTCTCAAGCATATCCCTGGTAGGCTTCGGTCTCATCATATCTGTGCCAGGCCCATAGCGACCACTGGCAGTCTTGTCACCAACGTACCGCCTCGCAAATGCCTCGATCTTCTGCCAACTCAGCTCAGCGGTGCCAACACACTTCCCATCCCTCATGATCTCGGCAAGAGCGCTCGCGATCCACGTCCGACATCTCCAGTTCGGATCGCCCTGCACAACTGGAAGTCGTTCAAGAAGGGCTAGTATCTCTATCCCTTTATGAACTATCATCAAGATAACTGGTCTGATTGTGTAAGGGTTCCGCCGGCTGGAAGGGTATCTATTACCCGATATGGTTTCGGCCTCTCCTTGTTGAAGATCACGCGGCGATTAATCATAGACTTGAGGATCACGCAGCGATTCGTCATCGAATCGCTAGGTTATAGGAGGCCCTCCTCCCCTTGCTACTGAATCTCAAGATTCAGTTTGTGTGCGTACGGGAATACAGCACTTGGAATATATTCGCTATTGTTTCTTTACCTGATCGACAGGCCCTCTACCCTGACAAGTAGACCCGTTACAATTACCGTCTAAGAATCTATAGGCTTAGAAAATATAGGTACTTTGCTATTAAGGTCGATAAGATGTAGACAGAGAAGTTCGATTATCTAGTGCCAGAAACCCCATTACGATCGGTTCTAGCGCTAGGTTAACACTATAGAATCCGTAGGATTGCGCTTGGTGGTGGTCGCCTAGTTAGACATAGTGAGACGACTCCTGTCATTTGCAGTGAGCGGGTCATTAGCAAGTAGACACGATTCTTTTAAACTAGGTCTTAAATTCGGTTAACTGCCGCTATACATAAATTCGGCCCATATGAAGTCATGATCACCGCTTAGAACCCCTCAGTAGGGTTGTTCAGGGAAGTCTATCGTCCTAAGCGAAGGAAAACCGGCTAATCATGATAGAGATACCGGGCATTTCGAACTGGCTGGGAACACCAAGATCTTCTAACGCGGGGAATCATCATCGCCTGTGATCGATGACCCTGCCTGTTTCATCTCGCAGATCCAATGAAGCGGTCACGATGAGCGAACCGATTTCCGAGGGTGGAAACTTTTAAAAGGCAACTTTGGTAGATATCCAAGCTTCGGAAACCTCTTTTCCATTGATTTCTCAGGATTGGGATCAATTCCTGGCCACGCAAAGATGTCCAACGATTTATACCCTCCCCAAATTCATAGGGATAGCCTCCCTGAATTCCTAGAGAATTTACCATCCTCAATTCCTAGATATTCATATGAAGGAATGGAGCAACTTCTTCAGATCCAAGATGTCGAATTGGACCGTTTTGAACGTTCGGCGCGCCTTTCTCATTCAGACCATTCAAGTACTCGCTCGGGTGACAGCCCCTCGGAGTACATTCTTTTCGACATCGATCCTTCAACTCTCGAACACGATATCCTCAACGATGACGAGGAAACTCCCCTTTTTCTCTACTCATCTTTCGACACGGTGAAGGGCCTTCTCCTTGTCAAGATCATGACCCTGGACCATTCCCAGGCCATCGAGGCCTTTAACCAGACTCTCCTTGACGCGCTACGACCAATGAACCTCCACCGAGATATTTGTGCCTACTCGGGGGCAGCAATCAGGGGTAACGGCAGGGGCAAGAAGGGAGACCACGGATGGGGCCCTCTAAGACCACCCCCTGGATATCCCCGCAGGCCCGCTGTCGCTCTGGAAGTTGCAGTATCGGAGATGCCAGCAAAGTTAAAGCGTGATGTCGACTTCTGGGTTGATCCGAGTCAAGGAAACGCCAACATAGCAATAACGCTCAGAGCCAATCGGAAGAAGCCATTGATCACTATTGAGAAGTGGGAATGGGTGAATGGGCAATCCCAGCAGACAGCGCACATTACTGTTGAAAAGAGTGCTAATGGAGAAGAAATTAAAGTCACTGGATCTCCATTGACTATCCCATTTAATCTCTTGTTTCTACGATCAACATCATCTCCAGTTGAAACAGACATCATCATGCGAGATCGAGAGTTGAAGGACATGGCTGTATGGATTTGGGTCGCTCAGGACTTTTAAGTCAAGCCCCCAATTTTCAGTTCTCTTCCAACCCCTCAACTTTCAACTGGCCTTCTCTGAGCGAGCAATCTCAAGCCGTCGGCAGTTCAACAGGTCTGGGCTGTATTCCCAATCCACGGACGAGTCCGACGACGGACATGCCCATTTCATCGGAGTTCTTGAACACGTTCGTGGAATCTTGAAACCACTTTTCGCTCAAGGAACTTGCAAGGACCCTTTGGTCTAAATACATTTGTCAATCTCTTGCAATCGTAATAGATCAACTATAGTTTCCAGCCTCGATTGCCACTCGAAGCCACGCAGCCACAGCGTGTTCTCACGGTTATATCATCGGGAACTCGGTCTCTGGAATTGTTGTTAATTCAGTCATCATGGCATCATAAGAGGATGTTAGGTATCTCTTGACCACAATACCATAATGATTCTCAGGTTATCCTGCCAAAAAGTGTATACCTCCGATTCCTTGAACCATCTCATCCTTCAATCCATTTCAATCCACTCGACATGCCATCGACTTCGTGGACCAAACCCGACACCAGCTCACGTCCCATTGCCGTCATCGGCGCCGGCGTCATGGGCCGGCGCATCGCCATGATGTGGGTAGCAGCCGGCTACAATGTGATATTATGCGAGAAAACCCTCAAAAATCACGATGGCGCGATAGATTATATCAACCGGAACAAAGACGCACAAGCCCTGAAGCTCGGCACGACGCCCGGCGAGGTCAAGCTCACCGATTCAATGACAGAAGCTACCGAGAACGCGTGGATGGTCGTTGAGGCCGTGCCCGAGATACTCGAGCTAAAGATCGACGTCCTGGCCGAGTTGGACAAGCTCGCGCCGCCGGACTGCATCATTGCGACGAACTCGTCCTCATTACGGTCCAGCCAGATGCTCGGCAAGACGCTGCATAATTACCGCATCTGTAACGGGCACTACTACATGCCGCCGGACCAATTGTTCTTCGAGCTCATGTCGTGTGGCCATACGGATCCGGAGATTTTCCCGTTTTTGATGGACAAGGCGTCCAAAGCTGGTTTCATGCCTGTGCATGCGCAGAAGGACTCAACTGGACTGATCTTCAATCGGATCTGGGCGGGCATTAAACGGGAGTGTCTGTTGACGTTGGCGGATGGAGTCACGGATGCGCCGACGATTGATCGTATGTTTAAGTCATGGTTCAATGCGCAGAAGGGACCGTGCCAGATGATGGATACTGTCGGTTTGGACACTGTGTACAATATTGAGGTGATTTATCACAAGCAGTTAGGGGTGAATCCGCGAGCAAAGGATTGGCTCAAGGAGACTTATGTGGACAAGGGGAATCTGGGTGCCAAGGGGGGAGTTGGACTGTTGGGATGATTTAGATTCAAGATTGAAGCTCATCGTCATGGACTTTCTATATGTGCGGTCAATATGAAACAACGCAGGTTCTGATTTAATTGGGTATCCGTGGTAAAGTGTTTTCGCTCTATGAATGCCTCCATGCTAGCCAGTTCATGTCCAGCGCCTTGCTAGACACCAACGCAAGTCGAGGCCATTTCCAAAATCGAGCCATATACAAAAACCTCCAGAACCAAGCCAGAAACAGACAATAAAGCATCATCTGAAAAGTCAATAGACCGATTCAGTCATAATAATAAGACCCAGTGGGCGGAAGAAGATTGAGCAAGGAGCGTGTCAGTAAAGATAACGAGTTGCATGGGGTATAAACCAAGGAAAGAGAGCAATAGTGATAAGGAGCTGAATCAAGCCTGAGTACAGGTCAAGGCTTGGATGGTCAAGGTGAAGTATAGGGGTATTAAACATCATGAGTTATTCAGGAATGACCCGGCATTAGGGTATAAGGGCCTCCCAGGAGGTGTATCGCAGTTGATAATAGAAGAAACGAGTGCAATCGACCGACGGAGAAACTCAAGATGCCTTCCTGCGGCGATGGACCTTCCACTCGGCTTTGGCGACCCGCATGAACAGTTCAATGTCCTTGATCGGAACCCAGCTGGTCAGGACTTTCATGCCGTTTTCAAAGTCTGACTCCAGAATGATGTCGCGCATGCCGTCAATGAGAGCAGCCGACGTGGCGTGGAGGACATCCAGGCTTTGACCAAAAGTGCCGGGGGAGGTAGAGATATCTATCTTGCCTTTTCCGGGGGTGCTGGGGCCAGGCAGATCTTCGGCGTCGCCAAGTAACATGAAAACATCCCAGACCCGGAGCTGAGCAGGGAAAGGAATGGAATAATTGAAAAGAGTCAGGTACCAACGCGTGCCATAGGCTGTTGGTGGAATACCATTCTCATTCTTCGATAACATGTGTTAGAATTTGGTTCCCGCATCGTTGTGGTGGGTGGACTTACCAGTTTCGATGCCACTTCCCCACCGGCAAGCCATTCTCGCTCAAAATCATCCAAAGCTTCCATTAATCCGGCAAAGCCAGATTTATACAATTGTTCAAGGCCGCGTAATTGCCATAGCCGGACAAGCATGACGAATGCATGCTCTTCATCGTAATATGCAAGCAGTGTCGCCGCAAGAGCTGCCATACCTTGTACATACCCAGTGTCAGGAAAGTACAAGGACATGGCGTGAAGCACTCGAAACAATAGCCTCTGCCCACCACGATACCGGCGGCGAAACATGATGTGGCTCGTGATGGTACGCGGGACGTCGATATCGATTTGGACGTCATCCGGGGAAGAGATGTATTGATACTCGCGGAAAGCCTCTACGAGTTGCTGCTCCGATGGACTGTTTTTGTGCCGCTTCGAACTCGTCTCGAGGAAGCTATACCAGGCGGTTGCCCGCCATCGATCCGGGATGCCTTTCCAGGTCCGCTCAATCAGTTTCGAGCTTTGTGTGTCAAATTCAAAGGTCATTCCGCCACCATCCTTGGTCTTCTTGGTTGGTTTGGCCATCTTTGTCCATTTGTCTTCGCGCTCCCACTCCTTTCTCCGCGCTGCCCGTCCCATCGGCGTGTCTTGGCTCTCAGTCGCTTCATCCACGGGGAGAGTGAGCATGTCGGCCGCCTCGTCCGTGAACTTTCGGTCTCTGTTGTGGGGTAAGTGATTCGCCGCGGTGCGCAGACGGGATGTCGAACGTCGAATGAGGGCGCTATTTGTGCTTGCCGATGAAGATGGACGATCCGCTGCAGAGCTCTGGGAGGGATGACGAGTTGGTGATCGGCCATTGAAAGAACGATTGCTCCCTAGAGCAGTGGGCGGTCGAATCGAACGCTTGCGACGTGGTGTCTCGGAAGCAAGAAGGAGACTCGTGGTGACTCGTTGAATGGGGTGAGGTTCTGATCCACCAGAGCCGTTTGCTGAGGGATGGATGAAGCCATAGCGATCAACTTCTCCTGCACCAACATTTTGCCAATACTCAATTCCACCGGCCAACTCCTGAGTCTCTCGCTTCAATCTATTACGTTCTACCTCGGCTGATGTTCTGCCTTTCGAATCGACATCGCTCGTGTTGGGAGCCAGCGTCGACGCGGTCTCCGTCGCAGCCTCTTCCCATAGGACGCTGTTGTCCCCTGCGGTTGCATTTGCGACTTCCGAATCGGTGACATTATCGTCGCCCTTTTCGTACATAAGACGGACTCGTCGAGACAGCATATCCTCGTCAGCAGAAATCGCTCTGCTTTGCAAACTCGTTTGTCGAGGACGCAGAGTACTTTGGGGTCTCGGACGTGGCGCAGGCGGCTTGGGTTCGCAATTGTCACCATCCTGCTTTCCGGTTGAGGGAGTCGAAGCTTGCAGCGAATCCGGCTCCTCCTGGATGGATTGATGAAGCGAAAGCTGTTCCGATGGCTGGTCTGAGCTCATCTCCGATGGCTGGAGAGATCGCTCTGATCTTTGCTTGGGATACGGCCGATGCGATCGATCCTTGATGAGACTGCCGCGGGTAGAAAACTTCATGGACTGGCCCAGTCCGTCGAGAGACCCCGTGGGGATGTCTAAACTGATCCCACTGAACGATGGCTCAATCTGCGGCACTGGTGGAGGCTCTTCCGAGCTAAGTTTCCTTTCCAACTCGGCAGACCTCTTTCTCAAGCCTCCCCATTTGCGCTCCGACCATCGAGACCCCGGCCGGGATCCTGGTCGCGAACCGGGGCGGGGACCTGGTTCATTGACAATGATACTGGGGACACTGCGCAATGACGATGGTGCAGCACTAGTTGCGGGCCGAATGTCCATCGAACGAACCGACCGACTGTCGTCCCCCGTTGGTGTCACCGGCGACAGTCCTCCCTTTTTTCTATTCCGCCACGAGCGCGAGGTTGACGGACGGCTCTCGGCCGTCGAGGCGGCGCTGGTACTGAACGATCGGCCATTAGGGTCCAGTGGCGGATTGGCCGAAGCAGACAAAGAAACCGATCGAGTGGCATCAGGGTCGGGATGATCGAAGGGCACGCGAATCGGGCGCGACTCCGCTCGGACAGGCGATAATGTGGGAGCCTCGTCCACCATTATCCCGGCATGACTCTCACGCGCGCAATGGAGGGGAAAGATGGAGGCAAAGGAGCGATTCACATCACCATGACCGTTTCGGCGAGAAATTGGGCGCGGGATAGAGTGGGGATTGGGTGGTGAAGTTCCGTGGCGCGGACCACCACATTTTCCAGGAGACGAAAGGGAGACAAACAGGGGTCTTGAGTGGAGCACGCTAGAGTTCTAGAATTGCGTCAGGATTCGAGGTGAGTTTTACATTACGCGTACGGAGTGAAGCAGAGTATGTTCAATGCAGTCAATTTCGTGGAATTCCTCAATACAAAAACACGCGTCCAACTCCCTTCGCCGAGGCTGTAGATCCAACAGTCCGTTCAGCTGCCAATGCAAGAGAAAAAGGGGAAAGGCCCCCAGCCTAGTCCCCGGGCTGTACACAATAATATCAGAAGAGCGCGATCCAGCGGCTCATCGAATCACTTTAAGCCACAGCAGCGGTATTCACACGAGATTCTCCCGCGGGACGACTTCGTTCAACAGGTTCCTTGGGAAGAAGTTCGATTTGTCGCACCAGAAAACTCTTCTCGTCCGTGAATTGATCGTCATCCGTTCGGTCTTCCAGGAATTTGGGCAAGAATCGCAGTAATCGATCGCGGTTGTTGATGAGAATCCGCTGGACCGCCACCGATTTGTTCGGATTGGCCACAAACACCTTGAAGACATGAAATCCTTCATACTGCACCATCTTGCGATCATCCCGTAGAAGCTTCATGCACAATTTGAGATTCTCTCCACTTTCCACATAGGCCATCATCACATTGTAATTGGCACGATCTAATAAGATCTCTCCCAAAAGCTTGATACTCTGTCGCTTAGTCACGTAGGAATCCGACATGATCAGAATATTGTTGAATCGTCCAAAGAACAAGTCGAAATTGGTAGCAAGGTACGCAGTCACCAAGTTCTTGTGTCGGGTGAGAATTTCCTGCGAAACAGCATGTCAATGGATTCGATTCATGGTGGTGACCATGCATGGGTTCCTACCCGGAATGTCGTGAACGCATCCGCGCTCACTTCAAAGTTGCTCTTATCGACCCAGCGGAAAAAATTCCAAAATACTCCGTCGCCATTTTGGGGTTGGTTCGGCTTGAGCTCCGAGAGACGCACAGCCGGTTCCCCTTCTTTTGACTGATCATATAGGACCACCGCCGTGACCACATCGAACTTGATTGCTTCCCGTAGGATAACACCACATGGCATTGCGCTCTGCGGTTGACTATAGCCTCTGCAGAGTTCAATGAGAATTTCTGGTCGATGATGGACAAGGTATGAGATCACCGGGGGATCTTTATCGGACGGATACCCGGTCGGTCGAAAGCGCAGGGCATGGGAGAAGATAGTCTGAGTATCCTTCCGAGCCTCGAATGGAAGGAGATGAATCGTTCGTGATAGGTCATATAGTAAGTCTTCTTGGAGGGATGCTTGGATCAGCGCGTAGACCTGTTCGGGAGACGTGTTGACCTCTAAATGAGGCAAGCCGTCAATCATAGATTCTAATCCAGGCTAGAAACCCAGCAATGAAGGTATGGCCGAGCAGGCAACCCACCTTGTGTCCCTTGAACAATCAGTTTCATATGGCTGAGTTGTTTTGCCAGCTCTTCTTCCGCCTACTCCTGTGTCAGCAAATGAGCAGCAGATTGGCACCTAGGGTTCAGACCTTTGTTGTGTTGGGAGCTTCCTGGACTCTCGCCAGTAAGTCCTTAGTGGCGCGGACAACATCAATTGGCTGGCGCGATCGACTGCGATTGAAAAAGAACGCCATGGCCCGGAAGTTTGGGGGAGTCGGAAGGGATCGAGCGACACTGGAACTTGATCTCGTCACATCCGAATAAACAAACGCGGCGGGGCAACCGTCGGCCTGAGGCACCATGTTGCGATAACGGAATTTTTTTTTTATCAGTTTCCACTGCCCCTCCCCCTCACACTCTTGAATATTTGTCTTATTCAGTTGCGATGGCTTCTTCAAGCCGTGTTGCAGATCCACCAGTGGGTGACGTTGCTGTTGAAACTGGCTCAGTATCGGACGAGTCCGACATCAGTAACGAGGAAGGGTGGGAAGATGTCGAGCCGGACGATGAGACTCAACCTGTAGTTGGGCTTTTCTCGGACGAAGTTTTCCCTGATGTGCGCTCAATGCTGCAGGCATGCAAAGATAAGCATGGCTTTGATCTGTTGGCCATCCAAAAGAATCTCGGTATGTCCCTGCAGAATGAAAAGCCCAAACCTAAGCTTTGGAACTGACTTGCATTCACTCGTGATACAGGATTGGATTTTCTAGATACCATCAAGTTGGTTAACTATGTGCGAACTGAGGTCAAATCCGGCAATAAGAACCCTGATGTTTCCTCCAAATCGAAGTTCAGCGATGACGGCTACTTGAAGCCAGCATTGGATGATGATGCTCTCCTGTACAGTTTGGACGATATCGCCGAAGAACAGGGCGAAGACTCGGCTTCCGGTAACGAGGCCGAGAAGCGAGTCCTAGAACTCCAGGAAGATCTCGAGAGACTTCAACTACAGTTCTCTGAATACAGAAACGCAGTGCAAAAGTCAATGGATGATCAATTGAACAAAGAAGACGAAAAGCTTGATCCAACGGCCTTGGCGAAACCCTCCAAGACAGCCGACAAAATTGAAGAGGCTGATGCCGACTACTTCACTTCATACGCTTACAATGGAATCCACGAGTCAATGCTGAAAGACGCAATTCGTACCGATTCATACCGCGACTTCGTCTATGAGAACAAGCATGTTTTCAAGGACAAGGTGGTGTTGGACGTTGGCTGTGGCACTGGTATCCTGTCCATGTTCTGTGCCAAGGCTGGTGCAAAGAAGGTCATTGCAGTCGATAATTCAAACATCATTGATCGTGCAAGAGAGATTGTGTATGACAACGGCCTCGGAGACGTGATCACGTAAGGACTCTCATCTATGTGAACATCATACACTTAGCTTGCTAACGCCCGTCAACAGATGCATCCGCGGCAAGATTGAAGAGGTCACACTGCCAGTCGAAAAGGTCGACGTCATCATCTCAGAATGGATGGGCTACGCTCTGCTCTTTGAGGCCATGTTTGATTCCGTGATCTACGCTCGGGATCGCTACTTGGCTCCGGATGGTCTCATGGTTCCCTCCCACGCTACTCTGCGAATCGCTCCTTTCGCGGATCCGGACTTCATTGCTTCCCATATTTCCTTCTGGCACAATGTCTATGGCTTCAAGATGTCTAGCATGCTGCTGAAGATCTATGACGAGGCAAATGTTCGCAGTATTCAGCCCGCAGCAGTCCCCGGCGAATCTACTGTGTTTTTGCCACTTCCGCTGCACACCATCACCGTCGATGAATTAACGTTCTTGAAAAACTTCCAGGTCACCTTGAAGGAGGATATCGATGCTCTGGATGGCTGGGCTATCTGGTTCGACATCTTTTTCATGCCCACTAGGGAATCCACTGTCCCCGATAATGCTGTGCCTTCGGATATGCAGAAGAAGGGATTTGTTGCTTTTACGACCGGTCCTGATGGACCTGAAACCCATTGGCAACAAGCTGTTCTATTGATTGACCATGAAAAATCGAAGCCCCAGCCCTTGAAGAAGGGACAAGTCATAAATGGCAAGGTTGGCTACGAGAAAAAGTCGACCGGGTCTCGATTGTTGGACATCAGCATCCAGTGGGATGGCGAGGGTGTTCCCAAAGGTCATCAAGAATGGAGCTTGCAATGAGTGATATAGATTACAGAAAAACTAAACAATTCATTTCGGCGGTTCGGATGCATCTACTCAAAATTCCGGGTCATCGTGATCGAGATAGATTAATATAACGGACAGCCCTTCATGGGCCTGCATGCAATTTCTTGAATAGACGGGATTCAGCGAAAGATATATTCAAGATCGCCCCCTTTATTGGCATTTTTCTGCTAAGAATTACTACTCAGTGCCTGTCTTTCAGGGTGGCCGAGTCCGACTTCCGCACACGCCTCTTTTCACCATGATCATCGCGGGCATGACGAGAATGATCCGATAGATGACGCGACTTCCGACGTGGCTGATCATGACTGCGATCACGATGACTATGACTATGACGACGGCGATGATGGTGCCTGTGGGAATCCTTCCGATCTTGGTCATCGCGGTTCTTCATCGTTGGTGCATCCAGCCGAAACTCATCTAGACTGTCAAATGAATTTGATCGCCGTCTGCGATGATGTCTCGAACGATGGTGCTCTTCCGGTTTTAGTCTCTGCAGCTCTTTCCGCTTTTCTTCATTCCATTGTTTGCGCTCTTGTTCTGTTGCTCTCAACTGTCGAACACCCCGTTTCATCGCAGCAAGCGGATCGTTGCTTTCTATTCGGGCCTTTTCTCGTTCTGAACGCATCGGATCTTCATTTCCCCATACATTTTTGTCGGGCATTGCGTCTGGTGCGGTCGCAGTCTGAGTCGCGGATGAGTACCATGGCTGACGGCCGGCGCTCTCCTTAAATCCAGCCGCATTAGAGAAACGCATTGTGTACTGATCCTCATAGCTTCTTTTATTCTTCTCTAGTTCAGCCTCGGCCTCTTTGTTTTTGTCCGCCTTGCCGTGGGCATTCCCGGTTGGAAATAGGTTGATGTGACCAGAATTATCCAAAAGCGGAGCTTCTATGTCCTTGCCATCCTTACGAGAGGACGAGGCAAGCGCCAGCTCTTGCCGTTTAGAATCGGCATACACTGCATCCTCCCGAGCGATCCTAATGTCCCTGTCTGTATCATCCTCGCCAGCAAGGCGGCGTCGTTTCCGGTGCCTCCCAGCGTCGTCGAAAGATTTCCTGTCAGACCGACCGGTAGCGTCTCCCGGGTGATGAGACGGTGGTGGTGGAGGGGGTGTAGATGGTTTCTCTCCTCGTAATATCTGCATTCGACGCTCGGCATCAATCTCTTGCATGCGACGCTCATCTTCCTCTTCGCGGGCCTTCGCCTGTGCCTCGTCGCGCTTGACACGGGCGATGTTTTCGGGATTGTAGACATTCCATGACTTCTTGCCGAGGAGATGACTGCTGGTGATTAGTTCTCATTGCAAACAGCAAGTAAAGAGGAGCCACTTACAGCGGCATGGTGTGCAAGCTGGTCGGAAAGGGAGTTTGGGGAAAGCTGCGTTATCGATAACGCACCCCACCGCCCGATGCTCGTTCCGGTGGCTGAGTTCCCCAGCTTGTGACGTTGAAGCTTCTCTTCCTTTTAACAACTCACCACAACCAGACTTTCCACTCATTGTTTTGTCTGGGTACTGATTACTATCCTGTCTATCCGAGTCAGCGGTGCTGTACTCGGCTCTTGACCATTGTTGCTGCCTGCCACCCTTAAAGACACAGTGGCGCTACCCGGACATTTATAACCCTCCCACATCTCTCGCGCCACTCCATCCCCTGGAACACACCATGTTCAATCGCAAGGAGCTTCCCACTGTTCCGAATCCATTCAGCTCTAGTGGTGGACGCCCGTCGCCGCAGGGTTACTCGAACCCTAATCAAGCACCGCCACGGTATGATCACGGTCTCACCCCTACAACCACCGAAAAACAGCCTCTCGATGACGATGTGCCAATGACTGACGCATCTATTGATTTCAGAGGATATGGAGCTCCAACGCCCACCGCGGGACGGCCGCCGCAACAGATGCCGGGTCGGCCGCCGGTAGGGCCACGCCCATCCGGCCAGACCTGGACTCTGTATCCTAACAAGAGCCCGAATGACCACTATACCTTCGGCAACCTGTATGTGATTAGCCCGTGACTCGTCTTCTAACAAATACTGATCAGGCACAGGGTTGCCGTTTCACCTCAAGATATCCGACCTTCGCGAGACGGCACTGATATTTTTCTCCTGATCAATGACCTTTACGTCTTTTCCGCTCGCCCTCTCGAGGGCTTTCCACCTGGCTATATTAGCATGTCGGATCCTCAGCGAACATGGGCAAATGTCGGGCTCAGAGATGCCATCAAGGTGGAGCTGTACGACCCGTTCAGTCAGGGTGGCCAGGCCTATCTGGGCTCCGCCGATATTGAAGTTAGCTTTGCCTCGGTAAAGAAGCGCGTGGAGACTCCTTATGATCAGGATATCCTGACAAACGCGGTGATCAATGTATGTTTTGCCCTCCCAGACAAAACCCAGTCGTTTCTAACCTGAATAGAACTTTGAAAACCAGTTGTTTGCTCCCGGGCAAAGGATTTTGATGGATCATAAGAACATTCCACTTCTTTTGCATGTCAAGACGGTCCAGCGAGTTGATCTGACTTCGCCAAAGATGGATCTTTCCACTGGACAAACCGAGACTAATCCCACTTCACGTGGAATAGTCACTCGGCACACTCAGTTGAACTTCTTCAAGGATGCTCAGACCGGCATCAATGTGAAGGCCTCTAACCGTCGCCCAGCCGCAAATTCGATTATCCAACCCGGTTTCAAGTTTGAAGATATGGGAATTGGTGGTCTCGATTCTGAATTCAGCACCATCTTCCGTCGTGCTTTTGCATCTCGCATTTTCCCTCCTGGCTTGGTGGACAAGCTCGGTATCCAGCACGTCAAGGGTCTTTTGCTGTACGGACCTCCAGGAACGGGTAAAACCTTGATCGCTAGACAAATTGGAAAGATGCTTAACGCCAGGGAACCAAAGATTATCAATGGTCCAGAAGTCTTGAACAAGTACGTGGGTCAGTCGGAAGAGAACATCCGTAAAATGTTTGCGGATGCCGAGAAAGAATACCGTGAGAAGGGCGATGAGAGTGGCCTACACATCATCATCTTCGACGAGTTGGATGCCGTGTGCAAGCAGCGTGGAAGTGGAGGCGCTTCCGCCGGTGGTGTCGGTGACAGCGTTGTCAATCAACTGTTGTCCAAGCTTGATGGTGTGGACCAATTGAACAACATTCTGTTGATTGGAATGACCAACCGAATGGATATGATTGATGAGGCCCTGCTGCGTCCAGGTCGTCTGGAGGTTCATATGGAAATTTCACTGCCTGATGCAAAGGGTCGAAGCCAGATCCTCAGCATTCACACCCAGAAGATGCGGACGAACAACGTGATGGACTCTGACGTGGACCTGGACGAGCTTGCACAGGAAACTAAGAACTTCTCCGGTGCCGAGATTGCCGGTCTAGTCAAATCGGCATCTTCTTTTGCATTTTCGCGCCACGTCAAAGTAGGCACAATGGCCAGTATCAACGACGATGTGGTAAACATGAAAGTCAACCGCGAAGACTTCCACCAAGCGCTTAGCGAGGTCAAGCCTGCCTTTGGTGTTTCAGAGGAAGAGCTCTCCAGTCGCATTTCATACGGTGTTATCCATTACTCAGAGACCATCAACGAAATTCTGCGGGAAGGCGAGCTCTTTGTCAAGCAGGTCGGCCATGCCGAAGCCACGCCTCTTTTCTCTGTGCTGCTCCACGGGCCTACTGGAAGTGGAAAGACCGCATTGGCTGCCCAGATTGCCATCAACTCTGGATTCCCTTTCATCAAGCTGATTAGTCCGGAAGACATGGTTGGCTTTAATGAGGCAGCCAAGATTCAACACATGAACCGAATCTTCGACAGCGCCTACAAGAGTCGGACGAGTATCGTCGTCGTTGATAACATTGAGAGAATTATCGATTGGGTACCCATCGGTCCTCGATTCAGCAACAGCGTGCTACAAGCCCTCATGGTCTTCCTTCGGAAGCAACCAACCCACGGACGTCGCCTGCTAGTCCTAGCCACCACCACAGAGCGAGCCCTGATGAAACAATTGGACATCTACAACTCGTTCAACTCCGATATCATGGTCCCCAACGTCAGATCTTTTGGCGAACTACGGTACGTCATGGAGAAGTCCGGTGCTTTCGAACCGCAGGAAATTGCTCGGGCCCTCGAACAGGTCGGCGGTTTGGCCGATGATGGCCGTCTTAGCGTCGGTATCAAGAAGATTCTCTTGGGCATTGAGACCGCCAAGCAAGATGTTGACAAGGTGGGCCGTTTTGTTCGTGTTGTGAACCGGGCCATTGAGGAGGAGCTGTCATTTGCGTAAATAGTATATAGATAGAGTGGGCTTAGCTCGAGCCTATCATGTCACCATGCTTCAGAGTAATCAGAAAGACTTGTTTGTCATCTTGTCGCCTTAGGCTTTCATGTATTAGGTTGAGAAACTGAGGAGACTTATGTTCCTCACGGCCAATTTCATGTGAAAGTGAATTGAACAGCGTCTTTGAAAATGATATAATCTTAAGTTTAGAAACCCTAGTTCAACATATAGCAATGACCTTACTGGCTTTTGGCTTTGATCCATACTTGGCTAGACTCCATATTACTGATGCAGCAACTGGGTTTCTAGACCTAACAATGATTTCCAGAACGGACTGCCATACATTACCGTCTGACCAGGCATACATTACCTCCGAATGAAGCTCATGTGTCCATTTACTGGCTGATTTACCCCAGAGGTGCAACAAAACAGGTAAAACAAATACCATTTAAGCTACTCGTGGTAATTATAGGTAAAGAAAGAGACCTAGCAAGATAGATACGCACATGAAACAGGCAAATATACACAAAACACGCCAATCCTAACCCAGAAAAGCAAAATTCACCCATCCCAGTTCCTAAACAGGCCCAGACCTTCCCGATTTTGTCCGAAGTTTGTCATCAGTCGTTAAAATAAGCAAAGATCAGATCCACCCCGGTGACAGACATGCCACGCGCGGCGGCCCACAGCTGCGAGTAATCTAGTACTCGTCGAACGTGTATTTCTTCGAGGCCCGGTGGTATTCTTCCGGGTGGGCCTTCTCGGCCTTCGTCTTGAGTGCGCTATTCGTTCAAATTCCCGTTAGCCTACTGGATCTTGCATGCGCCACGAAGTCGATCTGTTCCACGGCGCACGTGCCAAGCTCTGACCCGGCGGAGCGGAGGCCCTGGTTTGAACCCTGGTCGGCGGAGCGGGGCGGAACTTGCAACGTTCATCTTCGGGGGTTCGAGGTATGGATGATCTTGGGCTTTGGGAAGATGCTTACCTGACGCGCTTCTGAGTCCATTCGAGGTCCCGCTTTGTTTCTCGTGCGGTTTTCAGTCCCTCGTTGAAATTGGCACGGACTCCTTTCAAGCGGCGCTGTGCTAGGGCTTGCAACTCTAGAAGCTCCTGTTGTTTCGCGTTGAGATGGCCGGAGCTAAAATTTGAGGGAGAGATTAGCATGTCACGCTTTGCATTTGATGGAATTTCATGTGATTGCTATTTTGGCGTGTGCAATTTCGGGATTCGCTTTTGCGCGGAAGATTTGCTCACGCCATGGACACACTCACGTTTGCGCTTGTTTTGCCAGACCCTTGTCCAATGGCGTCGGGTCAAAGGCATATTGCATGCGGTCATTCAGGACGTCAACGACATCCACGCCGGACAGTGATGCGGTGCTATGTTCATAGTCACCGCTAGCGCCGGCAGAGCTAAAGGTGAGCCCGCCAGAAGTGCGACTGCCAGCTGTGGTGCTTGCATCCGAAAAGTCTGGCGGAGAGCCTTGTACCCGCGAAATGGGGTACATGTTGGCCGGAGCCGGGGCCTTGGACGGCATGTTGATGGCATGAGCCGTGGGCTGATAGTAGTGATGCTGGGTAGCCATGATGAAGACGATGAGTTTTGGTCCGATAAATGGAAACAAGGTCAACAATAAAAAGACCTCCACACAGCAAGACAATTATGTGCAAAAGGAGAAGAAGTATTTTGGTCAGGAAAGGTGCAGCAAGGTAGGGTTGGGAGGTGCAGGTCTTGGATGGTGCAAACGAGACCCGCTGGGAAAGATAGAAAAGAGAAGAGGAAGGACAAGCACGACCGGCGGAACCAACGAGGGAACTTATAGACTTCGCCGGAGGGTCTTCCCTCCGAGAAAGAGTCTTGGACATGACGACGGGGCAAGGATGCGATGGACACCATTGGACCCCCGGATGACTGGGACTTGCACCCCTCCAGTGTATCTCCCAATCCGCGAGCTTCGGCTGCATCTTCTCCTCCGTATCTGCCCGCCGATTCGCCTCCTGAACCGCCCTGACCCCGCTCCGAGTGGGAAAAGATGTGTCTGGTCTCGGCCGGCACGTCTTCCCCTCCACTAGGGTTTCCGCTTTCCCGTGGCGTTCCAGTAATCTACGTGCTCTGATCGTCTCTGGGTCTCTGGGCCCGAGCGGAGCTAGAAAATTATCTTGAAAAGTGGGAAGGAGGGGCAATGGAGGGTGATCAAGAGGAAAAAAGTGGTGGAGATGGCATGATATAAAACCGGGCAATTTCGCTCTTCCGGCCTTCCCAATTCCGCATCTTTTGGGTTTTTCTCATCAATTCACCCGGTTTCACCTAAAGTCCTTCTGACCCCTCCAAGCTCAATTGACTTTGATCTTTCGAAATTCGGTGGCTGGGGATTTGGAGGGACTCGAGGATCAGGATGGATTCGTTCGTCGACTAAGGTGTCGATCGATTCACAAATTACGGAAGATCCGCGAGAAAACATTACCTCTGTACTTTTCTCGACAATCTGGGGTTCAACGGACTTGATACTGACCATAAATAGGTGGTTTTTGATATAATTGCCTGGTTATTGCATGACTGGCACTCTTCACGATGGGTTGTCGTCAAGACTGCCGACTCGGACTTGATCACAAAACTTTCTCTTGATGGAAAAACCAAGAGGAAAGTAAAAAATAAAAAGCCGAGCATGTCTGTTACCTATCATCTGTTGAAATGAATCCAAATTCAGCAAAGACAGGCAGCATCAAAGCCACTATGGTCACACGGGGAGGAAAAGCATGGATGTTGGACATCACTGCATGGCCCGGACGAACCCTGGAGAAACAGACCATGATTTGGAAGACCCCGGATTCCAACGCCGAATGGCCCCCATGGCATCAGGTCAGCTAGAGTCATCCCGGCTGTGAAAGGAACAAAATGAATATTGTGTGACTGGAACATGATCGGTTTCAGGTCGCAAAGTGACCAGAGACTCAGGCTCGAATGTTGATCCCTGTTCCCCGATTCCCCGTTTGTCCGCCTCAATGCGGCTAATGTTACTCTAGGGGAGTGAAAGTTCTTTCAATCGGCTTCTCTTCGGATACCAAAAAAAACCAGTGCATCAATACGCAAGCGCTCTAGACGCCGTCATAGCGTGAATCGACACGCACAGGTTCTATGACTTGCTGGGGGAGAAGAGGGGGAGGGGCGCAATGCGGAAAAAGACCACTTGTTGCAGAACCGTCGGCAATGCAATTCACTAGAGCTGGTACAGCTACATGATGTCTGTCTATGCCTGATTGCGCCTGATCCTTCGCCCTCGCTGCATGCCTTGCAGCCTGACCGAGGGCGATATGCCCCGTTGACTCGCATCGACCGAATTACACCGTGACACCACCCTCCTCTACAACCTATGCAACCTTTTTTGACTCCTACTGTTCGCCTCTGAATCCGGATGGGCGGCAGGGATGGCTACCATGCCCAATCTTCTACTCATTGTGCTTTCTTCCAAGGGCAGGGTCTATTGGGCAGCACAACCATGACGCGCAGAAGGTGCGCGTCCACTACGCCATGACAATCAAGAAGACGAAAGGAATCTTCTCTCGTCATAGCCCCAATATTCTGCCCACTGATGACTTATTCGTCCCGTCACTGACCCTCGCTGCTCCCAATCAGGCTCGATGACCAGGCTTTTCCCGGTCCATGGCGACGAGCACTGCACTTGGTCCTTTCGTTCTCTAATGCTCTTTCTCCAGGTACATGTGCATCTTGTCAACCATGCGCTAACGAAGTTGCATGCGTCACCCCAAGGTCACTGTCATCATCCACCGGAGTGGTGGAATTCCCTTCCCCATACTTTCCACATGGAACTTGTTGACCCTAGCAAAACACAAGGCAATCCTGCCAGCTGGTCCGACTAATATACATCCTCTCCAAGCAAAGATTGGACCCAATCCAGCACGAGTTGACCATCGAATAATCTGCCAGACTTGAGTGGGGTTCAGGCGGGGATTTCTCTTTTTTTTTTTTCTCTCTCGACGCTTCCTTCACCGCCACATGCAGCGCCATGACTGGATGGTTGTCGTGGCCAACTCACCTTGCCTTTCCCTCTTTGGGTTCCAGTCTCCCGTTTCCGCGATTCTGGTTCGTACTGGAGATTGCTTACTCCATGTATGGGAGAATTGGGATTTCCTGGCAATGCGAACTGTGCATATCCGGAATGCCCGTTCGCACCCACCTTGTTGGATTCGGTTTAGCTGCTGTCATTATCATCTAGCTCTTATATTTCTATATAAGTTTTCTCATGGATTTATTATCCACGCCTTGTCTCTGGTGGGGATCGAGGAATCGGACGATCATGATGAAGCGGGTTCTCGTTCCAATTGGAGTTGCATAACTATGGCTTTTTCTTTATTCTTTATTTCGCTAATTAAGATCATTGTTTCTGAATCGAATGTCATCGAACCAACCCAAAAAAAAACTTGCGATTCATATCATTCACCTATTCACCCCTCTTGACGTGACTTAGGATGTCAAAACTCAGATCGCCATCTATCTTCGTCAGACCGATAAAGTATATCGGCTGAATCTCCCAATCAGACCATCCAATACGTTCAACTGATCTCGAGGGAACTTCCAAGGTTCCTACTGAAACAAACATGATCCAACTCTCTGAATGTAAATTATTGCAAGTATGGACAAGATCGCTGGCTGAATCATGCATGCAATGTAAATGCGAAGAGTAAATACAGTCAACCCCGTAGACCCACCACAATGCGAGCCAAGGGGGTGATGATTTATGAACAAATACAGATTTCGAAGGTAAAGAAGGGTCGTTTCACGCTCGTAGTCTGGTATCACAAGAGGGAAAGGAATGGGAAAATCATAAACACGCAAAAAGGCCCCCCTTGGGGGAAGAGAAAGAAGCGCCACGCCTAACCAAAAATCGAATCGCCAAAGTCCGGTCCTCGACACCATGCGCTCCAAGTCAAAAGGAGATCCAATATTAAACCACGCCAAGGCCCAAGATGAAATTCAATAGTACAAGAGCAAAAGGTCGGACCGGGCGGTGCAAGGCTTGGGTGTAAATTGCAAGAAATGCATGTCAGTGGTGGAAAGGCCGTAATGATGCATTTGGGCATATGGAGTCGAAAAAACCTGACTTCGGTCTCATGAAAATTGAAAACAATCTGGAAAGCACCCATAAAATCCTGACCTTCGCCTCCGTGGTGTGGACCGGCATGCTGAAGAGCAAAACGATGCAAGGTAAATAAAACAAGTTGATAAAGCAAAAAGTCGAGAAAGTCATTCCAAAGCCCTATAAAGAGAGGTGCGAGGAATGGTAAACTCTGTCGGCGAAAGAGGATGGACAGCGACTAGCGACGTGCAGAGGTTTTGTCATCCCCGGGATGCAAACGATCTCGAAGAAGTAAGAGTGGTCGAGCCGGATCGAGGAGACCCATCATCATCTTGCCCAGCTCATTATGTTTGATGGGTTTGGTGACGTAGTCATTGAAACCCGCTTGTGCAGCATTCTCAATTTGATCGGTCATTGCGTTGGCTGAAAGAGCCATGATAGGGATCTGGGGATAGTGGTTCTTCTGTTCCCAGGCACGGATGTCACGACAGGTATCATACCCATTCTTCACGGGCATCTGGATGTCACACTGCACGATGGACGTCAGTTCTGTTCGTCAAGTAAGTAAATGCAGGACCTACAATGATGAGTGAATAGTAGCCAGGCTCCTTGGAAAAGACTTTATCAAGGCATTCTTGTCCATTGGACGCGGTCTCTGACATCAACTTGATCTTGTCCAGATATTTCAACATGACCTACATAACTGTTAGCTTGCTGTATTCAAAACCGGTGATACCAGAGTTTGCCATACATCACGGTTCGTCTCGTCGTCTTCCACGAGCAAAATCCGGTATCCCTTGTTTCCAAGAACTTCCTTGACCATTTTGGACACAGTCTTGAAGTTGTTGTTGATCTCCCGAGCCATGTCTTGATTGCGATCCTTGCTCAGCTCACGTTTACTATCGGGGTCGAAGATGGTCGAGAAGGCAGATGGCTTGACCGGTTTCGGCACGATAAAGACTTTCTTTCCGGATGCCGCTAGCTCTTTGACCCGTGTACTAATTTGACGTTTCTGGTATAAGTCTGAGATGATAACGACTGTGGGGGCTATGCTGGCATCAAACTCTGAAACATTCTGGATGACTTCCAAAATGTCATCCGTTGCTGGAAGATTGAGTACCAAATGAGTGCATTGGGGCCCCGAGCCTGGCTGCATCTTCTCCTTCCATTCATCAAGATCTGGTAAGGTGGTGATCTTGAATGAAATTTCGTGCGGCACGACCTGCTCGATATGTTGCTTTGTGGCTTTTCGTGCATTGTTAAGTGGACATAAAATCACGATTGACAGGGAACCTGGGGGTAGAGATGTTGCAGAGTCCGTCGCCGGTTTGCTTGGAGACACAAAGCGCTCATGTGACAAGTCTTTACGGGGCGATGATCGCTCGCTTGGTGCTTTGTCCGGGTTACTCAATTTATCGAATTCGGGTGACAAGTGTGCAGTGTTGATATCCGGTGTTGGAAGAGCGGATGACACAGTTGAAGGTGGGAACAGATTTTTCGATCCCGCTGATGTCGCCAAATCTGGAGAGTCCAGTGCGGGAGACAGCTGTGTGGAATCTTGGAGCTTCGGGTCCCAGGCTTGAAATGGTGATAGCGTGCTATTCTGTTCACTCTGATTATAGGATGTTGTCCGAGACGCGCCTGGCCTTCTGGAGACCTTGGATGGCTGGCGAAGCAACCCGGGTCTTTCAGAGGGGGAAGGTGGCGGGGGAGCGTCAACTTTCACATTGAAAGAGAACTTGGCCCCCTGACCTTCTTTGCTGCTGGGTGTGAGTCTGCCCCCATGCATTTCCACGAGTTGTTTTGACAAAAACAGCCCAAGCCCACTACCAGCATGTTGCTGTGAGCCAGATTCTCCTAACTGGCTGAAACGTTGCATAAGTCGTTCAGCATCATGCGAGCTGAATCCTTTCCCGGTATCTACGACGTCAAAATTCAGTAGAGTCTCGGTGACTTTAGATTTGACGGAGACATCATTGTCAAGTTTGCAGCAGATATGAATCTCGCCTTGTGCAGTGAATTTGACTGCATTACCGACGAGATTGATCAAAACCTGGCGAATCCGGAATCTATCACCGATCACCATTGAGGGCACATCCGACGCGATCAGGTAATTGATCTCAAGGCCCTTGTCAATGGCGCGAGAGGCAATGGTGTCGATCACATCTTCAATCATCGAGCGGACGTGGAACCAGGAATTGACCATCGACATCTTGCCAGCCTCAACGCGAGAAACATCGAGAATATTGTCCACCAACTCGCGGAGATTGGTCGAGCTGTTTTGAATCGTATCGAGCATGCGCCTCTGGTCACTGTCGAGTTGAGTGTCGAGTATGAATGGAATGGTGCCAAGAATTCCGTTAAGTGGCGTTCGAATTTCGTGAGACATATTACTGAAGAACTTGGTCTTAGACTCCATCTGATTGTTGAGCTGAGTCATGGCCTTGTTGAGCTCCCGCTCTAGGTTCTTTCGATCATTGATGTCGGTACAAGTCCCATACCAGGAAGCTTCCTCGCTGCCGAAGCTGCCCGTCTCTACGCGGACCAGACGGACCAAATGCCAGCGGAAATCACCTCCCTTGGAGCTTAGACGAATCTCAGTTGAATAAAAGACACGCCCATTCTCATCCTTCTGTAAAGTCGCAACGCCGCGCTTGACAAGCTCATCCAGTGCAAATCCGACGCTGTGTCTCTCAGAGGATGATCGACTCCAGCCATCATCGCCGACAGGTGCTTCAGGTCGCTCTTGAGTGGTTTGCATTGGGAGTCTGCCGCATTTGCTGAGATCAGCTGGATGAACATGTTTCGCAAAACCAAGATTCAAAGCTTCCTCGAGTTTTTGACCGGTGTAAAGATTCCATTGCTCGTTCACGAAAATCAGCCCACGATTTTCCGTCGCCTCAAAAACAACCTGGGGAATGGAGTTTGAGAACGCTCGGTACTTCGCATCCGTAGCGAACTTTTCTCTCTCTTGAGTAGCCTTCAACTCGGCGATATGTTGCTCATGAATATCCAGGAACGAGCCAATCCAATAGAGAACCTCGCCTGTTGAAGAGAGAAGAGGGTTTGCCCGAAAAATGAACCAACGATAAGCAGATTCGTCGTTGAATCTTTTCACACGAACTCGCTCTGTAAATTGGGAACCGGTGCGCAGAGCATTGGCCCATTCGCTTGACACGTGGTCTCGCTCGCTGCTATGAATGTTCTGCCATGGATCTCGTAGCCTTTGCTCTTGCGGCTTGCTTCGACGATAGGCATCAAACTTCGCATTCGTCCAAATAACCTCACCGCTCTGTGGCTTGGCCAAAAAGAGATGCAGAGGTACAGAGTTAAGCATCAGTTGTGCTATTGTGTCAGAGAAAGGACGTGGTAGCTCGCGCTGAAGCTGAGCGTAAAAGGAATTTGTCGACGCTTGCCGCGATGGTTGTTGGGTTGGCGACACAATAGCTGGTGGTTTCATATCGTGTAAAGGAGATGCAGTGACAAGTGCCGGATCTTGTGGATTGCTCTCTTCTCCAGCGAATGCTTTCATATTCGCCTTGCCAGGAGTTGTGGGCATTGATAAGTTGGCAATTCCCTTCGGCTTGGAGCGACGGTGCAGTTGCTGTGGACCATTGTCGCGAGGGGCCTTGTGTTGGACGTTAAAGTAGCTATCCGGGGCGTCCCCGAGGCGCGGATTGATAGCTGGTGAATGGGCTGCTGAGCCAAATCCCATTTGGCCAAGTTCAAACCCAGGCGTTCCAAGACTGGACATCGCAGGACTGAACTTCGTTGACGAGCGATCACTGGGGCTCGTAATGCTAGCCCGTGCAGACATCGAGGATTCGTCGCCCACAGAGTAACTGACATGACCACTCAACCCTGCCACGAGCTCCAACTCGCTGCTTTCGTTGGAAAAAGTTCCACCAAGACCGAGAAGATTTCCGAAACGAGGTGTCTCTACTTTGGACGTCAATTGGCGTTCGAGTTGACTATACTGCTGGGCCAGAAGATATGAAGTTGTAAGGTGTGGCATCAAGTAGGCAAGGGATTGGCGAAGGTTGGGTGGGTAAGGCACAATTGTCGACACGAGTGAGATGATTGCGACTGGAAACCTGAGGGTCAATGGCGAATTTTCATTAAATCGACCTCGATGCAAAAGTGGAATATGAATGACGGTTTTCGAGTGATCGACCCCAATGGCCTCCAACGGTTGTGTGTTCGAGTAGTCATGTGGGGGTGGATTCTTCTCGAACGCGCCCTCATCAACCGCGTGGCTGGTGAAGAATGGATTCTGATCCGCCTGCGCTCTGGGAGCGGGTGATGGAGCGGGTGATTGGGACCATGGGGACTGTGGAATTTGTTCGTACTCATCATAGTCTTGCGCGATAGGCCCACGGGGGACTTTTATGGCAGATTCCGTAGGGGCAGTGAGGTTAGCAGTGTCCACATCTTCGGCATTCGGGGTCTTCTGGACCGTTTCAAGAGGACTTTGGGCAGAGTGACGCGGCTTGCGCATCGTGTCTTTCGAATACTCGCGAGTGAGTATGATTGGAGTGCTTCTTCCAAACAACTTCACAACGCCAGTTCGTTTGATCAGAGGATCCGATTCCACCTCAAGTGGCCTTGGAATTGGAAACACTCCGCTAGCATTCTCAAGGGTTTGTCGTTCAGTGACGGTAGGCTTTCCAGCAATGCGGGCGTTCTTCATCTCTGGTTTCTCGTTCGGCGTTTTTGAGAAATATTGTCGAGACTGCTCTTTCGCATACTGGTTATTGCCGCGGCCAAACCCAGCAAATGAGTGACGCGACTCCAAGGTCGGTCTGTTCGATGAAGCAGTCGGAGTAGACTTGATTTGGGTGGTTGACGGCCCATCTAGTTTCAGTTCCATCCTTTCGCCGGTCATGATCGAAGGCAGGTCATCTGATTGTGATGACGTCCGGGCTGCCCTAGTGGGATTGTGGTCGAATACAGCCTTCTGACCCCAAGGTACATTTTCAAGGTCTGTAGAGTCTCCTGGAACAGCGAGTGAGGCCCGCTCGGCGCCGTAATGCATTCGCAAAATGTCGACAAGGTTGGACCACCAAGCATCTAGTCCTGAATCGGCATTGAGCTTCAGCACTAGATCATAAAGATTGGGAGTTAAAACAGCCGATTCATCAGGCACGTCTTTGTGGTCAGAGGGTAGAAAGGTAGGCGGCGCATTTCGAACAACATCTGCGGCAGGAATGGTAGAATCCTTTGTCTGCTGTGGCGAGGAGAATTTTAGCTTCTCGGAAGGAAGCTTCAATCGAAATTGAGTTTGGCGTCCGACCTGCTCTGAGCTTGGTTTGGAGAGACCCTGGACTTTCGGGAACGGATATGATGGCGTTTGCTCCATGGGATCATTCGTCGCCGTTGCGCTATTGACACCTGTGACGGTTCCTTCCGAGCCCACGGAGACAGATGAGGGGTCTGCAACAGTCG
Source organism: Penicillium sp. PG113-03A (assembly GCA_037042135.1). Classification (NCBI taxonomy): domain Eukaryota; kingdom Fungi; phylum Ascomycota; class Eurotiomycetes; order Eurotiales; family Aspergillaceae; genus Penicillium; species Penicillium sp. PG113-03A. The sequence continues at coordinate 379,937 of JAXQJW010000159.1, forward strand.
GTACAGTATCTGCCGCGGAGGAGTTGGATAAACGCCGTTTCCTGGGTGTTTCATGCAAGCTGCCCGAGGCCATCGCGGGCAGTGATGACCCTTGATGCTGATGCTGTTGCATTTGCTGGTAAACTAAAAGCTCCTCCATCTGTCGCCGGAGTTCTTTCAAAGTCTGCGAGCTCCGTCCTTGATCATCTTGCCGCTCGCTGGTGAGCTTGGTATCGTCCCAAAGCGGCGTCAGACCCATCAGTGAATCGGCAGAATCTCCCCGCGAAAAACGAGGCATTCCCAACGTCGATGCCGCTGATTCGTGTCGTTCATGTCTGATCCCACCTATTGGCGAGCGGCCGGCATTGTCATGGTTGGGGATTCGGTATCCCTGTGAGTGAGGATTTTGCAGGTGACGTGGTTGCGGGACGGCGATCGGCGATACCGTTTCGGTTGGCGAAGGGAATGGAGAGCTCCTCCTACTATGCACGTCCCCCATTCTCTCACTCCTTCGCCGATCGACGTAGGTTCGATTACTCCTGGGCGACGAGGGTAGCGCAGGAGTTGGGTAAGACGATCATTTCTCAGCCGTAGCGGTCAGTCCCAGGTTGGAAGGTTGAGAGGGGATGGAAGACAGTAGATCTAGCGGGTCAGAGGGAAGAGGGGAAGAATAAAAGGGGGAAGAGAAAGAAATCGAGAGGAATAATAACAATGAGTCGGGTGGATTTAGAACCAGGATCAAAGTCGATGAGACGGAATAAGGTTCAGGCGGTGTGTGTATGGGGGGATGAGAGAGAGGGGAGTTTGGGAGGGAATTGGGGCTCGAGGGAACAAGCAGAACTTCGTAGTGGACGTGACTCTGGGAACTGGCGTCAGTACCCGCCAGCCCATTGCTTGGATCGGCCTTGGAGTGGATGAAGAAGGAGGGAAAAGTGGACTCTGGGAAGAATGGACCGTCTTCCGGGGGGAGGACAGAAACCGATGACGTAGGGGCGCGATGGAAGATAAAAACCTTGACGCCCTGATGCAAGCAAAAGTAGGCAGACGGGGAAGTAGCCACACCAATAGATTTCCTTGTCACGTCCGATATCCAATATTCCATCAGCTGAGATTAGGGCATGGACCAAATGGAAATCCCGTTCCCCTGTTCCCCGGTCTGACCCTCTCAAATACGTAGGTAGGTAGACCCGGATCTATAAATGGGTCCCGCAAGTGGCAAATCATCCCAACCTCGTATAGTTTTTCTAAACAGACCTGCATGGACGAGTGTCAATCTTAATGTACGGTGTAGTTTATTCGATATCATGAAGAAGCTTCGCTCTAGACTACCTAGAAACCTTGGAACCCCCTACTCGTCAGGTGGAAGATGCAAAAAGAGCATGACGTTCCCATCCCGAAGTGGTGAGTAATCTTTCTAGAAGGAAATTCCCCGGTTGCCCCTGGAAAAAGGATCGACCGTGACCTCTCCCAGATGAGAACACACTTGACGTCGTTCCCCCTTTTTTTTCCACTAATTTCACTTCTTTGGTACTGCGATCAGATTCCAATCCAATTCGTGGCTTTCAGTCGATCCTGAGTATCCATCGTTCCCGCTGCCTGCCGTCATCTGGCATATTCGACCATTCCAGCCCTGCCGACTGGTGCTTCCGCTTGGGAATGTGATGCGAGTCTCCCATATGTTCAGCCATTATTATTATTATTATTATCATCTTGACCATTTCGAGGAAGAGCATACAAGGAATGGATTTTTCAGGACCAGATTTCTTGCGATGCCTGTCTCATGAGCCAAATTGGACAAAACTGACGGATCACTCTTTTTTAGACGGGCGCACGGCCTTTAGGGCAGGAGAGATAGGAAGCGGTTTACCAAGTATAATTGGTGGATAACCTTGGAAATGTTTCATCGGAAATAAGACAGCTCAGAAACTACCTACCTGGTAGACGATGATCATCTGAAAGTGCAGGAGCTGAGAAATTAAGAAAGAATAAAAATGTAGATCCATCGCTCCACCCAGGGTATGAATATATATTGAACTGCAGGGACCCGATTTTAAACAGGTCGTGACAGGCAGTCCAATAGTCTTCAGGAACGAGTCAATCCACCGTCGTCATGGCCTCCAAAGACTATGTAACTACTCCGTACTCCGTAAGCCATTAGAGATCATCGAGTGCAATGTAAAAGTTCCGAAAGACAACAGCCAGACCGCAAAATTGATTTTCCGATGTCCCACCCGCAGGGTTTCCCTGCGAACGATGCAAAACTCACGATAGGCAATCATTCTCAGTCTCATTAACTCTCTTGTGATCTCAGCAGGCCCTTCTTGTCTTGGGGTTTCCCCTACTCAACTGGTCTGGAATTTCGGGGGCTGACCTCCCCCCCTTCGTTGTCGCTCTTGTTCTCCCTCCATGTCCGTGCCGCCGTTATCCCACCACTGAAACCAGTCTCAAGTCCAACCGCAAGTCGAGTTATAGCGAGATCGATTCATGGCCTCTCGCCCACGAGCCCTCTATCGCAATCCCTGAGATGCAGAATATTCATTTTTTGGGGGAGGACCTGCCACTCCCACCTGCTGGGTTGTTCGATCGACTCGGCCACTTGCCTGGATACACCTGGGATCAGTCGGTTGAGCCGTTCCACTCAACCTATAACCACTGGCATATTACGGGCTTCCGTCATTCCATTGATTCCGATCTTTCGACTCCGATCGCAACCTCTTCCGCCGGGCCTGCTTCGTCCGGTCCCTCTAGCTTCACTCGCAACTCCCCACGCACCGAGCTCCGGCCCTCCGCCCGCCTGTCGAACCGACGAGCGAGTATTAGTGAAACGAGCAGTGAAGTTTCATTTTCGAGAGGCGACCAGGAGCAAATATGGATACCCGTTATCGCTCGTGTCTCCACTAATGTCATCCGACTTGAGCGTGAATTTCACATGCTGAGGTCGATTGTACAATCTTCGGATCCCGATTGTAACCATACGGTGCGCCCCATCGACTTGATTCGACTACCACCGGAACCCGAGGATCTGGGACCTCTACTGGTAGCTATTTTCGAGTCGCCTGGCCATGACAAATTGCGGGACTTGGTCAACTTTGGCCCGGCATCATTTGTTGCTGGCTCTAAAGGCGACAACAATGCCACGCCTAATGAGCAGGTTCCTCTCCCAGCGTTCTTCGATTTTGCGATAGGTGCATGTGACTGTCTGGAAATTCTGCACTACGGCATCAAAACTGTCCATGGTGAGATCCGCGGAGACGCATTTCATTTTTGTGATGAAACTGGTGCCGTCAGACTGGCCAATATTGGAAATGGCGCCCGTTCATTCGACAATGTTCTCAGTGAAGGCTGGTCTTCTCTTTCCCGAGAATTGGGCGTGAAGTATAAATTACAGTTCATTGCCCCCGAACAGACTGGCAGGATGCCCACCGAACCTGATAGCAGAACGGACATCTATGCTCTGGGTATCTTCTTTTGGTCGATGCTAGTTGGCAAGTTGCCCTTCGAAGGGAGCGATCCCGTGGAAGTGGTTCAAAGTGTTTTGGGCAAGAAGTTGACCCCAGTGTCTGGGAAAAGAATGGACATTCCCGACGCACTTTCAGCCTTGATCCAGAAAATGACGCAGAAAGTGGTGCACGATCGTTATCATACCATCTCCTCTGTGAAGAGAGACTTGGCGCAAATAGCTCAATTACTGGGTGATGGCGACAGTGAATCGTTGAACAAATTTGAAATCGCTCAAGGCGATGTCTCTTCGTTTTTCACTCTTCCTTCGCAGATGTTCGGGCGACAGAAGGAATATGATCTGATTCTCAACATCGTCGAGAAAGTCAATAAGCGACAGTCAAATGCTTTTGCAAAGGCCTTTGCACAAAGTCCCGGGACCTCTCACGCCCTTGCCTCCAACTCGTCTATCTCTGATTCCCGCGTGGATAGTTGTGACCTAGCGTCTGTCTCAAGCGATTCTGGCTCCTTTCATCTTCCCCCAAGGGCAAACTCTAATACTGCAAGTTACCACCTGGCCCATCTCAACACACAGGAAATTATACCTTCGAGTAGTGAAGCCACAATATCACCGCCGAGACAGGGATCGCTCTCCGGAGACAGTTCAAGCCAGACACCACCCGCATTTGTTCCCGCCAAAATGAAAAGTCCATCTCATTCTCGATCCTCCTACAACACAGACAGAGACAGTCAGCCATCTGTTGGCACCACTACCCCCAGTCAGCCTTCGACGCATAACCTCAGTCATGCTGACTCCATGAGTCAAACGCAAAAGCAGAAGTACAACGCAAAGATTCGTCGCAGTGGGCGATGTGAGGTGATCACTATCAGCGGGGCGGCCGGCATCGGCAAGACCGACCTACTGAACCGAGTACAACCGACCATTCGCAAGTTGGGCTATATAGCAATATCGCGTCTCGACCGAGCGAAGCGTGTACCGTTTGAGCCATTTGCGAAAATTCTGGCCAGTCTTCTGCGTCAAATCTTTTCAGAGCGAGATGTCTCGACAGAGTATCACAATAGTATACGACTCGCGCTACGCTCAATGTGGCCCACGCTTCACAAAGTTCTAGATCTTCCGGAGCAGTTGATGGCGCCTGGCGCAAAATACAAACCCTCCCCGTCTATTTCGACTTCTCCACATATCGTCAAACCGGACATCACCGAGACCGGGAATCCCAAACGTCTTAACATACCATGGCTACATCAAGGCCAAACGTCAGTTGATTTCTTTCTCTCAAACGCTGCCTCCAATAACATGCGTTTGATGGATATCTTCATTGAGATTCTCAAAACCCTATGCCAATTCAAGCTCATAACTGTGTGCTTGGATGATCTTGAGTATGCCGACGACGAGACTTTGGATTTGGTTTTAAACATTATTCGGGTCAAACTTCCTTGCATCTTGATACTCACGAGCCGTAAGGACGAGATTGCTTCTGACCAAATCAAAGCCTTGTTTGAAATGGAATTGAGCAACATTACACCCCTTGTGCTTCAACCACTTGACGAGCCAGAGATCATGGAATTCGTGGCTGCAACCATGCACCAGGAGCCCAATCAAACACTGACTCCCCTTTCCGCTGTTATCCAAGAGAAAAGCCGAGGCAACCCTTTCTATGTACGGGTGATGCTCGAGACGTGTTACCGGAAGAATTGTGTCTGGTACTCATGGAAGGACTCGAAGTGGTTGTTCGATCTTGATCGAATCTTCACGGAATTTGTGGCTCCAGTATATGGCGAAGGTGTTGGACTGGGTTTCATCATCAAGCGTCTTCAAGAAACACCACCAGCTGCCCGCTCGATTTTGGTCTGGGGTGCTCTCCTTGGAAGCCCATTTTCATTCGCTTTGGTTCAGAAACTCCTGACCAGTGAATTTCTTTACTCATTGGACGAAGACCAAGATATGGGCCTTACATCGTCGCAGAACGTCACTTTGGTCAGAAAGTCGGAAGGTGATCTTGTCGTTGGTCTACAGTATTTGGTCCAAGCGAACCTTCTCAACCCTGGCAAAACCGATGATGAGTTCAAGTTTGGCAACGATCGACTTGCACAGGCAGCACTCTCGTTGAGCGAGAGTCGGAACGTTGAAAAAATGCACTTCATTGTCTCCCAGGCCTTGATGAAGTATTACCATGACCAGCGAAGTCGCTATTCGATGGCCCATCATGTTGCTCTGGCATCGCGTACTATCAAGTCTCGCTTAAGTCGAAGAATTGACTACAGACGCATCCTGTGGGAGGCTGGACAGACGGCCGCCCAGTCCGGTGCCCGACCTACCGCACTTTGGTACTTTCGACATTGTATTGCGCTTCTTCAAAATGACCCCTGGGATGATCAACACCCTGACGTTTTCTATGACGAGACCATGCGTCTTCATATTGCTACAGCTGAAATGTCATGGTCCCAGGGCCAAAGTGACGATGCCCTTGGGCTGATCGATGCGGTTTTCATCCACGGAAAAGATGCCGTAAGCAAGTCGAGAGCGTGGGTCATCAAAGCAAAAATTTACGCTCAACTTGGGGATCACCATCGTTCAATGGAATCTTTGCTTACTTGCCTTGATGAATTGGGTGTTCATCTTCGGTCCCCTACGACTTTTGAGGAATGTGACAAGGCTTATTTGAAGATAAAAGCCCATCTCGAAGCAACAGATGTGGAAGCCATCACTCAAAAGCCCATCAGCAAAGATCCCAATTTGGTGACTATTGGATCTGTCATGGCCGAGGCTATGGCTGTCACTTATTGGGATGATGCGTTGACCTTCTACAGGATGGCCATTGAGATGATGAATATTCACATCTTCAGGGGAGGCTTTACACAAATATCAATAGGTTGCTCCCATCTGGCCATGATCTGTCTTAGTCGCTTCAAAGATCTTGCTTTTGGTGCCAAACTCAGCGATTTGTCTCTTTCTCTTCTCGAGCAATGTTCTGAATTGTGGACTCAGAGCAGGGGCTCTATCGCCCACAACCTCTATGTGAGCCATTTGCGGGTTCCGTTGGCGTCGACTCTGCCAGCACTAGAAACCTCTCTCGAAGCTTCTTTCACTATGGGCGATCCATATATTTCCTTGATCAGTATCTCGTCCATGGCCATGACCAGATTATATCTCGGTCAGGATATGGCTCAGTTGGAGTTCTTCTGTGTGGAAACTCCCGAGGAAATTCCCCTCTGGACGCAAGACACTCGTGGCGGTGCCAGTATACTTGCTGTTCGGTAAGTTCTGACTTAGTTGCAAACTCCCAGGGATCATCGAGAACCCATAAGCCTTTCAAGACTGACACGACGCCACAGACAAGTTGCACGGGCCCTCCAAGGCAAGACAGACATTTACTCTGCCGATCATATTTTGTCGGACGAGGAGCACGAGACAAGCGAGTATATGGAATTTCTGGAAAGCCACGCCAGTAATGTCGACAGACCGCGTGACATCTACTATGGACTTTCTATGATTCCATTGTTCTTGTTCGGGCATCACACCCAAGCAATCCAGATCGGCACTCAGTTGCTCGAAACAACACACAGACTCTGGTCTGTGCGCGTGTCCTACATTGTCTACTTCTACCTCTCTGTGTCACTTCTGACCCTTCACAACGACTTCCCGGCCCAAGGATACCTCGATGGCAAGATGGACATGATTTTCAAATACAAGGCCGAAATTGATTTTGCGCGAAACTGCTCTGAGGTGAATTATGGCATGTGGGCGCTGCTCTTAGAAGCGCTCATTAGCGAGGTCCGAAACGACCACAATGCTGCAACGCAGGCTTATGAGGCAGCTATCGACCACTGTCAGATTCACGGATGGCCTTTGGAAGAAGCACTTGCACTTGAATTGCAAGGCGAGTTCTTGGTAAGACGTGGTGCCAAAAGAGCTGCTCGCGCTATCATGCAAGATGCTATTGCCGCTTGGAGGGCTATCAGTGCGGATGGAAAAGCGAAGATGATCACAGAGAAACATGAGTGGCTTTTAAAAACGGCGACTTCGGCTAAGACGGTGGACATTGGATGCCAAACTATGGATTCGCTTGTCGAGATTACCCGTGAAGCTGTTCAAGAGGAGATTGTCATTCCTTCGCACGCCGAGGAAGAGGAGAGGAGGCAACGTTGGGTGGAACAGAACGGGGTGGTGGGAAATGAAAGTTCGATGGATATATCGAGTGTTGGGCTTGGTGAGTAATTTAAAATCCAGATGCCTGGCATTTCAACCGAGCTAATCATTGCATAGACATTATCGATCTATCAAGTATCTTGGAGTCCAGTCAAGTCATGTCCTCTGAGCTTCAGATCGACAAACTGTTCACGAAGATGCTTGAGATTATACTGGAGTCCTGCAATGGCTCTGATTTTGCCGTCATTGCCACTCATTTTGACGACCAAGGCTTCGCGATTGCTGCTGCTGCTGACGCTGACAAGGGCCAGAAGTCATATGCGGATGGTCTTCCCTTCTCGGAGATGGAGAGTCGAATGGCTCAGGGAATTTCGCATTACGTTATGCGCACAAAGGAAGAGGTTCTCGTACACAATGTTCTCGAAGATGAGCGCTTCGCCAATGTGAACGAAACTTACCAGGCAAATTTCCCCCAAGGAAGATCAGTGATTGCCTTGCCAATTGTTCAGGCAGATCATCTTCTTGGGGTCATTCATTTGGAAGGAAAGCCGAATTGGTTTACGCAACGTAATGTTGTCGTTCTGCATCTTCTTTGCAATCAGATTGGAATCTCGCTTTCGAACGCCTTACTGTTCCGAGAGATCCGCAAAGTCAGCGCTAAGAATTCATCAATGATTGAGTCCCAAAAGCGTGCTCTTGCTCAAGCTCGTGAATCCGAACAAAAAGCCAAGGTGGCTGAAGCTGAAGCGAAGCACAATGTGAAGCTCAAAGAGGATGCAGCCCGAGCCAAATCCATATTCCTCGCGAATATTTCACACGATCTCCGCACGCCAATGAACGGCGTTATTGGACTTTCAGAGCTATTGAAAGGAACTCAGTTAGACAAGGAACAAGATGAATATGTGGAGTCTATTCGTGTCTGCGCTGATACCTTGCTCACCCTCATCAATGACATCTTGGACTTTTCCAAATTAGAGGCCGGCAAGATGAAGATATCTACCGTTCCGCTCAACCTGAAAGAGACAATTTCAGAGGTTATTCGTGCACTTCGATACACTCATCGCGAGCGTGGCCTGGAAACAATCGAAGACCTGGAGCGCGTCCCACCGGAACTTGTTGTGCTTGGTGATCCAGTTCGGTTACACCAAATCTTCATGAATCTGCTCAGCAACAGTTACAAATTTACCCCCGAGGGCGCTATCACTGTCAAAGCCAGGGTTGCACGCGAGGGCAAAGGTCGTGTGCGTCTGGAATGCTCCGTGGCCGATACTGGAATCGGCATTCCGGAGGAGCAGAAGGCACGTCTTTTCCGGCCTTTCTCCCAAGCCGATCCCTCGACGGAGAGGTCCTACGGTGGCAGCGGCCTCGGATTGAGTATTTGCAAGGCAATTATCGAGGATGTGCTGGGAGGTGCAATTTGGCTTGAATCCCAATCCGGGGTTGGCACCACAGTCACCTTCCACTTGGTATTCAACAAGGCCCCCAAGAAGACTGCAGTGAAAACACCATGGTCCCAGGATTTGAGCCAAGCCGAAAACAAGTCCGATCCCCGTCCAACGGCTCGGGATTTGCGTGAGATCCCGCGCGATCAGATCCGAGTGTGCATCGCCGAAGATAACCCCATCAACCAGAAGATTGCCGTCAAATTTGTGACGGGGCTAGGTCTTCAGTGCGAAGCCTATAGTGATGGCAAGCAAGCCGTGGACGCATTACGCGCTCGATCCAAAGAAGGCAACCCGTTCCATGTGGTCCTGATGGACGTCATGATGCCCACGCTGGATGGTTACAACGCAACGCGTGAACTCCGTCGTGATCCTGATCCCAATGTGAATGAGGTTCTGGTCATCGCCATGACCGCCAGTGCTATTGAAGGTGATCGGGAGAAATGCCTCCAGGCTGGAATGAACAATTACCTTCCTAAACCGGTGCGGTCACCCATCTTAAGTGAGCTGTTGGACCACTACCTTGCGCCGGTACCATCACACCCCCGTACCCGCCTAGCTCTGCGAGAGAAAGGGTCCCGGGGAAGCATAGGTCGTGATTCAGGCACACCAACCAGCTTCTCTTCATCTGGGTCGGAAGAACCCAAGCCGGTTCGACCGCCAAACGAGCAGAAATGATATTTACGCACTTGTTGTTACCTTTGATACCCTGCACAGTTTCATTGAGATAGAAAGGGGCCAGGCGTCTTTGGAAATTGGTCGATATTTGTCACTTTTGGTTCTTTCCCATCGTCTGCTTTTGTTCGTTACGTCACTCTTGATCTACACAACTATGAGCTTCGGTGTTTATGAGCCCTGGGCATGAGGTTTACTGATTTTTGCTTTTCCAATCTGGATTTTGATGATCATTTCCCATCGTTCTAGTGAACCATTCTATGCAGCTATCTTGTGAACTACTCGGTTAGATCCTTTCTAGATCTCCACCAATAGCATGTGATGAAAATCATTGAACATCTGGGTTCAGTAAACCACGAACCTGCCAGTAGGAAACGCTGGGACTGACTTTAACCGAATAAACTCGACTTTGGTAAGTGGCAGGTACTATCTCCGTCGACCTCGAGGCGATTACCTCGAAATCAGACAAGAAGTCAGACTATCGGACTCAGCCTCGAATGACACACGCCTCATGTGGCTCTTCGAATGAAGCGAATCGTCAATGGCTGGTGTGTCATCGGAATCACCTGCGTCTTCTGTACCTTCGCATATATAAATCACTTGATGCTCTCGATCCTACTTCTTCTTCTTTACATGCCTTCCTAACTCGCTACCTTGCTCTTTTACTTTCAACTCACGATCAGATCTGCTCCTTGATCTACTAGTGCCCAGTCTCAGCTCCTTTTTATTCTGCTCGCTCTATTTGCTGAACCATTCTTACTCCCACTCGCTTCGTATCTCTCAATTGGTAAGTCATTTCCATTACCCCTCATTGTGATTTCCTAAGTGAGTGTATACAATTCTTCTATCATCGTCATGATACATACTCCTGGTTATCTCGATTCAAACCCTATCTTCTTCTTTGAACATGATAACCATCCATGAAGCTTGAGTGAATGCACTTTCGAATCTTGCTAATCATTACTTGATAGACAGTGAAGTTCAACCCACTACCACCATGGATCCTTCCTCTGGCTCTCCCCCAAGAGGGAATGATCAAGACCAGGCCCTTTCTCAGCACGAAAAAAATGTTTCCCTTGACTCTGGCAAGGAGCATCCTACTGACTCAGGACATGTTCAATTGCCTGAGTCTCTCTCAAAAGATCTTCATGCTCTTACTATCGCCAGTCCTGCACAGGGTAAAACGCCGATTAGGACGACCCAAGGCCAAGTCAGCTACCAGAAACACCGATCTGTGAGTTTCATTTGAATTAGTTCCAGCTTATTGGCTTCAACAACTAATGGATATATACAGCAGATTAAGAAAGAGCCAATCCAAATCCCGATTTTCCGGAAAGGGTACAGTTCATCTGGCAAAGAGATTGAAGTCCTCGTCAACACATACCCAATCCTCCAGTATCCTACGCGCCCAATTTACCAATACGAGGTAAATATTTTAATACCCTGACTTGATACCCTTACTGCTCCAGGCAACATAAATCTAATAGATTCACAGGTAAACGTTGCTCATCCGCAAGAAGGCATTGAACAAGATCGGCGAGTCATTCTCAGGTGCTGGAACTGTGAAACTCGTCAGCGTAAGCTTGCAAAAGCCATCTTCGATGGAGTGGCAACGGCATGGTAAGTCTACTCTGTTGATTCATTCACTCTAGTTTGCTCAGAATATCTAGGTCATTCAATGAGGTCGAGTCCGTGACCGAGAGAATCGTATATCAAGGTGGCAAAAATAACCCCCAGGGTTCCCTTGGAAATGTACATGGCCGGACGGTGGTCCTCACTGTGAGACTTCGCCGTCGGCTTGATCTATCGGTCATTACTGCTTGGTTACAAAAACGGCGTCCCTTGGACGATCGAGTAATTGAAGCAATCAGTGAGTGATTGGCATTGCATGTCTCGTTGAACAATCAACGCCCTAACACCCACAGGTTTCATGGATCATCTTCTTCGTGACTGGCCCGCAACTCAATTCACTGCTCACAAGCGAGCAATCTTCTTCCAAGACCTTGATCAGCATCCAGATGCAGAAGGAACTAGCGATTTCTACTCGCAGCTCTGGGGAGGTGCATCGATCTATCGTGGAATTTTCCAAGCGATTCGACCCTCCGCTGTAAGTTCCTGATTGTCGACATGCCCTGGATTTTGTATCTCTGACCTGCAAATAGAGTGGCTTGCTTGTAAATTTAGATGCCGCTCATGGCGTTTTCTTCTCTCGAATCAGTTTGCTGGGGATCATGCGTGGCATGGCCCAGGCTAGAGACAATGCTGATCTTACCAGGAAGCTCCAGCCTTCATTTGATCATTTTCGCAATCAGCACCCCTCAGAGGATTTCAAGATTATTGACAAGAAAATCAGCCGCCTCAGGGTCATGCCAAACTATGATGGTTGTCCGAAGAAGTTCAAAGGCTTCAATATCAAGCGGTTGGTGCAGGCCTCTCCGAAGCAATTTATCGTGGACATCAAAGACCCTGCAACGGGCGAAGTTGAGAAGATGACAGTCCAAGAATACTTCCGCAAAACATATAATCTGGAGCTGAAGTTTCCAGACCTTCCCCTCGTTCAAATGGAGAACCTTAAGGTGGTCTATCCGGCTGAGCTTTTAGTCGTCAAAGGTCTCCAGCGATGGCCGTTCAAACTCACGGAGCAACAGGCCCAGAATATGATCACGTACACAGCTAAAAAACCAGCGGATCGTCTACAGCATATTGAAAAATGCAAGCAGCTGTTGCAACATAACGAGGATCCCCAGCTGGCGGAATATGGGCTGAAGATTGGCTCTTCCATGATGAAGACCAAGGCACGTCTCTTGCCTAGCCCCCAGATTCAGTTTGGCAACACAAAGCACCAGACAATCTCGGGACGTTGGGACCTGCGAAACAAGAAGTTCTTGGAGCCCAATGTCAAAGCTCTTCAATCCTGGGGAGTGGGATACTTCGCTGGCCCACGGAATTCGATCAAAGATCACCAAGTTTCCGCTTTCATCGACAAGTTCGTCAAGATCTACAAAGGGCATGGGGGTATCTTTGCTACTATCAATCCCACGCGCCTGGAACTAAAGGAGGATATTGCTCAAGGCGTAGCACGCCTTTATGAAATGACCAAGAAGACATGGGGCAACGAGCCCCAACTTCTGATATTCATTGTGCCCAATAAAGATGCCCAGTGCTACCTTCGCATCAAGAAATCTTGCGATTGTCGCTTTGGAGTCGCTTCGCAGGTGCTACAGTCTAAGCACGTCATGAACAATGGAGATCAATACCATTCGAACGTGCTGATGAAGGTGAACGCCAAACTTGGTGGTATCACGAACCGAGTCATTCCTCAATCTCCAACCTGGGGCCTCAGACCTTTAGCGATCATTATAGGTGCCGATGTCACTCACCCCATGCTGGGTGTTTGGACTCCATCTTTAGCAGCCATGTGTGTCTCAAATGATAGATATGGAGTCAAATACATGGGCGGGTGCGACAGCAACGGCGACAAGGAAGAGATCATTCGAGCAGACAAAATCCATCAAATCCTCAAGCCCTTGCTTCTGGAGTGGACAAAGATGCGCGGAGGAGATATTCCGAAATTTATCTACTACCTCCGAGATGGCGTGTCCGAGTCCGAGTACAGGAATGTGCTTGAGGAAGAGATCCCAGCCGTCAGGAAAGTCGCAGCCCAGTGCTTCAACGTCAAGGGATACACTGGCAAGATCACAGCACTCATCGCTAATAAACGGCATCATCTTCGCGCGTTCCCAACGTCGAGGGATCCAAAATGCGCAGATAAGCATGGAAACCCTTTGCCAGGAACATTGATTGATCGTGACATTACAAGTCCGCATGGCTGGGACTTTGTCCTCTATGCTCACACTGCGCTGCAGGGCACGGCGCGCCCTGTCCATTACAAAGTCATTCTCGACGAGATCAACCACAAACCAGATGAGCTGGAAAACATGATCTATGAGCAGAGCTACCAGTACGTACGATCAACCACTTCAGTATCGATGCATCCAGCGATTTACTACGCTCATCTCATCACGGCGAGGGCTCGACACCATGAGAATGTATCTAGCACTGCAGGTCCTCAACACGGCAACAAAATCAAGTTCGAGCGAGCGAATGTCGGACCCGCCGAACGCCGTCGAATTCAACATCCTGAAAGGAAGCTTCTTCAAGAAGGATCTTCCGAGGGAACGCAGACACCCGTCAAGTCCGACACGTCTGAGCAATCCCTGTCCAAGCAAATGCCCCTGGTCAAAAAGACAGCGGAAACTGAGCTGGTCCCGGAAGAGGAGGAACAGAAACCATTTGACCTTCTTCCAATGCGCGGTACTGAAAATCGCCTTCAGTACAAGATGTGGTGGATTTGATTGAATTTAATTGCTTTGCGAGGGGATTCAAAGAGCCCCTGACAATACTTTGCTCGCGATTTGCTCAGTTATTTTCCTGCTCAGCAACCAGAATGACCATATCATGGACAAAATTGGCTTCAAATTGCTTCAGCGGTTTTCGCCCATATCTTTCCGATGCTTCTCTTGCTTGTTTCCTTAATTGCTGGTTTTGCTCTGCTCGTCTATGATTTCCTCGTCTTGAATCTTGGCTCTGTAGCTGTCGCCAGAGTATCTTTGGTTCCCCTGGGAAGGTCCGAGATGCTCAAGGCTTGATGGCCGTGCCCCAAGATTCATCATGGAGTCATGATTCTCTGGATTTTGTTTTGCTATGCTAGTCTCAAATCATCTCATGAAACATTCTTGCGTCAATCTGCGTAGAATTGTTCGACTGGTTTCCTTGATTCTGAAAAGTGTAGCCTTAGAAGGTAAATGCAAGTGAAAACCACGGATATTGTCTCCAAAGGCAGTGAATGTTATTCAACGTCAGAGACTCTGCTATTCCCAAAATCAAAACTCATTGTGAAAGCTAGGTTAGATGTGTCAGGATAAAGCTCAAAAAATAGATAGCCATTTGGCAATGATATGTTATGATACACGCGAGGAAGAAAATATCAGTTTGAATACAAGGCAGAATTATTGATGCACCGCGATGGCCCAGCGAAGAATTGAAAATGGCATAATACATAGCACAAGAAGATGTGGGTCAAGCATGGGGATATCGAGTGAAACTATTTCACTTCCGAGCCTGTCATCGGTGGCAATGGCATTTCTCAAAGGTAATATGAGCATTGGAAATGACTCTGAATGATGCGTTGAGCCTCAATCGGTTAAAACTCCCGTGGTACTGGGGGGATAGCAGCGAAAAGATTGGCAGTGAGGAGACCGTACTTCAAAGGTTGTTTGGTCAAATGAAACACATCAAGGCTGTCTGCTGTGACTGAATAGGAAACTATGTCGTAGTTCCATTGGGCAAGGGCATGTTCATGTGGTCTTGGGAAACATGAGACTCGCCAGTGCCGTCTGGCAGTTGTGATCCGTCCATGGAGGTGGAATGGAGATCGGCGGTAAAATCTTTGTTCCCGTCAATGATAGTCCCGTGATCAACTTCCGCATCGATAGTCAGATTGGGCATCTCAAAAGAAAGGCCGCTGTTTTTCTTTGGCTTCTTCTTGCTCGGTTCCGCAGCCCCTGCCTTGGCGGCGGCCGAAGGAGGCGCTGGGCGTTTCTGCGGACTGGACGTAGGGCCCGAGACACCAGCAAGAGGTGGAATCTTGCCCGAAGCTGGAAGACGAGGCTTCGCAGCCATAGGTCTTTGCTTGGGGGGCAACTCGAGGTCTTCCACCAATGGTTCGTCGCCGTTGGCGTCCAGTTTGCTTTTGAAAAATGTGCGCACAAGGCCAATCTGGTTGGGCAATTTATCCACCGAGACACGAGGATACGAAGGTGGCGTTGGAAACAGAGTGACGGCCTGAGTAGCGCTGTGAGAAGGAGTCAAGTTAGCAAGGTTTCTCTGACAACAGTTTCATTCAGGGAAGAGATGACGCACATGGGATTTTGAGCCTGAGCGGCATTATACATCCGGTTCTGTAATAGATGGAGTGGCACACTGAGATGGGAGAGGCCAAATTCGCGGTCCAGCCCCAGCTCCTTGAAACCGAAGAAGTCCTCGTCGATATCCTCGGCAAAGTCACCTCCAACGAATTGCTCACTCCCGTCGGCAAAGGCGTTGGAGCCATCCTCGCCACCGTCCGCGAGGGCGGGCCGAAGAAGCTCGGTAAGCAGCAGCTTGAGGCGATCATGAGCAGTAGTCAACTTGGTTCCCAGCCGGTCAACATCTTCCTTGATATACGACTCAAGCTCATCGATGCTGAGACCAACACCAGAAAGAGTATGAAGAACAATCTCGGGCTCGGTATAAGCAGATTTCCATTCAGCCGTGGAGGACGCAACTTCCTGGTTGTCCGTGGTTGGGACTTTGGGAGCTTCCATGTAAGATTTGATCGTTTCCCCAATCTTGTGAAAGAAGTCCGATGCAATATCGGTGGCAACATCAATGGCGGATGGTTGATACTCTTCAAATCCCGAGTGATAGAAGATTTTGGCCACGGATCGTTGCAGCGCTGCCCGACAAGTCCCGGGTGCAATGACGGGGCCATTGTCGTTCATGACATGAGGCGGAACATCTTGTTCAACGAACGGCTCCGGATTATATTTCTGGAATTGATTTTGATACATCTAGAAACCTATTAGCACAATTGATGTGGAACCTTTGGGGGATGAAAACACGTACCTGGGACTGTAGCTGCATCTGCTTCACGATGCCAATCTTGGAGCAAATTTTGCGGGTATCTTGCATCTGATGCATGTTCGCGTCCAGCTTTCGAGACAGCTTGCTGTCGGGTTGGGTGAAGCACCCCTTGGGCAACATTCTGAGGAACTCCTCAGAGGCATCAACGACGTTTCCTTCGCTATCTTCCTTCCAAAGCAGACGCTCTGGTAGATCGGGGACCCCAGACATCACATCGTAATAATAAGGAATCATCTTCTCCTCTTCGCCCTCAATGCCTTCTGCGAGGCTCTCGCCAGCAGCTTCGGGCTCCATTGCTTGGGACTCAGCGTCATTGGTTCTATCAAGTTCGCGGGCCGCTTGCTTTTCATGTCGAAGCCATTGTCGCATGCCGGCTTTGGATCGGAGCAAAGCCGGTTCATCGGGGTTAAGTTTGTCGCCCTTGAGAAGACGATGCCGCTCGGCTGCAATAAGTGCCCGATCCTTCTTTGTCACTTGTTTCCACACCTTGTACTCGGGATCTTCTGTATCACCGGCGGGACCTGCAAGAGCACTCAGTGTAGTGGTCGATGAAATCGGAGCATCAAGTTCCATGGCATCATCTTGTTGGCTCGCAGCAATGCCTGCTCCCATCCCAACCGGGTCAGACGGGGTATGAGATCCAGGAGGTGGAGTAGCGAAGCCATTTTGGCTTGTTTCCATAGCAGTGTCTGAGTCTGCACGAGCGGGAGCCGGGGGCTGAGTAGAGGGACCCCCCGGAGGACCCTCTGAGCCACTGGGAGTGTTTCGAGAAGGAGCTGCGCCCTTCTTCGCAGATTTTCCAGGCGCTTTTCGTCCGCGGGACGACATGATCGGTTCATCGTCGCTCTCTTCCGCCCCGTCGAGCTCTGCAAGCTGCAGCCGGCGTTCTTCAGCTTCAACTTCGGCCCGGTCACGAATCACGATGTCGGGAATGAGTGGTACGAGCTTCTCAGTCTCCTTTCGCATATAGAGAGCATGTTTTCGCAAAAAGTGCTCGGGGTTTGTGTTGTACTTCAGACAGTTGGCCCAAATGAGGTTGAGGTCGTCGACGAAATCTTGCTTGGATCGATACTGCAAGCCCTTGAGTTTCTTCGTCATTGTTCCGAGGTCCATCGGGTGTTTAATGACTGTCCAAAGGTTAACATAACTGACCGAATGGTCCTTCAAATTGGGGTGGCAGCTTACTTGTATGATAATCTGGCGCATCGCGTTTATTAACTCGTGTCAAGAACGGGGAAGAATGCTCAGTCATAGCTTTGAGTTCGCTCAAGACTTTTTCCGCCGCTTCATAAAGTTCCTCCTGGCCGATTTTATCTTCGCTAGCCCACTTGCTGCGATTCTTACGGACTTCACTCAATAGACTTCGAAGCTCCGCATCCGATGCTTGTACCATATCGCGCTTCTTGTCAATTCGGGCAATGAGGTTCTTGAGGGTCAAGCTGGAAGCTCCGAGATTGGTGTTGCTCAATGAGCTGTACCCATTCGACCCGCCAGATATGTTGTTCCCGCCTGACGTAGCTTGACCAGAAATCTCCGCCTCCACCTGGCGCTCCGATTCTTCCAGGCGTTTTTGATCCAGCATGGCATCGCGGTCATTTTCAAGGGTATAGAACAGAGTATGGAAGCTCCGCTTGGCAGCTTCTTCTGTCGCCTTTTTGTCCTCTTCTAATTGTTTTCGGATGTCCTCAAGCGTCTCCTTCTTTGTTTCTTTGACACCATCCTGTCCGCTGGACGTTGCGGTGCCGGGACGTTGGGCTGAGGTCGGGGCAGAAACTGAGTCGTGAGACGGCGGGGCGGATTTTGTCTTCAAAGGCGATTCGGTGGAATCAGGCATATCAACATCGTCCTCCTCGTCATAGTCATCGTAGTCATCATCCAGCTTACGGGCTGGTTTGGGTGGTGCTGCTGAAGGGGCTGCCGGCGCATCGACGCGTTCGGATTGACTTTCGGGAAGCTCAGAATCGGTGACGGCGAGGGTGCCGGCCAGTTCGTTGGCACTGGCGCGACCCGAGAAAAGCGCGTTGATTTTCGCCTCACTTCGGCGATATAATTCGCGAAATTGGGCGATGCGCGGATCTTCATCGACCGCGACATCGGGTTCGGAGGTCATGCTACCATTCGGCCCGTCAACGCTGACAGAGCCGCGTGGTTGAGGAGTGCGCGACCCAGATAATGTCTTTACCAAGCCATTGACCGGGCGCGGAGAGTCCAGGGAATCATCCGGAGGGCGAATGTTGCCTGGCGGCCATGCGTTGTGGCCGAGCGACATGTTCGCTCCGAAACCCCGGTTCTGGGGCGGCGGGCGATACTCGAAACTCCACGGTTAAGAACAAGGGCCGAAAGATCGCAATGAAAGCATGAAATAGAGTAACAAAGGCATCAAAATGTGCCGCACAGTCGGCCCAAGCGACAGGTGATGTCGGAGAGGCCAACAGCGATGGCACAACGGCAAGGTTTGATGAAGAAGATGAAGACTTCTTGTAGGGAAGTTTCTCTGGACGGGGATGAAGTACGGCTGGGTTGGAAGGCGGAGACGTGTGGCAGATTCAACGTCGCCGACGAGATCAGATGAATTCAGCTTCACTGTATCTTCATCAGCGATTCTACACAGGCTTGAAGCTATTGCTGCCTAGCATGTCTATCTCTGTCATGCATTGATTCTCTTTTGCTTTCTTGAGCTCCCCACATCATCTCCAACATTTCCCCTGTCTCTCCACATATGACGCACAAGGCATCAGCTGGGGCCAACTGATCACCATCTGCTCACCACCGCCGGGTTCGACACTTAAGCAACTTTTCACTCTCCTCCAGCACTTTTTAGAGAGCAATTCGAGGTGTGATTGAGGAGATTATATTCTTATTCAGCATGCGCATCCGCTACCCTTTCGCTGGTTCGTCCTCTTCCACCTTCTCCGCCCATTCCCGCCAGCTAACCAACTTCATTAGGAGGCTTTGCCTTGGTGCTACTGGTCGCAGGCTGGGGAGGCTTACTCTCACATAACACCGGTCCCCAAGTGCCTCCTGCGTTGCAGCCCAATGACAAGTTAATTCACTTGGTCACCTTCTTCTTTCTGACTCTGGCTTTCTACTGGATCTTCGACACCTCACGCCGACGCGCAGTCCATCTTACCTTACTTTTCTGCACACTGGGTCTTAGTATTGGATCAGAAGTACTTCAGGGAGTCTTACCCAATGATCGACCATTTGACCCATTCGATGCTGTTGCCAACGTCGTTGGCAGTCTTGGCGCAGTGGCTCTATGTGGCTTTTACCACCGGCGCATGCTGGAGCGTCGTCGGAAAAACCGATATGGTGTCGTGGATGGTGAAACCGATGATGTTGAGCTTGGAGTGGGCGTCGGCGGCTCTTCTCACCATGCGGACGAAGGCCTTGGTCCACAGGAGTCGGGTGTGATGAACTTGGAGCAGGAGGTCGATAACTGGGATGAAAATGCTGTCGATAATTGGGACACGGAAGATGGGCCTGAACCATCGGCTCCTCCCAGCTATCAGGAAGAGCGGAAAGCTAGCGATCAGGCCGACGACAGCGACGTTGCAGGGAAACGAAGTGATTAATGAGGTTTATGTACTGAAACATGTTCGCCATTGATTCACGTCCACCAAGGCATTCTCCTCTCTTGCCTGTGTCAATTCTTTCCTTGTCAACCACATATCTCATGGTTCAGGATGATGCATTTCGCTCTCATGAAGGTATGTTACCAATGATTTGGTTCAATGATGTTTCGCAGCGCTTCTGTCTATTTCTTACCTGTTGTTCTCTGGGATATGTTGGAGTTGAAAGTGTTGATTTGAAAAGATCACGATCACATGAGCCGTCTCTTTGTCTAGTGGCTTTCAGCTTGAGGATCTTCTTCTCCGACTTGTACAGCCACCCTGCTCTAATTACACTGCAAATATAACCGTTGATGAATTACAAAAGATCTTAGGACTTTGAATTGAGATATTCAAGGCGACGAGTGCAATCTATAGTTGTGATCGCACTCTATCTTAGGTAGTCCTGTCCTATGTAGTCACCAGGCAAATCCAAAGACGTAGAAATAAAGCCGTAGTTTGGACATGAGTGTAACATGAGATCCTGTTAAGCCATTACTCAAGAAACCTTGGAATCACACAACCTTGGAACTGCAGTCAAGAAAATTATAATGATATCCCGAGGTCGTGGCTAGAAGTAATTATTGGCCACCAGGCCCTTTTAAATCAGAGCGATCTAGCCGCACTCTGCGAACAAGTTAAAAAGGCAGAAACATGTCTTACTAGCTCGACTAGGGAGGTAATGTCGGTAGGCAATCTATTTTGCAGCAGACAGCAGGGGCAGTGGTTGCGTGGCTTCTCGGTGAACCAGTCAGTTATACACACAAGTCGAAACTCCGCTAATATACAGCAATCTATAAAGGCGAAGAAGCAAGGCAAGAGGTGTAAAACTACAGTATGGCGCAAAGGGTAAAGACGAAACCATGCAAGAGGGTATTTCAATGGGGCCAGGGAGGATAAACAAGGTGTTTCAGACGAGCAGGCGTGTCAAAAGAAGAAATCCAAAAGAAACCAATCATTTAACACCGGTTGCCATGTTAGGATGCAGAGTGGAAATGAAATCAAGTGGGCGAAGGGGTCATGTCATGATCACATCAAGAAGCCAAAAGATATGTGTCGAACGTGGATAACAACAGGACTGGTCTGGAGGCTGGGGATAAAATACTCAACCAGAACAAGAAATAAAGGCTATTTTTACTCCTCGTCAGAAACCCCAGGTGTTCCAGACCAGCTTCGCGTCGGAGTTGAGACTCGGGCCGGGACGGCTTCCAATTCGGGCTTCGACAGAGGGTAGTAGTCGGCCTGATCACTGAGCTTGGCCACCTTGGTAGACCGCGCGTCATCTTGAATGCTGGGCAACTCGTAGCCCTTGCCCAGTTTGACGTCAATCTGTTCCCGAAGGACCTCGTAGATGAATTGCATCTGCATTTCGTTGTATACCATCATCATCCGCTGCTCGCGCATCTGGTTTACCGTGTCGAAGACAGGGTCGGCTTCTGGGTCAGCGACCTGTGACAACTGGCCCGCTTCAAGCTCACACAACAGATGATCCAGCGCGATAAAAGTTCCCGTTCGGCCGACACCTGCACTGCAATGGACGACGCGAGGATTGCCCGGGCTGCATTTGGAGGCAGATAGTTTGATCAAATCGAGAAGTGCCTGGCGATCGCTCCCTTCAGGTTTCGAGTAGTCGGCCCAGCCTCCAAACAGAAAATGCCAGACAACCTTCGACTCCGACCCGATGGTCAATTCCAGTTTGCGAACCTCGGATTGGGAAGTGACATCGAAGTTCGACTCCAGCAATGTCACTTTTCCAACGACTTGAGGGTTGACAGGTGGATTACTCCTGCCGCCTGGTACCAACTCATCGGCCATCAAGCTCATCGAAGCCTGGTCTAAATCTAGCGGGAAGTATTGTGCACATTTCTCCCGACCAGCCTCCAGGGTCTGGGTCAGCATCACAATGACACCCACATCCTTGCTCTCGTGAAAGACCATATGCCAAAAGTGCGAGAGATGTCCCCGCTTGGGTCCCTGGTATAAAATTAACCGACTGGTACCTGCATGATCCAGGACACTGGCGTACCTGAGTGGCAATATACTTCCTCTCTACCTTTGTTACCGAGTCCCTCAATGTGATCGGCGAGGCATTGATAAAATCACACTGGCCAGCGGGCACCCGCAGATGAATCCGACAATTTGCCCATGCCTGTACATTCACGTACCGATTCCTCGCTTTGACTTCGGGTTCGTCTTCGAGAGCGAATGGATGAGATGGATCTTTGGATAGCATCCCATCAGCGAGTCGCGACCTTTGCAACCATTCTAATTCCTCGAACTTTTGGTGAATCTCTGCAGGATGGAGTACCAGCGGTCAGTTTAAATGTCCCCCATATGCAGGTCCCTTTACTCACCCAACATAGATTGACACAAGAACGGGGGCACATCCTTGGTGTTTCCTGAATCCAACCGGGGGTTGCCTGGTTCCCCGCTTACATCGGCGCCCGCATCGATATCCACCGGTAATCCGCGCTTGGGGGTTTGAACGTGAGTGTCGATCTTGATAGACGGATGAGCCATTTTGGCAGCCGCGATCCGTTGAAATGCGCGAACTTTGCCGATCACACCACGCGCTTTTCTCGAGACGACCTGGCGGTTTGACGGTTTTCGTGTGGAGCGCGGGGCACCGGGATCGGGCGAGGGCGAGCGGGATGGTTCAGTGTGGATGAAGTCCGAGTCTTCGCCTGGAAGCGAGAAGGAAGGAGAAATCTGCAGCGACGACAGATCGGGACAGCTGTAGAAGCTGTCCCGGGAAGGTGTGTCCAGGGCCAGGTTTTTGAAGATCGCGTGGGGTTTTGTCGAGCGAGTCAGCGCGATGCGTCGCAATAGCAAACCGTGTGACCTCGTATACGGCCGGAGAGCGATTCGCCAGGAGAAGAGAGGATATAATCGTGGAATCGTGGGATCGTAGAATCATTAAGAGGGAAGAAAGTTGTCGATTTTTGAGTTGAAAAATGGAAAAAGGATCACAAGGTTCTAATTCTCCGCCCGAATTCATAGCGAATTGGTAATTGGCCTTGCCACCCTGAGCTCTCACTCGGCGATTCCAGGAACTTGATTCCCCTGCTTTCGGCTTTCTCCTGAACCCAGATCTGATTGCTTGGGATAGCGGCGAGTTCCACGGAATCCACCACTGAAAGTGGATGACCATCTTTCATCGCCGACGCGGAGATGAACTTCGCTTTCTGACTTGTCTCTCTGGACGATGCATACAGACCTGCCCCGGCGCGAAATGGTTTCTTCAGCTCAGATTGCTGATCGCACGCTACAAAGCACTCCGTCCGTCGTGTCGCGTCACTCTCATTCGGGTCGACGGCATCGCTCCGGTCGTTCACATCACGGCGCTTCCACGCAACCTTCATCGAATGATTTTCCCATCTTCACATACACCGGCGACACGGAAATTGTCATTCGCGCGGGATCGCAGGAGAAGCGCTATCTCCTGCATCGATTGATCTTGGCGCAATGCTCGGGCTTCTTCGAAGCCAGTACAAACGAGGAGTGGTCGCCGCAGAATGCACCACCGTCGAAGCCAGAGGGGACACTGTCAAGGGTGAGCGAGGATGATTCGCTCTCGAATGGGTCAACACTGGCGCAGTCAGACATCGGCAATCTCCCTCTACGGCCGGGAGAAAAGCGCCGATGGCGATATGAGCTTGACTGGGAGAATCGCGGGGAGGATGAGGAGCCCATTCTAGTGCAAAAGGTAGGCCTTGAATCTCAGATCGCTGCTAGCATAGTAAACTGACCGTTGACGCGTGGACAGCAACCTACATACGCGCCAATGTTCAATGGCAACCCAGCTCCATTTCCCCCTACAATGACCAAACCCTCTCACGCGCAGACGGGCTTCTTCCGATCGATGGCGAATCTGTCGGGAATGCAGTCCGTAGCCCACCTACCACAATCTGGGGCAGACCACAATGACGTTGATCCGTTGATAAGGGACTATGACAATCTGTTCCGCCTGTTCTACAACCACCCTCCGGTCTTGAATAGCATCAACATTGCCTCTGCTTATACGGAATGCAAATCTCTCCTTGCATTGGCCGACATGTACGATGCGCTGCCAGTGACTGGTCCACGAGTCGATCATCACCTTCTGGGATTCGGCTCACGCCTTTTCAAACAAATCGCCAAGTACCCACCAAGCTACCTCAAGTTGGGGTACCTCGCACGGAGTCGGGTGATTTTCTCGGAAGCCTTGATTCACGTCGTCGGTCAATGGCCGGCAGCCTTGCCGAGCCTGCGCAATGGCTCATACGCTCCTCTACCAGACTCCGTGCTCGACCTGATTGAAGATAAATACGAAGATCTCGAAGATCTTAAAGCCCGCGTCGATTCCAAACTTTTCCGATTATCTCTGACCACCTCTCGCGGGGAACGTGTCGGCCCAGCGAACGCATACCTGGATTGGCTCGCCGTGTCGCTATTCCGCCAGTGGCTCATTGAGAACACCAATCCGCCACCAGCGCCCATCCTGAAAAACTCGCCCAACGGTCCAGGTGGTGCTCCCCAACCAGCCGGCGCAGGGTCACAAACAACTTCATCAAGACCGTCCGCGCCACCCGATCCAGCTGCTCGCGTGTACCGACTGATTGGATCGAGTTCACCCCAGGCCTACCTCCCCCATGACGAGCTGAAGCGTTTTCTCAAGCTCCATCCCACCCCATCCTCGGACGCCATCTACACCCGAGAGACCCTCAAGCGCTTTGAACGGAAAATGGAGGAAATCAAGCGACTGGCCAGGGAAATCGTCAAGCCTTTGATGCGCAATCACCTCGAGCTTGAACTCAAGAGCGGCCCAGAACCGGCCAGCACTACCACCGCGGTATCCCACGAGCCACGTCCAGCGCCAGGGCTACCATATCTCACCTGCACGCGAGTCGAAGAGGTCGACCTACCCTGGAACTGATTTACGGAAGCAAGTTCCACTAGATCTATTCCATTTACGCGTAACTGATCTATTCTTCATCTTGATACCATCGCCGGGACTTGGAGTTCATTTATGTCTGCTGCTTTTCCTAGGCTGCTGGTTCTGCCTAGGAGAAAGTGGCTGTATCTTATGTTTTTATGTGCGTTTATGTTTATGCTGCTATGTGTATTTGAATTATGCCCTTGTTGCGTCTTAATGTGTCACGACGTCATGAGGATTATCGTTGATTTCTTACCTCTATTTTGATAATTTCTTTGCAATGCGGGAATGATTTATGACTTACATCTTGATCTCGGGTTAGAAGAGCATGGATATAATGGTGAGATCCACTGAATCTGAAGTAGACCATGAACCTATGACATGTACACATCAAGATAGGAAGTATGGTGCATAAATATACAGAATCTGATTATTTTAATATACAGAGTTCACGATGAAGACCTCAGCGATGTCCACCGATAAACTCCTGTCCATCCATCCAGGGACGCAGCGCCTCTGGAATAACCACGACACCACGCTCTGGGTCCCAGCCATTCTCCAAAATAGCAGCCAACACCCGTGGTACAGCCATCGCGGTGCCATTCACCGTATGTGGGAACCGAGAGTCTTTGGCTGCACCGCCGCGAACGCGAGTCGCTAATCGTCGGCTCTGGTAGTCTGTGCAGATCGAGGCGGAGGTGACCTCGCCCCAGGCGGACTCGAGTTGTTGTTCTGCTGAACTGGTGTTGGATACAGGGCGGAACCGCGAGGGAAAAAGAGCTTCAATGTCGCGTTTGCGGCTGGCGCTGGCTCCTAGATCTGTGGTGGGCATTTCTAAGATGCGGCAGGGGAGGTGGAGGGATGTCAGGATCTCTGTTTGAATATCCAGAAGCTCGGTGAAGAGATTGTTGGAGGTGACGAGCTTGCTTGGCTCTGTAGACTCGACGTTGTCCGTCCAGCCGAACATCTCAACCTTGGTAAACTCGTGCACGCGGTAAAGACCCTTGGTGTCTACGCCGCGCGAGCCAGCTTCAGCGCGGTAGCATCGACTTGCGCCAACCAGCTTGATGGGAAGCTGCGCAGCGTCAATATTACGACCCGCATACATCGCCGCAAGAGGAATTTCAGCTGTGCCGGTAAGTGAGCGCGGGGGCTTACTATCCCGATCGCGCTCGTTTTGTTCAATCGACCAGATCTGCTGCTCGTTGTGCTGGTCGCGCGGCTGGAATCCACACGCTTCGGCGATGTATGAGTAGACAATGGATGGCGGTGCGACGGTCTTCCATCCGCGGCGCCGGGCCACGCCCAGCGCGTATTGAATGAGCGCTTGCTCGAGCATTGCGCCTTCGTTCACTAGGAAGTACCAGCCCCATCCGGTTGATGTAGCCGAGCTTGTAAAGTCGATGAGGCCGAGCTCCGTGCCGATGGCCACATGCGACCGCGCCTGTAGCACCGCCTGCGATTGGCGAGTCCATGTCGGAGGCGCTTGCGGGTCGAAGTTGATATAATTGACTAGACGTGGCTCATCTCCGACAGGCGTCTCCGAGGACGAAAGACTCGGAAGGGACAAGGCCAGCTTATGGATCTCTTCGGCGCAGGTTGCTTGGCGACGGGTCATAACCTGAGACTCGTCCTTCAACCGTTGTGCCTCGGCCTTGAGCTTGGAAAGTTCTTCCGTTGCGTTTGTTTCTCCATCGTCTCGTCCAGACGCTATAGACAGCTTGGCAATTGTTTTCTCCAGCTGTTTGACGCGTGAACGAGGTGTCTTCAGATCGTGGTCCAGTTGTCGTGCTTCTTCGGACAAGGCTTGAATTTGTGCCGGGTAACCCGCGTGACCAGCGTAGTTCCTTTCAATGCAGTTTTGCGCGTAGCGATCGACATTCTGGCGGATGTGTTTCACGTCTGGCGTCGGCTTCGGAGCTGTCGCGGGCCGGAGCACTTGATGATTGGGAGGGGAGAGGGAGAATGCACGGCGAAGGGGGAATCGGGTCGAAGGAAATCGAGGTGCGAGTCTGCAATTGAAGCAGACATAGGGTGTTGGAGCGGGCGGCATGGCTGGAAGGAGGAAGAACCGTCGCAGAAGAAGCGGATCGTCTTTATCGGGTGGGTCATTTGATACTCATGGACTTACCATGTCTCAACTGCCTTTGATTACAGACATTATTACAATAATAATAAAGATTTCTTTTGGTGATATCAATAAACGGCTTTCTTATGTTGCATGGAGATAAACATGAAGTATCAAGTAAAAGTCGAGATGTAAGTACTATCACCACTGCATCGTCAACCGTCAACCATCACAGACCCAATTTATGTTTTCTAATCCGTGAAAATACTCCACTCAAGGTGACAATGATCGCTATGACGACCGCCCAAGTCGGAATACGGAGCATAGCTAGATTATAGTCTGTTCGAGTCGCCGCCACAACCGTCGAAACCTCCAGCAGTAGCAACACATAACCGGACCAGCGATGGTATTTGTAGAATCGCTTGCCAGCATCAACACTGCCGAGGATGAACACAGGCAGAAAATACTGAATGACACCACCAAGGGCCTGGAGGACCACAAAGATCACAGTGAGCAGACCGAGGATGCCGTGCGGAGAAACAAAATGCGGATGGTCGCCTTTGTTCAGTTCAATGATGGCGAAGGCGGCAAGAAAGCACAAGATGCTAAATAGTTGGAAGCTGTAGTGAACGCGGGTTCCAAGATGCTTTTGCGGTGGAGTTGCGGTAGGTTGGAGAATGAGCGCAGCCTGGACTTGGAGTAAAACGGCGGAGATGGCGAGAAGCTAAATGCATTAGACCCGGTCCTCTATTTGATATTCTGATCGACATACCGGATGAGGAGTGAAGAGAGAGATCGGTTGACACAGAATGTTGGACCAGACCAGAGCCGCAAGCTGAATCGTTAGACAAATGTTTGGAAGGTGAGAAGATAATACTTACAATCCACACGCCTGCTTGAGCAACACTTGCAGTACCTAATGTCACATCGGGTTAGTCCACGAGATAGATTGAATCAGAAGCGATCAACTCACCCGAGATGAGATTGCGCCCGATATTCTCGTTCTGTCGCTGCGTGGCACCGCCAGGCGTACCCAGCAACGGCTCATCTTCTTGCTGCTCAATTCTGGACGGATGGATTTCCGGGATTCCCGTGGCCGATGCCATTGTGATGTTCGAATAAAACACTCTCACGGAAATCAAGTGAGAAAGAGGGGGAGATTGTGGTAGAAAGCCACCCTTGATAGAAGTGGCGGGGTTCTAGTATCTTATATCTGCATGCCTCGCGAGGAGTTGTGAGCAGAACACACTTCAATGAATATGCACATGTCACATCAACAGCTCTGATTCGTGATCGCCAGTTCTAATGACCATCTCTCCATCGATGAGACCCTGTCTGAGCTGCAATTCCTCATCACGCCGGAAAAAGCAATAGGAGCCGACCAATGAGAGGAATGATGACTATGACTTGGCTCGTGTTTGGCCACAGATCAAACATTCATCCACGACTACAGCACAAGAGAGATGTGACGTCTGAAGTATCTCCACTCGAGAGTAAAGCTATTGCACAGGATCATAACCACACATCGATTCCATCGCGCGAAGGAGATCACGCGTAAAAAAGAGTCGATCGGGGCCATCATCCACTTCCATGCCTTCCACTGCATGCCGGAGATGGTGATCGTTTGATATGTTCCTTGGTTTTCGTCGCTGTCGTATGCTTTGCATGAAATGGCCCAATATTTGGAGTGACTCGATTATGTCCTTGGCATCTGTCGTTCGTGAGAGGCTCGAATGATGATCCTTTAAAGCCGCTTTCACTGCAAGAATATGTAATGGAGGGATGGAGAATAAGTTGTAGTCTGCTGTTTTTGTCGCATCCGTCACTCTGGCTATTGTCTCCTGCGTCATCGTTTGAGCTTCTTCTCGGTGTTCAGGGTGATCGCGAAGGAGATAGATCTGCAAGTGCACTCTACTGATGCACTCGGTCCAAATGAGAGTAAAAGAGTCGAACAGGCCACTTCCCATGTTGAAGACACTCGATTGGAATGAGAGGAATTGCACGGGATAAGTTGGTCGTTGAACATCACGAGCAGTGCCAGCACTGAGAAATTGGAGAAAAAGTATTTAAGAAGAACGCGATAGTCTCACCGTCGCAGCTTCCTGAAATTCACTTTTGGATGTCTACCTTCTTGCCTATTTAGGCAATCCACCGAAAACAAGAAGACAACGTAAGTTTCGTCACTTGTGATAGATCTTCATATACTCATTGACTACCTATCAATCAATTGCTATACAAAGGAGTCTTACCCCCAAGGCACTTTCAGCACCGGACCTTCTTCACCCGAGCCGACTCGACCAAACACTACCTCGGCACTCAGATTCTTTGGATCCAGATTCATCACAATATTGAAAAGAGAACTGCTCCTCGTGGAAATATCACGAGACTCATCCTCTGAGCAACAGATCGCCTGTGGCGCATTGTGAGTATCAGAAAATATCCGTTCTCGTAGTAGACTCGGTGTGATAGCATCCCCCTTCACTCCATCGGCAATCAAGTTCTCTGCCAGTTCTTTCACTCTCTTCAGCCGGATGGGCGATCCCGATAGCCATGGCGGCTCATCGACATACTTGTTCTCGATGAAATGGTTCGTGTGAGGAATCAGGCCTGAGCTGTCTTCGATAATGTACTTGTTTCCCACGGGAGACAATTCGAGGGCCAGCGCTTTCGTGTAATCAGCGATCAGAATGTGTTGTCCAGATGCAACGCCCCCAAGAGACTCAAGGGTCTGGACTGCATTGTCGACCGAGGTACTCTCCAGACACAGTCGGAGCGCAACATGAATGGGTAGTTTACTACTGATCATGGGTTTGGAGCGAATTGCATTCAAGCATACTCCAACACCAGCAGAGTTGAACCCAATTTTTCCAACCATGCCCGCCTGCATACAAAGTATAAGCGTGAGATCTTGCAGCATCAACGAGAACCACTTCCTACCTCTGTGACATGGTAGATGGTAGGCTTTCCAGCCTGCTCAATCGATATCAAGGCCAGATTCTTTGAGACCCTCGCCGTCCAATCCCAGTTCTGCGACAAGACCCATCCCTTGTCACTTTTCCTCCATGCAAGTGTCGTGCATCCGTCAGAGAATTTCCCCAAGGCGATCTCACTTCGAGTGTTTAGCGCCACGATGTCAAGGAGGTCCAGTACTGCACCCTCGGCGATACCTTGCATTTCTTCGTATAGATGCGGCACTAATGTGGAAAGCGCAGGTTGGAATTCTTTCGCGACTTCGCGGACCTCGGCCCAGGAAAGTTTCGATGTATACTGGAACATGGCTTCATAGACGCGAATCTGGCTGCGAATTTGATCCTGGAGTACTTGGCCATGTTGTATCCCGATCTAGCAATTTGATCAGCTATTTTGATTTTAATAATTCTTCAACTATGAGAAAGAGTACTTCTCGCGGAGTTCCTTTTAAAATGAGTTTAATCGGCTCTTTAGCATGCGTCATCTTAGGGCAAGATAGTAACTGTTCGAGTAGAACCTGCCAGTATGAATGAAATGAATCTTGCAAGTCCAACTTGCAACCCCCGAGGATTTATGATAGAAGCCAAGCCAAGCTTCCCTCGGTTGGAAGCAGAGCGGGGTGAGCCAAGGCGAACGAATTCGCCTCACGTCTCCCTGGAATGGAATGCAGAACATAAGATCTATCCTATGGCATTTTCAAAAGTCATCTAATCTATTAGGCTTTGTACTATCATTGAAAATCATGTATATCACATCCAAAAGCTCAAATAAAACCCGGAGGCTTCAAAACAGATGTCCGCTTGGGCAGTTCAAAAGGCCCTTGCTGTGCATCATTTTGGAAATTCAATTTCACAGCAGAGCACTTTTCTAACCCGAGCTCAAACAAGGGGACTCTCTAGGATTTCATATCGTGCTTTCCCGTGTCATTTTGTAATTCATGGGATAGAGACCGTATAATTGGACGCCTCTTGCTTTGACATATGGCGACTGGAGCGGGTGGGGCCCAGGGGTAGGGATAGTCCGGTTTGACAGAATAACTGCAATTTAGCCCCATAAGTTGACATCCTGACCCTGGTAAATAGCTCAAATTGTTTGCTCGAGTCACAGTGGGCGACTAGTCGTCACACCATTTAGCGTGTGTAGGATCGGCATGGTCAGCGCTTAACCTATACTCACCAAGTGAGATCAATATCACGTTTGATATAGTTCTTTCTTTAGAATCCAGTGGTGGGAGAGATGAGCGTCTGTTGGTTTCAATGCTTTTCTTATTCCCTATGCCTCTTCCCATCCTCTTCTTTACTCTCAGTTCATCTGGACATGGACTATATTTCAAAAGCTGGACTTTGAATGTTTCCCTTGAATAATAGATCACTCATTTTGTCAAATTGTCATAGAATATGGCCACATTTCCCCTACAATTCGTTCGTCTCGCTTTTCTGACTGTGTTGGCCTTCTTCGGTGCTGGGACATTACTTCGACTGCCAACATCGACTTCTAAATCCAATCAACACCCTCATATTGGAGTTCTGACCAGCAAGCAAGTCGACTGGTCTCGATTTGCATACACCCAATATGCCACCGACCGATCATATCTTTGCAACTCGGTGATGCTCTTCGAGGCTCTTCATCGCCTTGGAAGTAGAGCTGACCGTGTGTTGTTATATCCATCACACTTCTTACTGTCCGAAAGTGATAATTCCGAGGAAAGTCGTCTCCTCCGCTTTGCACGCGATAATTACCAAGTTAAGCTCAAGCCGATCGAGATACAAATGAAAGGTGGCAGCGGTGGTAAGTTATTTTCTCGCCAAGCTACTCATGAATTCCAACTTATTATGACTCCAGCGCCATGGTCAAGTAGCTATACCAAGTTGCTTGCTTTTAACCAAACCGACTATGATCGCATTCTTCACTTGGACTCTGACGGGACTATCCTGCAGGTATGCAAATCACCCTCATCTTCCTGTTAAGTCTAACAATTCCAGAAAATGGACGAACTATTCCTACTCCCACCTGCTCCAGTCGCCATGCCGCGAGCTTACTGGCTCGAGTCAAAGTCTCGACCTTTTACCTCTGGCCTTTTCCTAATCGAGCCATCTACATCCGCTTTCAATCGAATCATGGACGAAGTCTCCACTGCGAGTTCAGGTACTTTCGATATGGAAATCATGAACAATCTTTACAAAGATAGTTCGCTAGTTATCCCGCATCGTCCTTATATGCTTCTCACTGGTGAATTCCGCGCCAAAAAGCATGAAGCTTACCAGGGCAATGCGTATGAACCGTGGGACGCGGATGCGATTCTCAAAGAGACTAAATATCTGCATTTCTCAGACTGGCCGGTTCCTAAGGTGTGTCACACGCTTGTAACATTTTCAATCTTTATGTTTAGTTTCTAACCGAGGTGATAATCTTCTATAGCCCTGGATCGCAGTTCAATCGGATGTCATCACAGAAGCCCAACCTGCCTGCGACTTCAATCCAAAGACTAGTCGGCTTGATGACTGTCGCGCGAGAGATATCTGGCGTGGGATCTATGAGGACTTCCGAGCCAGGCGAGCGGTACGTAAACCATTCTCAATTCTCTATGGAGTCGCTAGGAAAACTAACCTGAGCAGGATATATGTGGCACTGCCATACGAGCGGGTGAGTCGGATTTGGAGTAACCGGATAGATGGAAGATCGCGGTAATGAGCTATAACCACTATCGGATGCTGGTCGTGCTTATAGTGGTTGACCTCTTCGATCTGTAATGTAGATATGATTTACTAGAGTTTGTCAGGCTGTCACGCATTGTTTATTGATAGATTATTCCAAGGTTGTCAGAGGATGTACATATTTATCTCATAACTGGGCAGTACTGGCTGGTACCAAGAATCAACGTCGCGGAAAGCTGGAATATGACTCGCAATTCTCTGCATGGTTGATTAAGACTGTACAGGAGTATCGAGGAGGAAACCCTCCCACAACGAGGCTAAAGGATGAAACAAAATAACCGCGGAGATCAAAGAATGCATAGCAAAAGACCGACGCCAATGAATGCAACGTGCCCAGAAAAGCTGCATCAGTGCCCTTCCCTAGAAAAAATCGCTCCATCTAGAACAAGCATGGTGTTGGAAATGACCGAATCTGCAAATCTTGAAAATTAAAGCAAAAGGTATGGGGAATTGCAAGATTGTACATAGAAGGCGAATAGAGCTGGGGTCATTAGATTATGTCGTGCCTCAACGGTAAGAGCCTATTACAATGAAGTTAGACAGAAACGCCGCAGCAGGAGGGTGACAACATACCAACGTAGGGATTCATCCCAGATGACTGTGCCGCTCCGAGCCCACGGGCATTGGCTGGGAGGGGAATCTGAGAAGTGGAAGTTGGGATATCAACGCGGCGCAGGAGATCAATCATCTTCTCGGGAGAAAGGTGTGCGATGTTGTAAGCAGAGGCATGCGGGATGATGCTGAGAAGATGAACCACTTCCCGGGGCAGGGGAGCGGGAGATCCTTGAGGCTTGTAGGCCGCGGTAGGTTGTCCATTCAACTGCTGAACGCGCTTCGGTTGATCGAGACGGCGGGCTTGACCAGCCTTCAATGGGGATTCAGCCCGAACGAATTTCCGGGGACGATCTGAGTCGTAGTCGAAATCATCCGCAGGGTATGGGCGTTTCGGGGAACTAAAAGAAGCATCCCTTTGCTCCGGAGAGAGCGCATTGTGGACTTCTTGTACAAGACCCGTGGGAAACTGCTTAGGCCGGGTCTGTGAAGGCGACAGAATGGGCCGCACGGTCACAGGGTCAAACGTAGGAGCACGGTAACGGTGGGCGAATTGTTCCAAGGAACTATCTCCGGGATAGAGCTCACGCATCCGATTCTCCAGGTTGATGACTTGAACTAAGTCACCATAGCGGGATTCATATTCATGCAGGAAGGCAAAGATCGGCTTTGCCTTATGCACATTCTCGGGATTCGCTGCCAGCCGCCGAACAGTGGTCTCAAACACAGCCCGGGCATCTTGAATGGAAGTCAGTAAATTATGTCCAAATGAGTGGTGGTTTTAGCAACTCACTGATGATATCGTTGATGTCAATTAAATGTTTCAAGTACTCCAAAGCGAAATTCTCATCCTCCGGAAACAATTTCGCACCACGCTCAAAGATCTTGGTAGCAGCAGGATCCTTGTAGCAATGATACTCCATAAGGGCACTTGCGATATAGACATCGCTGGTGATGCGGCCGCGTTTGCGAGCTTCGGCGAATACCTGACGAGAGCCGGCCAACTCACCGGGCTTACCCTTACCCTGAATGCGGCGCATAGAGCGCATAAGAGCGATCCAAGCAAAAGAGACGGTTTTCGAGAGGATAGTGATCTGGATGGAGTGGGCCTTTCGGACAGCATCAATCTGAGTCTTCTTGGCAGCCTCTTTCTCCTTGCTTTCGCCTTGGTCATCATCGTCGTCTCCATTATGCGTGATCTGAGGCTCGGGGTTCTGCTTCGCAAAAGTTTCCTCGATCCGCGCAACATCTTGGGCCTCCTGAGTTCGGGCTTTATTGATCAGCTCGTAGAGAGCATCCAGCAATGTGTCGTAGGGCTCCCGGACTTTGGCTGCGCGCTTGGCGGAGTCCTGCTCCGAGTCAGAGGTCATTTCGAGGCGATCGGCCCGCTTGAAAGCCAGCAGACAGCTCTCCGGATTAGCCTCCATGCCTTGTTTAAGCAGATCGTTGCCATCGCTTTCCTTGTTATTTAAGAAATTGAACTCAGCCGCTTCAAACCAGATTTCAGGTAGGAATCGAAGAGCCATCAGGGCCTGCTTGTAGACATAAACCACACGAGCCTCAAAGGCAGCAGGATCATCCTCTTTCAGAACCAAAGGGTCACCTTTCTCCCAAGCAAGCCAGCGCTTCCAGATGTCGGCTTGCAGGGCAAACTCAACGTCGCCATCGGATCTAGGAACTGGAGGCAAGCGCGGAAGGGAAGTTCGAATCAAGTCGCGGGTAATGTTTTGTAACTCGGTGTAGGAGCTGCGCGCAGTCATGTAAGATGGCGATTGTTCCTGAAGGAATTTGCGGCCCTGGGAATGATGGTTAGCATAATTTCAGATGAGTGAGATCATTTGATTTACTGTGAGCTTGTTGAGACCCATTTCGAATTGGTCATATTCCTTCCACAGAGTATTGACTGCCTGGGTCGGGACACAAATCGCCTTCTGGTAAGCCTTGCGTAGCATGTCCATCTTTTGCTGGTCCTGCCAGCCAGACCCTCCCACGTTACCCGGTCCAGAGCGAATGAAATCAACATAGTCAGTCCAGATGTTACCGCTGTCCTTGTCCATGCCCACGTATTGCAGAGCTAAATCGTACGCAGAGGAGATGACCCTCCTTGCTTGTCCACTGGTATCGGTGGTCAAAGGGTTGCGCCGACGGACATAGTCCAAATAAACGGACCACAGGTGAACATTTGGAATCGTCAGGAGAGTCCGGTTGAAAATTTGTTCCAGGCGAAAGAGCTCATTGACCTCGGATTCCATTGTAGCATAAGCCACCCATTGATCGGCCTAGGCTTTTATTAATATCCACTCTGCTTGCTGCGGTGAAGATTCGTTAAATATGGACTTACCGCCATGGGAAACACCTTGAGGAACTTCTCGTAGGTCTCGCGCGCACTATCCAGCCGGTTACGACTTCTGTGCTCAGCAATCAGTTCAAGCCATGCAGGAATATCCCCCCGCGGATCTTCATCCACTCGGTCCTGCAAAATTCCCACCCGATCATGTGGTAAGCGACCCCGAGATGCAGAAGGTGAGTCAGGTACAGGAGTAGGATCAGTACTGTTCTGCAGGCTCGCGTCCTGCGAAGCCCACTGAGCCGGGGCAGCAGCAGAGGAATCGATATTGGAAACAGGCACAGGAGAATAAGAACTATTGACAGTATTTTGCGCCATGGCAGAGCCCGGATTGGACGGATGCGATGGTACATCAGGGGAAGTGTTTTGATTTGCATTTGCTGAACTGGGATCTTCAGACATGGTCATAGGCATAGCATTCGCATCATCACCCTCCAGAGCGACCGGCGGCTCATAGTCCGCTTCATCTTTTTCATCCTCATTTTCATCATCCTCAACCTCAAATCCCCCAATCGTTCTGGTCTGGGGCTGAACCGGCGCACCAGATGGTACCGGTGTGGACGTTTGAGACTCAGCACGCGAGGGGCTCTGGGGAGGATTCGGGGCGTTGCTGGCAGTGCCAGTTTCGGCGTCTGCGGTTGAAGTTCGATCGGGAACGGTCGCTGTGGCATCTTGGCCATCCTGCGCAGCTGTCTCCGAGGTCTGGAATTCATTCTGGAACGTGCTGGAAGGATCGTATTCATCTTCTTCATCATCGTCCGCAGCTTGATTCTGAGTATTCGGTTCTGCAAGATCAACGTTCTGAGCTTGCGCCTGGAAAAAAGCTTGCTCTTGCTCGGTCTGATCGTCCGCCATGATGGGCGATGCCTGTGATGAGCTCAGTGAGAACTAGCAGATGTGAGATTGGGGATGATCGTAGCAATGAAAAGTAAAGTGTCGGGGAAGGAGAAGAAGACTGAAAGCTGTGTAGCGATTAAGAACCCAGTATATAAGAACAATGGGCAGCCATGAGCAACCACAACGAAGCGCAGGCGGAAGTTTTGACGTTTTGGGACGAAAATCGACAGCCTGGGTCACGTGGGCGGTGGGCGCGCAAGGGACGCGAAGGCGCGTTCGACTCCCTCGCATAGCAGTTGCGGTTGGATCTGCCTGCATTCCTTGCGGTGAATCTCTGTTTGTTTCTCTTTTCGCTTTCTCTCTTCCCTCCCCAGTTTGGACTCCCCTATAAATTCACTTCTTCCCTCGGTTACTTTTCAATCCTCCACTTTCTCCTCAAATACATACTTGCATACCACCCACCATGTCCGTTGTTTCGCTGCTCGGGGTTAAAATCCTCAACAACCCCGCCACTTTCACCTCATCCTACCAATTCGAGATCACCTTCGAGTGTCTGGAGCAACTCCAAAAAGGTTGGTTTGCATTCATTGATCTCATATTTTTATTGTTCCCTTTGATTAACCTGACATCTACAGATCTCGAATGGAAGTTGACCTACGTTGGCTCCGCCACTTCGTATGTTCCCTTGCGCACTCTCTAGTCTTGTCCTCAATTAACCCACCTTAGCTCTGAATACGATCAAGAACTTGATTCTCTCCTTGTCGGCCCCATCCCGGTGGGCGTGAATAAATTCATCTTCGAGGCAGACGCCCCTGACCTTACTCGCATCCCTCCTTCCGAGATCCTCGGTGTTACGGTCATCCTCCTCACTTGCAGCTACGATGGTCGCGAGTTTGTCCGGGTCGGATACTACGTCAATAACGAGTATGACTCGGAAGAGTTGGCCGCCGAGCCCCCCAAGCAGCCCGTGATTGACCGTATTCGCCGCAATGTTCTTGCTGAGAAGCCCCGTGTGACTCGCTTCGCCATCAAATGGTACGCTTTAGACTGGACTTCATGTTACCGAATTATTGCTAATAATTTCTCTAGGGATTCGGAGGAGTCTGCTCCAGCAGAATATCCGCCTGACCAGCCCGAGGCTGACAACCTGGATGATGACAGTAATGCCTACGGTCAGGAGGAAGCAGAGCTTGAAGCTGCCCTCGTTAAGGAGCTTGAGGATTCCAACAAGCCAGGCGAGCCTGAGGGTGAAGACCAAGAAATGGCCGGTGGCGAAGAGACCGCTGGCAAGGAGGACGAGGAGGAGTCCGATGCCGGGAGTGAAGATCTGGAGGAAGAGAGTGACGATGATGATGACGAATTGGATGAGGATGAAGCTGGTGGTGCTGACGAGGATGTTGAGATGGGCGACGACTCCGAGCAGAAAGACGAGTCGAGTAGCAAGCCCTCTCAACCGGCCCAACCGGAGGTTATGGTGCACTAAGTGTGTCCTCAACAAAGGCTTAGTCCATCTCCTGGCTATTCCTCGAAACATTTCAATGCTCTTTAATGACAAGCAATATGCGACGTTTATGACAATCTCGACAACCTTTTTCTTCAGATAAAAATAAACAGCCTGGTCAACATGGCTTTTACGCAGGGTCTACGAAATACAGCTCTCAATTTGAAATTTGCCCGCAGATCGTCCGTTTGGATTGCAATAGCTTACCGCGGGTATGTAGGAGACTCAACAATTTGCCCCATGGATCTCTTTTTGGCCTCACTGGGAGTATTCATCTGGTCAAGAATTTGCCTCTATCATAGATCAGCATTATCGGAATGTACGGTCCGTTCCATTGCCTATTCTGCGTGATGTCAAATAAATAATCGAATACCAAGCGGACCAAATTGCACCGGGATCAATATCTACGCGGGGTGCAGGAGGTAAATTATGGCAATCTAACGAGGCTTCAAGTCTTCCTAGTGTATCCAATCTTATCGGAATAAAAACCAAGTCTGTCTAAGCGAAACCTAGAGTCCGAACTTTGAACCCAAAACTGCCAAATATCGGTCAGCGTCATGTACTCCAATGCAAGGGATAAAACATGGATGCCCTCGACTCCAGACACCACGTCACTTACCGCCCAAAACAGCCTTTCGCTTCTGACTTTGTACGTACTTGCCCACATCATCGGCAAAGCTGCTGCTATTCTCTTCAAGCCGGTCCATCGTGTCACCCGCAATGCCGAGACGCTCCGTCCGCTCTTGCATTTGGCGGGACATGTACGACCAGTAGCCCTCTTGATTACTCTCCTGTGGGGTAGGCGGGGCTCGCCCTTCTCGGAGTGCTCTCCGGCGTTCTTCATCATCCAGCCGCATTTGCTCGACCATACGCTTGGATGGTGGGCGGTCTGGACCTCCGACTGTGTGGAATATTAGAATGGACCGTCACCACGGTTCTAGATTCAAGTTGTAGCTTACTGAGAAGATCCATATCCTGCGGTGAGACGTATTGTGTGCCGGAGATCCATTGTATGTTAGTAATTGTAGGTCGTGGGGGCGCCACCTTATGGGCATCGTAGAGCCGATCTTGGGAGGGCGCACTGCACAAGGATTAGTGATTGCTTGGACAGGGAATTCAAAACCTACAGTTTGTTCCCAACTCCCCAGAGATTGAATAGCCCGACTTCTGACGGGCCAACCCATGCCATTACGCCACCTGTTGAAGTGATGCAAGCCTCTGAAAGTCGTCGCATGTCCGCAATGTGGCTGATCTTGGTGCAGCCGATATCCCTAAGAGCAGGAATGGAGAATGCACGGGCATTTCCGTCGCCAAAGAGTCCTACCAAGCTGTATCCACGCCCTTGAGATTTCACGACTGCCGCTGAATCGCAAAGATAGTCATCCCATGTTTTGTGTGCACCCTTGGCCGTCGGTGGTTTGAAGATGCGGCAGCTAGAGGCAGTGACCCCGATGACAACTCCGTTGATTCTCAGGCCATTTCTTAGTCCGCCAACGGCATTCGGCGTAGCAGATGCGCTTCCACCAGAATCAGCGTCAATGGGAATAAGTTTGATGATCTTATCTTCCAGCGATGAGGATCCAGCGTAGGCCGCGGTGTAAGTGCCATTTGATGCCGGAAGAATCTTAAAAGTTGCGACGTTTCCTCTGTTCGTACCGACAAAGCAGCAAATGCTAGAGTAGTCTAAAGAGGCAGCGTTAGCAGAGTTAGTTGGAAGTGAAAAATACTCTTATCATACCTTCGCCTTCCAAGGTCATCACACCGAATTCAATTTTGGTAGGCCACTCAGGTGGCGTATCCTCAGAGCCGCGAGTCTTCCGGAAGCTACTCCGTTTGGGGGCTCTGATGAATTCTGAGAGATGTGCAGTATGGATGATGGCGGGGCCACGCAAGTCGATAATAACCAAGCCACCACCGTGATATCCAGCGGCGAGGAAACCCACTTCGCTGTGTTTCACAGCAGTTACAGGGCCTTGTTGCATATCAAGAAGCACCAGTGGCACCATTCCTGTCTTAAGACCAGGGTCTGTCCGGTGAACAACAGGGGTCAATTTTCCGGGGCCTTGGTTAGCACCAGGGGCATCCTCGCGCCCATATGAAGGATTGTTGCTCCATTTAAACACAACAAGTTCTCCGCTTGACAGTCCGATGGACATTTCACCTGCTGCGCTAGCCAGGGACATTTCGCTCACCTCCACGTTACGGACTCGACCCACAGCTCGTGCTAGATCGACTTGAACCACATCTCCATTCTCGATCTCATCGTCATGCCCTGCGTCCCAAAGACGAACAGTTCCATCGGCATGTGCGGTAGTGATGATGTTTCGATCCTCAAAACGCTTCAGGGGGTTCTTAGCTTCCGCACCTCCAATCACGAACTTGGGCCCTTGCAGTCTTCGCTCCTTCAACCCTAGCCAGGCGCTCCGGTCCACTGGCGTGAGCATCGCCTTGTTGACAAATGGGTGAACGAAGGTGAGATATGGGTGGAGCAAATTAGTTGGCGTGATCGCGTGGCCACTGGGGAAACTCATGGTGACCAGCTCGCCGGAAGAAAGCACACAAAGAATCGCGATTGGGTC
Organism: Penicillium sp. PG113-03A; assembly: GCA_037042135.1. Taxonomy (NCBI): domain Eukaryota; kingdom Fungi; phylum Ascomycota; class Eurotiomycetes; order Eurotiales; family Aspergillaceae; genus Penicillium; species Penicillium sp. PG113-03A. Next base: position 420,420 of record JAXQJW010000159.1, read on the forward strand.
ATGGGCACCGCCAAAGTACGGTGTTGAGCGGGGAATGAGACAAAAGTCGACAGCGTGCGCACCGGGTGGGATTGGGAGATTCATTTGTCTTCGTGTTCGCTCAAAATATGCACTAAGCACTTGCCAGGACGAAGTCTGGTAGTTGGGTGTCGAGCCCATATCCAAGAACGACAAGCCCTTGTTGGGATCCCCCGCGGGTCGTCCACCCGCAACCAGGAGCCCCGTGTCATCGGGATTCGCTTTTGCACACCACGCAATTCTGGTTATCGGCTCCTTAGGTCCGCTATAATCCCCATAATCCGATGGTCTTGGGGGACCTGGCTGGTCAATATTGGTAGCTTGAAGTGTTCGAGCATGGAGTTTGCGGCCATCTTTGGAGTCCCAGAGAACAAGGCTAGTGTCTTCATGGACAGTCAAGATAAAAGTACCGTTCGGATGCCAGATGGCATTAGTCAACCTGGGTCTGCGCGCGCCGCTAGAAGGCAACTCAGGGTCCCCACCTGGGGCACCCGCTGGGACTTCATAATGAAAATATTTTTGAGCAGCATTCTGCTTGAATGTAAAAGTCACGGCGCCTTCAGGGTATCCCACAAGGATCTTTCCAAGATCCCGTGGGGAGAATGCAAGCGACACCACCGGGCAAAGGCGGGCTCGGGCGTTCTGCGCCAGCCATAAATTGGGGATCTTGAACGGTGTCAAAGACTCTCGGTCAAGATCGTACGCGATAACATCGCCTGGGGGCTATTAATGATTGAACACGGAGGTATATGAGGGGAAAAACCACATACCATTTGATAGACCGATAAAAGCATATTCCAGACTTGGGTCCGTCGCAAGAGCAGTAGCTTGGCCTGGGGGAGCATAGGAAGTCAACAGACTCCTGGTCTCCAGCGAATAAATGCAGATCTCATTTTTCGAATCGACGCTAACAAGCTTATCGGCACAGAACTGGAGGTGTTTGGCGGAGGCCTTGCGCGGAAACTCCAAGACCACCAACACGCGTCTTTGTCCGAACAGATAGATCTGGCCGCTCCCAAATTGAGTATCGCTAGTGCCGACGGCGAGAAGAGACTGCACAGGGTCATATGCGACGGCGCTAATCTGGGAATTCACACCACATCGCGCAAACTAAATAGCAGGTCAGTCGGTTCAGTTCCAAAAAGGGTGCCTGGAATGCCAAGACGAACGTCGTCGAGGTGGAAGAGGTCCTGAGACAAGCCTTCGGACAGGTCTCTCTGGATACCAGCCTGCTTTCCTCGCAGAAATTGAGCCATTTCTGGAGACAGGGAAATCGCAGTCCCAGGAAAGGTGGGTTAAAGAAAATGTGGAGGAGCTCCTGCGGAACGTTCGCAGCTGACGACATGGCGGAGGTTAAATGGATCTGCCCCGCTTCCGCCCTACGAATGTCTCTCCGCTCATGCATTTAATACTGCAAGACTTGTTTGAGATGTGTTTGCAGTCGTATGTCGATGAGAAGAATCATAATGAGTTACTTGCAATTTTTCATTCGACTGGAATTGAAATGCGGGTGTTTCTCGTGCCAGGCTCGAAACTATATAAAAATGTTGGGCTTGTCAATCAATCAACACCGTTGGCTCGAAACAATCTTCTTTTGGTCCTGCAATCCCAATTAAAAACGATAAGCAAAATAAGTGCTAAAGGAGAATGGAAGTTTGCCACAAAAGCCATGCAGACACCATGCAAAAAAGTCCATGTGAAACGAGAGCGCCTCTAATGCAAAGGTATTACACCCCAGCGATGCAAAGATGCAAAAGAAAACCATGTCGAGCATTTCCTCATGATAGTTCAACGGCAGCCAAGTCTCCAAGTATAGTCATCAGTTGCCGACGCGCATCGAACTCGCTTGCCTCGTCGGTGCCTCGATGGTATTGTTTGGTGATGAGACAGATCGATCGGTAGCAGGAATACCTTTGCAGGGGAAGAAAAGTTAGCAAGCTATTCAATCATAATCCGAATGAAACCAGCCAGATACTTACATCAACAAACGGATACGCTCGCCTTGGGTTCTTTTCAACGGTAAGTTGGCTCCCTCCAGCACGGCTGGCGATCCTCTCTCAAACACTTCCGCCATGAGAAAGTCTCCCCAGATTGCACTGCTAAAGTCCACAACACCCGATAAATGATTCGATTGCTTATCCAAGAGGACGTGAGAAGGACGACCAAACTCGATGACTACCAAACGTGGCAGTAAGACCTCGTCAAGGACGGAGCCGAGACGGGTCATCTCCTCTCGAATGTCTGTATAAGGAAGATGAACGAACATGTCTTCGGCGTCGCGCAGTACTCCTTCAAGCAGGGCATAAAAAGCCTCGCGCCAGAACCGTTTTCCAGACCCAGAGGCAACTCGGGACAGAGAGCCAAAAGCAGGAGCCACGTTCTGGGCGATGGTACCGGCCAAAAACCCCAGATGTCGGTCAATGTCACCGCGCTCATCATGGCTCAGTTGATCTTCCACCTCGGCTAAAGTTCTTCCTTTGATATATTCCCGGATCAAATAAGCAGATTCGGTCCGTCTTCCTGGGGGACTGTAATAGTAGAGCTGCGGGATGTAGGGGTTGGCACCATACCCGAGGAGAGCCAGGAAACGTGCTTCAGTCTCGAGAAGAAACCATTCATGTCGGAGAAAGGGAGTATTGGAGCAAGGGGTGTGTTTCAGCAAAAGGTGCACTTCATTTGAGAGAGTGAGGTGCTGTAGTGAATGAACATGATCGAGTAGGTGATGTGAATGTTTTATATGAATCGTGGATGGGAACAACAAGGAGAGTGCGGCATTCACTCTTTGATAATCGTGGGACTCGACTCTCTGTGAAGCAACGGGGCTCATATCCAGCGAATTTGGTGAGCATATTTTGATGTTGACATGGCCCATGGTCATTTTCATATGAACGAGGAGACAGCTGAGTGTGTAGAATAGAAAGAGGCTTTCCTTGGTTTGAGTCCTGCTATGTGCTAATGAAGGCCTTTTTTATAGAGGAAATCTCCAAGTCAAATCGATGATGCAAGGATGGAACTGCAATGGTAGGCTGTGACTCGAGTAATGTGCAAGAATCATCCACGGGGCGCATTCACGGTTGACTTGTAACAGGAAACCATTAGACTTCCATACGGTAGTATGACAACGTAGCCATCAACCAACGGAAAAAATGGCTACAGGAAATCCCAGGGTCTCCTCGGATTTAGCTACGCGAGATAAACAGTTAAAGTGGAGAGTTGTCTTTTGACACCCGCCTCGGCATCGGCTTGGATATCAGAATTCAAATGGCAAATCATGATTTTAAGTTCATCATCCAGATTGGGTGACTATCTTAGCGATCGACAAGAAATAGTTACCACGAATGGATTCCTGACCGAGCAACTCGCCTAAGGATCCCGCTCTCAGCAACGCGAGCCTCCCGAGGCCCCGAGCGCCTCTTTGATCCGCGACCAATCATATGTCCGCCTTACCGAATTTCCCCCGGTTGGACCCAGAGTTTCGAACCTTCCAAACGTTCTGCAGAACATTCAGTTGTCCCAGTCGCTAGTAACCTCCGATGGTGGGGATCGATTGGAATCTGCCCCACAAATGTAGCCGATACCGACTCTTTCTTTTGCCTTTTCTGCTCGCCTAATTTTTCTGATAGCGGTCTTCCCAGATCCGGAGCTGCTACCAGGGCAGTATAGACTCCGATCCATTGATCGGCAATCACGTCTCGGGCTCCATTATTATCACATCCAACATTTCAGTGAAATGATTACTGGCCAGATGCATAACCTATGCAGGCAGCTGGGAAGTGAGAAAGTCAAGAGGACACGAAAAAAGAGTTCGATAGGTTGGGAGCAGCATATAGTTGATCCACAAGCGCGTCGAGTTGGTCGTTGAAAAGATTTCTATTCGATGTACACCAAATTTTGGAATCGAGTCCTCAAGCGAAAAGACATGATCCTTTTCACTCTGACTAGCCTCATCGTATGTAATTGGTTCATGCCATCGAGGGGCTACGATTGCTTCTTGGAAGGAGTTGGGCCTTCCGAGGGGCTGTAGATCTCGGCGAGGTTGAAGCGTTTCAGCTGATCATAGTCATTTCCTACCACGCTCATCCCGATCAGGTTCTTTGTTTACCATGTCAGCAACGCGCAATCAGGCTATGACTTGAAGATGATAAACCCACCTGAACCACGTCCACTAAGATAATCAAATCATAATTCTTGAGGTCCACTGAATGGTTGGGCCCGACCGCATCAGCCACGGTCTTGATAATGACGTCCCGGTTAAATTTCTCATTGCCACGCACAGTTGGCCGAATAGCATACTATATCCATTGCGGTGTCAGTAATTACCGGACCAAGCAAGGTCCTCAACTGGAGCAAACTTATCTTGTGGGAGCCTTACCTTCTTGGACGGACCGCCTGAATGAAAATGCGGTTTGAGAATTTCCTTCGCAAAAGCCTCGAGATCCACGCTGAGCGTCTTCTTGATCTCAGTTACTGGGGTCATGCGTTTAATGTATCGGCTTCTCTTTTGTTCTGGATGGGCCTGCGCCTCCGTGCATAGGCGATGAACAAGTGGTACGGGATCTATTGATTTGTCCAGTCGCACGAATGTTACTGCCAAGTGTCAGCACCAACATGCCAGACTGGAACACCATGGTAGGCGCCTGGAGGGGTCCGCACCACAAGGCATGTCAAATTGAAGGGTTTCAAATGGGCGTCGCTTTTCCTTGCTCGGCTTCAAGCCTTCAAGTTCTTTTCGAATCTGGGCCTCGATATCGCCCTCTTCATCATCGTCTTCTTCCTCTTCTGGCCCTGCAGAAGACTCAAGGCTCTGTAGTCCATAATCAATATTTGTAGATTTAATTGGTGATGGTTTATCTCTTCCTAAAATTGACCAACCTGAGAAAAGACATCCACGGTCTCATGAAGACATTTGCTTTCCCGGCCAATGTCGCAGGTGACAAAGACTCCCCAGTCACCACTTTCGAGATTGACTTTCTTCCCGGGCTGTTTCCATCCCCCTCTGCCCCCGTCCTATTTGTCTCGTCAGTCGATAGCCCATATAATCATTGGGGAACTTCTGTCTCTGTCTGCGGCTGGCATTGTCTTTCTGCCATTCTCCAGGAGCACCAACCTTCTTGCGCTTGGCAGACTGGTCCGAATTACCTGGCATACCTCGTTTGCCAGCCATCGGAGAGAGTTGATATCAGCACCGATCGGCCCAACTGGATTTTCCGAGTCCCAAAGAAGGTTAAGGCGGGGGAAGCAGATTGTGCGTGGATGAATTGGGTTTAGCGGGTGTAAATCAAGTGGATCGACAGCTCAAGGATGAACTTCGTGGCACTGAAAGCTTATCTATTATTGCAATTCGGTTTGACTGATCTTGATAGGAATATATGGGATAACAATTTCATATTCTATGCCTGTCAGTATAAGTACTGCTACAATGGTTCCGATAAATAGCACTAGAATTACCTACCGTTGTAGAGTGTGGCATGACATCAATTCCTGGACCATGACGTAGCTGATTGTGGCCTCACTTCTTCGCGATTGTCTGAGCTTATTCGATGAAAATCAAAAAAATATATGCCTTGTTTTCTTTCCGGTTTCACCGTGACACCTTAGATTTCTTTGCCCCTCTCTTTCCTTCTTCTTCCTACTCTTCCACCTCTCTTTTCCCAGTCACTCCATCCACCATGGCATCCACCGACATTGCTACGCAAGAACTAAAGAACCCCATGGATGTCGCCGAGTACCTTTTCCGGCGCCTGCACGAAGTGGGTATTCGCGCCATCCACGGAGTTCCGGGCGACTACAATCTGGTGGCGCTGGACTACCTGTCCAAGTGTGACTTGAAGTGGGTAGGCAATTGCAACGAGCTCAATGCTGGTATGATCCCATCGGATACTCAGGAATAACAGCGAATGCTCATACATTTTCCAAACAAAAGGGTATGCCGCCGATGGCTACGCGCGAGTCAAGGGGATCAGTGCTCTGGTGACTACCTTTGGCGTGGGCGAACTCTCTGCGCTCAACGCCATTGCGGGCGCATATTCAGAGTTTGTCCCCATCGTCCATATTGTGGGCCAGCCCACCACAAAGTCCCAGAAAGATGGAATGCTGCTTCACCATACGCTCGGGAACGGCGACTTTGATGTCTTCACCAAGATGAACTCGGCTATTTCGTGCTATGTTGCCCGACTTACCGACCCTCATGATGCCGCAACTCTGATCGACAGTGCCATTCGCGAATGCTGGATCCGCAGTCGCCCCGTTTATGTTACTCTCCCCACCGACATGATCGCCGCCAAGGTGAACGGCGATCGCCTGAAAAAGCCATTGGACCTGTCACTGCCCGACAATGATCCCGAGAAGGAGGATTACGTGGTCGATGTTGTCCTGAAGTACCTCAAAGCTGCCAAGAATCCTGTCATTCTCTTTGATGCTTGTGCTATTCGACATCGTGTGTTGGACGAGGTTCGGGCCTTGGTTGAGGCCTCTGGATTGCCAACCTTTGTGACTCCCATGGGCAAGGGCGCTGTTGATGAGACTCACAAGAACTTTGGTGGAGTGTATGCTGGAAATGGCTCCAACCCAGGTGTCACCGCGGTGGTTGAATCCTCCGACCTAATTCTCAGCATTGGCGCCATCAAATCGGATTTCAACACGACCGGGTTCACCTATCGCATTGGACAGTTGAATACCATCGACTTCCATAGTACCTATGTGCGCGTGCGCTACTCCGAGTACCCCGAAACCAACATGAAAGGCGTCCTGCGCAAGGTGGTTGAGCGGATGGGCAAGTTGAGCGCTGCTCCCACCCCTGCCATCACCAACACTGTCCCCGAGAGTGAGAAAAATGCCAGTCAGACTATCACCCATGCTTGGATGTGGCCTATTGTCGGCCAGTGGCTCCAAGAAAACGATATTGTTCTGACCGAAACCGGCACTGCCAATTTTGGCATCTGGGATACTCGCTTTCCACCAAATGTGACTGCGATCAGCCAGGTGCTATGGGGAAGCATTGGATACTCGATGGGATCTTGCCAGGGCGCTGCACTGGCTGCAAAGGAGCAGAACAACCGCCGTACAATTCTATTCATCGGTGATGGTAGCATCCAATTGACGGTCCAAGAGCTGAGCACAATTCTCCGCAACAATCTCAATCCGATTGTGTGAGTAATGGGTGATAGTCATTTACTTTTAAAAACGCTGACGCTGACAAACTTGTCTAGATTTGTGATCTGCAATGAGGGCTACACGATTGAGCGATACATCCATGGTTGGGATGCTGGCTACAACGACATCCAGCCCTGGGACTTTGCCAGCATTCCCAAGACGTTTGGCGCCAAAGACGGATACAAGGGACACCGGATCAAGACACGCGATGAGCTGAACAAATTGTTTGCCGATCCGGATTTCTGCAACCCGAAGTGTCTCCAGGTAGGTTAAATCCACACATACCATGAATGTTGCTGACGGTTTCTAGCTGGTTGAGGTGTACATGCCTCGCGATGATGCACCTTCTGCATTGAAGCTGACTGCTGAGGCTGCGGCCGAGCGAAACAAATAAGGGCTTTTCTCTTCATGCTCTGAGCGTTGCAATCATTTTCACAAGTGCTTTCGAAACGCAAACTGGGAATGATTTAGTTGCCACATAATCACTCTAATAGCTTCTCTTCTCTTCTCTTCTTACGCAGACAATGACATGATTTTAATATCCATATAATGGAATGGAGCTGTAGGAAGTAGTCGAAATTGCTGATTGTGCATTGGAGTTGTTTGAAGAATCATTGACATGGTGTCGTGGTGCCGCTGGGCTTGTAACAATGCATAGCACACTTCGAGAGGGCCCAGACAGTCGTATAATGAATGACTGCGCTCTCCGCTTTGATCACATATGTGTTTCCAGCTTTAGTTATAAGTCCTCGAAGCGCATTACAGTATCAACACGCGAGCCACCAAGCCAGCCTTGTTGTAGTGTGTTATGTGGCCCGAGAAGAATCAACGGAGACACTCTTCTTCCACAGACACTCCAATGGTAAATGCGGAGGATTTTACCATGGAATATTTTGTATGGAGTACGTTGGATTGAGTCTTGTGATCTGAAGGCTTGGTAATTACACTCATGGGCAGCACTCTAGATCTCAACATCATACTGTGCCGTTGAGCATATGGAGACATTGAATAGGTGATTATGGTCAGAGAGAGCGCGGTTCGCTTGTCAATATCTACACCTAGGTACGGACCTCAGTAAGTTCCGAATCACTGAATCTGGGTTGGCAAGCCCTACTAAACCAGCCAGGAACGGCACTAAACTTGAACGGGATCCAGGGTTTGGGCACTATGCCAGAACGGGCAAAGGAGTGGTGGAGACTGGTAGGCGGTGTGGAATTTGCCAGAGAAAACAAGGCCGAGAATCCTCGACCCGACGATAGACTTGGTGTTAATGGTCACCGCCTCAACGGCAGCTACCTATCTAGGCAGGTACGCGCCCTACGAAACATCAAGTCGCCTTCTCCACCCGAGTCCACGTGACCATTCCGCAAGGCATCAAAGATTGTTGCTGTTTGTCTTCTGCACAATATCATTCATCTCGGATTTCATTGTGGTAGGTTTGATCTCTTTCCGTCTAGCGCGAAGGAGAAATTTTCCGATGCAAGGAGTGTGGTTCGGGAATGCCGTCCCATCTTCACTCCTGTCTTACGATCGGGAGGGGGGATCGACCTTGTCTTTGGCCTCTAGATCGCTAATCATGATCCGCTGTTAAGTTAAATTTGCGCCCCCGCTTTCTAGCTGGCTAGATCCCTGGTTGAGCTATTAACGACATCCCGATTTTCGCGATTTTGACGCCGACTAGTTCGTTCAGCTTAGCCATCGCGAAGACCCTCGGGTTTGCCGAGAGTGATTATGCGCGGCTAGCGACGCCATTCGAGACCTTCAAGCCACCAGCTGATCCGTCCAGCTCGCAATAGCCCATCAGCACGTACCCGGCTGACCGTGTGCGTTGGGATTGCACGTCTTCTTCCACATAGATGGTTGATAATTCAGTGATGTGTATGGCACCGCAGACAACAATCGAGGACGTTTTTGTGCCGCCGGTCTCCCAATTGCAGCGCACCGAAGACTCTTTCGATTCGTGGCCTGAGGGTACCGTTTTCGCTCACCATGGACGGTCAACGTCAGTACATCCCGGGGATGCCTCCACCACCTCCGCCGCCTCTGCGACATCCAGCCCATCCGACTCAACTTCAACCTATGGGACTGCCGCCGCCGCCGTCTGGGCCACCTCCTGGAAGCTATAATGTTCACCCCCATTCCCAGTACCAGCAAAGCTACCCCCGAATGGCAATGAATTCTGGGTTTGCCCTTCCGCCTCCGCCTCCGATCCCTCAGTACCGTCCACAAGCACCTCTCACCTCTGCAACGTATGTACCTGGCAATGACACAATTGGCGGCTTCCCACCACTCTTCGAGTCACAGGGGCGAGTCCCTTATGAACCGTATGGCCAGCGATCAGCTGTACAGCAGACATACGAATACCCAACGGTCGACACCTCCTACAATCCTCAAACTCCGGCGGGTCGCAATGCATCCAACAATTATCTTCATAATGATGTGCATGAGTTGGTGTCAAATGAGCCGTCGGATCTAACGAAATCGCCAAGTCATCGCTACAATACCAGCGGCACATCGCTAGGCGGACTGTCACCAAGCAAAGCTTCAGCTCAGTGGCCCCTGGACGTGGTCCTCCTCTGGCTCGCGAAGAACGGATTTTCCAAGGATTGGCAGGAAACTATCAAATCCCTGGAGCTGCAAGGTTCTGACTTTCTTGAATTGGGTCTCGCCTCCGGTGGCCGAGGAAACCTTGGTAAGATGCATCAGGTTGTCTATCCTCAGCTCGCAAAGGAATGCGTGAGAAGTGGCACTGGCTGGGATCAAGCTCGAGAACGCCGTGAACGAGATGAAGGCTTGCGCATGAAGAAATTAATTCGCTTGATGCATGAATACTCTCCTGACTCGGCCACCACGCCCTTGAGGGTGGATCCACCAGCCATTATAACCGGCTTTGCGGACAATGGAACTGCCTCCTACTCGAATCAGTTCGGGGAGCCGTATTCTGCTGGTCCTTTCACCGGAGGCAACGATCCGCCGGATGTCTCTTCGGGCCAAGGTCAGAGGCAGAACCCCCAAACCCGTGTGGTGACCGAGCCAGCGCGTCTCCACAAACGTGATTCACCGTACGATTCTCCTTCTCGGGACTCTCCCACTTGGCAGCGGTCAGAGTTTTCTTCAAAAGCCTTGTCCAGTCTCAATGACCATCGAAGGCAGAGCGCTTCAATGTCTAGTGATCACGGCACTTTCCCAAATTCTTCTCTTCGACCGCAGGACAGTCCGAAGAGCGGAAGCCCGGCTGCACAATATGTCTCTCCTTCCTATGGGGGATTGACATCATCGTCTACAGAAAATTTGGTTTTTCCAAGGCCTGATCATTCTCGTAAAGTCAGCAGTGAATCAAATCCTGGTACTAGCCGAGGCTCCTCTACCGTGGGCCGTTATTATGATCAACTCAGGCAAGGCCACGAAGGCGCTCGTCCGTCACCACAAGAAGCGCACGGCCGACCATGGACTAGTGACAATTCTTCGAGCTCCAAGGACAAGGAGCATAACAAGGGCATCTTCTCCCGTTTAAGAAAGAAGAAGCCGAATGAAATAGGACACCCGTCGCCAGAGGACCAGCATCTCGAGTCGCCGCCCAGCCCAGAATCTCGCAGCGCAGGCGGTTATATGCCATACCAGAAGCCAGGATTCAGCTCAAGTGATTTGTCATTGGGCGAGCGTTCTTCATCCCATTCCATGACAAAGAAATGGGTATTCGCGACTTTGGACGGCCTGAACTATCGATTAATCGATGTATCGGATATGGAGTCCGTCGAAACTCTGCGTGAGGGCATTTGTCAGGCCTTGGGTCTTTCTGACTGGCCAAGTGCTCAAATCTTTCTCACCGAGCCTGGAAAGACGGATCATGAAGATCCCATGAGTGACAGTTTGCTGACAGTTGCTCGTCGCAACAAGTCCGACGCCTATGGCTCATTGAAACTATTTGTCCAAACGGCATCTGCTCTTTCGTCGAAACCACGTCCTCCTCGTTTTGACGGACTGGGTGTCTCGATACCCATTGATAAACCCGTCTCTTCACCGACAGGCGTCCATGCACCCATCCATCGGAAGCCGTTGGATGAAGATGCTCTTAGCAGGATATCTCCACAGACAGCTGCACACCCTGACTCGACTCTTCTAGGATCGCGGCAGCCAACGCTAAAGGCACCGGCTACCAAGGCCCTTCCTGATCACTCACAAGACTCGAGTCAGCTGTTGGATACGGACAAGCAGGATTTCCTTGCCCGTCATGAGGCACATCTACGAGAGGTCGAACGCAAGCAAAAAGAGAACAATATCACTCGTTTGCCCCCGTCCACGCAGCAGGCAAGGAAAGACACTTATGGCGACACTGGTTACCGACGTGCCGGTGTTATTGATTTCGACTCGCCTCGCGTCTCGCCCTATGAAGAAAAGTCGCCTTCCGAAGACAAGAAATCGGATCCACTGGTTCCCTTTAGGAAACCGCCCACCGCGCCCAATGAGTCCAACACACTCACCAAGGTCAACTCACTCAGAAAGCATCCTAGTGATCGAAGTACCCGAGGTAAGCCTCCATCAGCGGTCCAAACCCATGGCCTGGGGGCTGCGCTCACAAGCGTTGGTCGGATAGGCAGTGCTATTGGTACACCACTCCCTTCTGTGCCTGTGTCCCCTTCACGCCCTTCCGCCAACCAGGAGAATGTCGGCTCAGATACTGACCGGTCGGCGACCACGGAGTCTGCAACAACACCCTCGAGCAAGACAACCGTGGACTCTTTCAAGACCGGCCACAGGTCTGCCACCGAATCGAACAACACACCATCATCGGCATCTTTTTCTGTACCAGGATCCGCGAAGCCCAGTTCATCTCCGACTCCACAGAAGCCATCCTTGCAATCTCGCAAGTCTTTTGGTCCCGAGTTTGAGTTCGAAGAGAATGAGGTTTCCTTCCAGCGAACACCGCAACCGCAAACAACAGAGGATTCCGATGATGATTCTTCCGATGACGGTCTTTTCGCCATTCCTCTAGCCAACAAAGCCAAGAAATCTGAGCCTGAAGCAAAGACGGAGGAACCCCCTGCGGGAGACCAGAAGCCAAAGCCAAGAAAACCTCGCGTCACCATCGAATCACCCATTCGCGCTGCTCCAAGAATGCCTTTACCATCATCGCACAGTTCTGGCAGCGACGGCCAGGAACGATTCACTGGGCCTTTCGAACCAGTGTCGCCCGAGGATGAGAGACCAAATCGAAGAAACTCGTTTGCTAATGGAGATGTCTGGGCTAGCAGACCTCCTGTGGAAGGCGTCATTCAGGATCTTGACAATTTCTTCCCAGACGTCGATCTTGATGCTCCTTACTTAGAGGATGTACCTCCTTCACCGAATGGAAATGGTGATGCAGGGAACGACGCAACACTCAGAGCGAAGCAGGATGGCCCACCTCCTATGCCACACCCTGCTGTCGATCTGTCCAGTCTTTCTGGATTTGACACATCGACGGTGCGGCCACAGGCGCCAGCCATCAATAAACTCAAGCGCGCTGAAGGCAATAATGGCCTTTCACGGACGAAATCCATTCGTGAGGTGGCTAAGGGAGCAGCTCACCGCACGAAGAGTATTGGCTCTGCTGCTGGTCCTCAAAGATCAGGAGATCTGCTGCGACGCAAGAGCACTAAAATGTTCGGCGCCAAAATTATGCAGATTCGTCCACAGCGCGGCAGCCGCCTTAGCCAGCTTGAACCCATCCCGCAGCATGCCAGTCCTTCGGCACCGAATGGAACAGTCCCGCAACGACAACCCACTTTCCGGATCATCCGCGGTCAGCTCATTGGCAAGGGAACTTATGGTCGTGTTTATCTGGGCATGAACGCGGACAATGGTGAAGTGTTGGCTGTCAAACAAGTCGAAATCAACTCGCGCATTGCTGGATCGGACCGAGACCGCATCAAGGAGATGGTAGGTGCCTTGGATCAGGAAATCGACACCATGCAGCACCTCGAACATCCCAACATCGTTCAGTACCTTGGATGCGAGCGAGGAGAATTATCTATCTCCATCTACCTTGAGTACATTTCCGGTGGTTCCATTGGCAGTTGCTTGCGAAAACATGGAAAGTTCGAGGAAAGCGTCGTCAAATCTCTGACTAGGCAAACACTCGACGGTTTGGCCTACTTGCATGATATGGGTATTCTTCACCGGGATCTGAAAGCAGACAACATTCTCCTAGATCTTGATGGTACATGCAAGATTTCCGACTTTGGCATTTCCAAGAAAACGGATGATATATACGGCAATGATTCAAGCAACTCCATGCAAGGCTCAGTGTTTTGGATGGCTCCGGAAGTCATCCAGTCACAAGGCCAAGGCTACAGTGCCAAGGTTGATATCTGGTCCCTGGGCTGTGTGGTGCTGGAAATGTTTGCTGGCCGTCGTCCATGGAGTAGAGAAGAGGCAATTGGCGCCATCTTCAAACTGGGCAGTCTCGGCCAAGCCCCGCCTATCCCTGAAGATGTTTCTATGAATATCAGTCCTGCGGCTCTTGCTTTCATGTGGGACTGCTTCACCGTGTAAGTTTTCTCATGCCATTACTTCTTTTTGTGGGGAATATTTCAGCTGACTCAATTCCAGTGATTCTGCAGAGCGTCCTACTGCCGGTACCCTACTAGCCCAGCACCCGTTCTGTGAACCAGATCCGACGTATGATTTCTCCAACACGGAGCTATATGCTAAGATTGGCTCGCGTGATGCCCCTTGACCACCTTGTTTATTCACCTCGGCAATTATCATGGGAACACCGCGGCCTACTTAGCGGTGACTAATGACCTTTTAACTTTGTTCTTGTTTGAGCATCTCTATACATACCCCCAGGAGTTCTGCTTTTTGCTTTCCGTTTTAGTTCTTGCTTTCCGTTCAAGCGATTTCCGGGTGGGGTGGATAGGAATGAATTGGCTTGTACATGAGGACCGAATTGGCATAAATTCACTTCATATACTTTTCTGTATTGTCTAAGTAAAAGCTGGTTTCGGATCGGAACCATTGGCATGCCACTTTGCTCTAAATAGAAAGCATCTCGAATTGAAGTAGAAGTCCATAGCGTCATACATTTACACAATCGCTTTTCCACATGGTATCTATGCGAGGAATGAAAACAGAGAGCAAGAAAGGGAAGAAAAAAGAATAGGTAGTTTATGAGCTTGTGCTCAACAGATCATCGTCATCCTCTACACGCTCGGATTGCAGACCGGCCACACCGACACGAAATACACCCTCGCACCACTCGGCGAAAGTCTCAACGTCCCACACGGCATCATCCCGACCTTTGCCGTTTTTCCTACCCATCGGACTCTTGGTACTCTCGGACGAAGTGTACTTGTCGAAAAAGTCCTCGTAGATCTGAATTGTGCGGTCTTGTACCGCGCCGACGAGTGTCTCTTTCATGCGCGTGTCGTCGATGTATTCATTTAAGATCTTCCGGAGGACGGGAACTTCTTTCTCGATTGTGCGGCATGAGGGGTGAATTAGTTCGCCGGGCTGGAGATTCCGAGTGTCCACGAACTTGGTAGGCAGGGAGGCGGTCATGCGGGAAGCGAAGGCGTTGATGAAATCATTGATGACGGTGCGGAGGCGGCCATCTAGCTCGACCTTGGCGTCAAGCATGTTCTCCACCACTCGCGGCAGGAGACCATGACCAACGAGACGCATAAGGTTACGTGGGTTGAAGAGCCCGCCGCGCTCGCGGAGTTCCCAGAAGGTGCTTGTCACTCCGGAGAAGTCGAGTGAAACTTCGGGGGCAACGTATTCGATGTCGAAAGCGACAATTTGTTGCTTGAGGATAAGGAGGTGGCTCATCAGGAAGAGCTGACCGTCGGCCGCAGTAGATTTGTTGGCGATGAGATTGCTAGCGTTGTACAGGGATAATGTGGTCTGATGGACAATATTGTGGGCAAGATCGTCGAAAACGGTGGACTGACACGGTGAGCACAAGCCTTCCAGGTTGTTTATAGTCTAGAGGTCGGATGAAAGACTTACGTTCACAAGACGGTAGATCCGGCTGAGAAGCCAGATAGCTTTTCGCAATGTCGGATACCAACCTTTCAACGCGGTCTGTGTCTCAAAGTCCCATTTGCCATCCTTCTCCTGTCCATTGCCAGTCTCGTCCCCTCCGTTAATATTTTTGGTCATGTCAATCATGGTATCCGCGGTGGTATCTTTCTTGCCCGAGATTTGGGTATCGGTTACCGTCAACGACACTTGAAGGCTATGCATGGGATAGTCGATATCTTCTGGACGAGGCTTGTACCGTTCAATTTCATCCTGCAATACAGCCTGGGCACGGAATACCAGTCGTGTCTGGACATCTTGTAGGGCAGGCTGGATCAAAATAGAAAAGTCAAGCTGATTTGTCTCTGTTTGCTCCGGTTCCTCTTCTGGGTCTAGGAAGTAGCGCGTCTGTAGCAAGGTGCAGAGTTGACAAAGATTGACAATGCTAGTCTCGTGGATGATCCGAGGGCGAAGGTGGTCATAAAGAGGCTCGCAAATGGTCTCGAGAAAGTCGTATAACCCTCCCTGCCCATGGAACCACTCGCCCCATAAATCATATTCATCCAAGCATAGGCCACGGATGTAGCCAATACTTGCCCTTGCAAATGCAACCAGATCCTTTGAGGAGCTTGGGGTCTGGGTGATTTCGCTGAGTTTCTTGCGAGCCAGCGGTATGATGAGACGTGCCCGAATAGCCGAGTAATTGCTGTGCAGCTCATTCATAAGACTCTGGTACTCTGCCTCGTTGTTCTGATCTGGATTCAGTGGCGGAACCGCTCTCTTCTGGATTTCGACGCCGATGTGCTTAAGTTCGGGCGCCCCGACCCTGAACTTAGCATAGAGCAGAGCTGACAGTGCGGTGTCGTTCAATTGCTGGTCTGATATCTTTTTTGAGACATCTTGGTAGATATCTCGAAGAGACGCCACGAAATTCCCTCGAATGAGGGTGAGAGCGCGAGTGAGAAGAAGGCGATATCTGGAGCGATAGACCTCGGCCTCTTTTTGTTCGGGCTACAGCAAGGATCAGTTGAAATATTTCTTTTAAAATGGGATCAAACGAACATGTGTTTCCATGTAATCCAAACACACGTCAAGCCGTCTCAGCATGTCCGAGAACTCCTTATCGCGAACCGTGTTTCCAGCACCCGGAGCATTGAGTCGTCTCGAAGCAGGATCCAAGAAATCATAGTAATGGAGATTATTCTGGATGCCAATTGCAAGTTTCGTGTCGCGCTCCTGTGCAGATAAGAGCCCCTCGCATTGTTTTTCAAAGTTGGATGTCTGGGACTCCACGGATCTGAATGATTCGGACAGGCTAGATAGGTCGTCGAGAAGGGACAAGGTGTTCATCAGTATTTCATCGATATGCTCCTTGGATTGCTGTAGTTCATCCAAGCAGTTCCTAATTCAAAATCAGGCCAAATTAGTCCTAATAGCTTGCAGCCCGCGCTGGTTGCACCCACTGGTATTTGTCGTAGCTTTCCTCGACCAGATCATCCTTGACTTCATTGAGCCATTTGGAGAACTCCAGCTCATTGTTCCAGTTCGGAATACTCCATTGAAGAAAATCCGAGGGCTGCTCTTCTGTCGTCTCGAGGTTCGACTGGGTTTCGGGGGCAGTGGGCTTGCGCGGCGGGCCCGATGGTGCAGTTTGGCGGCGGGCGCGCTGCTGCTTCGTAGATGGCATGGTGCAGTCAGGGCCCAGTATGTCGAGTAAATGTCAATCTCCGGTTCATATCTTTGGCCAGCTCGGAAACGAAGAAGATTGCCGGTTTGAGCTGAAAACAAGACCAAGGATGCGAGGTGTTCAACTGTGCTCAACTGCGGCGACGTTCTGCCACATGGGTCCGCCGCAGTCCCGTGCGGAGGCAAATAAGCTTCAACTTGATTTCAAGCTCTCGCAGACATGTTTTGAGCTCCCCGCATATTTCCTACGATGCTGGCGACTC
This sequence comes from Penicillium sp. PG113-03A, assembly GCA_037042135.1. Classification (NCBI taxonomy): domain Eukaryota; kingdom Fungi; phylum Ascomycota; class Eurotiomycetes; order Eurotiales; family Aspergillaceae; genus Penicillium; species Penicillium sp. PG113-03A. The sequence continues at coordinate 437,543 of JAXQJW010000159.1, forward strand.
GAGTACAGCAGCCCGTGGCGAGGGCCTCGCACCTTCTTCGCTCGCAAAGTCTCGCAACAGGTCAATTTCGCAAAACACCATGGCGGCGATTCGCAAGCAGCAACTCGCGACAGTCGGACTCGTCATCGCACTGGGTCCGCAACTCTCTCGGCGTCGCTGTGACAGGCACCGCAGCTTTAATGGGCTACTCTTATATGACCGGCGACTATAAACGAGCATTGATGGACCGTCAAGATGAGAAAAAGAAAGAACCGATGGATGTCAATGATCTACGCGCGAAGTTCATCCAAGAGAAGCGAAGCCTCAAAAGCCCTGCTGTCTACACGTGGGGTTGCAACGAATACAAGGTGGTGGATCCAAACTCGAAAGACAATGATGTTAAGACTCCTCGGCGTTTCAAGTATTTTGATGGCCAGGTGCTCCGGGATTTCAAGGTCGACGAGAAATCCGGTGTCGCAATTGCCGAGAATGGAGATTTGATCCAATGGGGCAAGGGATACTCCGAGACGGAGTTCAAACCAACCACAACGCTGATTGGCAAAAACTTGGTTTCAGTGGCTTTGTCTGAGAACAGAGTCATTGCGTTGTCATCCAACGGAACAATCTTTTCTCTCCCCCTCTCCAAGAAGGACCAATTATCTGGACCCAAACCTCAGGAGGCCTCTTGGGTGCCTCTCAAAGGCGGTCAATCCCAGCTGAGCTATCGTACTTTGAAGCCAGCTCTTGGTTTTAATGAAAAGGTCACGTCAATCAAGGGTGGTCAGGAACACATTATACTGCTCACAAGCTCTGGTCGCGTCTTTACCGCCGCGGCATCTACCGAGAACTACCCGTCGCTCGGTCAGTTTGGTGTGCCGGGGCTGAAATGGTCTACACGGCCGAGTGGACCGCCCGACACCTGTCATGAAGTCACAGCTCTAAATGGACTCAAGGTGATGCAAATTGCTGCCGGTGATTACCATTCCCTAGCCTTGACCAAGGATGGCCGTCTTTTCGCATGGGGTGATAACTCCTCTGGCCAATTGGGCGTAGAGTTTATCGCAGGTGCTTCCTCCATTGATACACCATTTGACTTGGACATGAACAAACTCTACCGGAACAAAATATACTCTCCTATTGTTACCAGCATCGCCGCAGGTGGAGCCAACACGTTCTTCACCGTCGACGCCAAGCGAATTCTGGGCCCAGAGGAAGACCCTGCCAACGTTCGAGATCTTGGTGCTATAACTGCCGATACTTGGTCTTGCGGCAGAGGAATCTGGGGCGCACTCGGCACGGGTCGTTGGACTCATATCCAGGATTCGCCGGCTAAAGTAAAGGACTTGAGCGGACTGGGCGAGTACGACGAGAAGTTGAAGCGGATGGTACCAATCCGTCTTCGCGCCATGTCAGTTGGCACTACTCATGCGGCGGCTATCATGGAGAACAACACCAATCTCAGTGCAACTACCACAGAATCGCTGGACAAATCCCGTGACTGGGGTTACGATGCACTGTGGTGGGGAGGTAACGAGAACTTCCAGCTGGGCACTGGCAAGCGCAGCAATCAACCCCGTCCTACTTATATCCTGGCGCCTTCAGAGTCAGCTAAAAACCCTGAGCCAGAAGCTCGGCTGCAGATCATGCCTGAACACAAGGGCAAGGTTGGCAACCGCAACGTGAAAATGGAACAACGGGTCGTATGCGGCCGACATGTCTCTGCTATCTTCTCTGCTGTCTAACGGAAGATTGACAAAAGCAATGTATATTATGTATAATTAAATTATCTACTTTGTGGAATGACGATACTCTCGATCCTCGACCAAACCCTCCATATAGATTTCATTGTACAGCCTAGCTAGTCCTCTATAATAGGCCTACTTATAATTTAATGTCACGTATGTGTTATATAGAGTATAATCCATGCTTCGAATGGCTACGACTGTACTCGCCATCAATTATTCCACTACAAATTTAATGAATTGTCACGATTCAATCGGTTCCGATAGATCGCCCGGTGCAAACAAGACAAACATGGACCGCGGAGACGCTTGGACCACTGCTTATCCAAAAAAAAAAATTCCAGCGCGACCATTTTTCTTGTTATCACACCACCGCCATGCCTCGCGAAAAGCAGAAGAGAGGCCGTCGGGCCGAGCAAAAAGCCCGAAACGATGAATCGAATCGCGAATACGACGATGCACTTGAAGCCCCTGCCGCCAAACGCATGAAGCCTGATGTCGACAACTCGAATGAAGAGGGCGCGGATTTCATTCCTCTCGATCCAGAGGGTCAATTTGAAAACGATGACAATATGAACGAAGAAAATGCGGACTCGGGTGATATGCCTTTCTACGGTCTCCTTGACTCTGACGAACAAGAGTATTTCTCGCGCGCAAACGAGATGCTTGAATCGAGCCAATTCAAGGATGTCGAGGAGAGGGGCTTGCTGGTGGAGAGTATATATCAAGAGGCCAATGGCAAGGAGCTGAAAATTGCATGTAGCCAAGGCTGTTCAAGACTTTTGGAGAAGTTGATCTCGATGTCTGACGTGCGTCAAATTCGACGAATGTTCAGCAAGTTCCTAGGTCATTTCCTTCACCTTGTCCAGCACCGCTTTGCAAGCCATTGCTGTGAGACCCTTTTCATTCATGCTGCACCGGCCGTTATGCAGAAGGCGTCTCGATCGCAACAGAAGAAGTCAAGTGAGGAAGGTGTGGAGGATGAGTCGGATCTCTCGCTTGCGGATATGTTTATGAGCGTGATTGAAGAATTGGAAGGGAACTGGGGCTATCTATTGACGGAACGATTTGCCTCGCATACGATTCGAGTTCTATTGTTGGTTCTCGCGGGAGAGCCTGTGGATGTGTCATCCACTGATTCGGTCGTCGCGAGCCGTAAGAAGGAGCGGCCAGGCGTTCCGACGACTAGCACACAAGACGAAAAGGCTTCCCTTCAAAAGCAAAGCGTACCGGAGTCCTTTCAGCCTGCACTGAAAAAGATCATGCACGACATGGTTTCCGGGCTAGATGACACATACCTTCAAGCCTTGGCCACCCACCCAGTTGGAAATCCGGTTCTTCAAGTTTTGTTGTTCTTAGAGCTTTCCCACTTTGGTAAATCCAGTGCGAAGGATTCAAAGTCGATTTTGCGGCGACTCGTTCCAGATGAGTCCTTCGAGGAAGGAACAGACAGCGCAACCTTCATTCGCGGTCTTCTTTATGACCCGGTCGGCTCCCGCCTTGTTGAAACCATGGTTCGGCACATGCCGGGCAAGGTGTTTAAGAATCTTTACAAAAACAACATCCGCGAGCGCATTGGATCCCTTTCGCGGAACAGCACCGCGGGCTACGTGGTCCTTCGAACTTTAGAGCGGCTCGGCAAGGACGACCTGCAGAATGCCATGGAGCTCATCATCCCTGAACTTCCAGGTCTCATTGAGCGGTCAAGACTCATCGTTCCTCGAGTACTGATCGACAGATGTGTGGTTCGGAAGGTCGACACAAAACCATTTGCCAGAGCTCTTCAAAAAGCCTATGATGATGACCCTGCCATCCGACTTCGGCAGATGTTGCGAATTGACGAACCCGCCGAGGGAAAGCCAGAGGAGGCGGAAGATCAAGAGATGCAGGACGCAGATGATGATGGCAAAGACCAACGGAAGCAGAAGGCTCCTGCGGGTGGCTCCTCGACATCTTCGGCAGAGAAGCTACATGGTTCACTACTAGCGCAAGCGATGTTGGCCGTACCGGGGCCGCTGAGTGAGCTTGTGTACAGCAGCTTGCTTGCGCAATCGAACGAAGTGACGCTGCAACTTGCGCGAGAGCCGACTGCTTCCCGTGTCGTCCAACAGGCGCTAATTCTCCCAACCTCTTCTACTCAGTTCCGACGACAATTCACTTCTCGGTTCCAAGGACATCTAGTGGAACTTTCCCAGGATACCAACGGATCCCGAGTTGTGGACGCGCTCTGGGGCGCAACCAAAGACATCTATTTCGTCAAAGAGCGGATGGCACAAGAGCTTGCCGGTAGTGAGATGGTGTTGCGCGATTCTTTCATCGGTCGGGCTGTATGGAGGAACTGGTCTATGGATCTTTACAAGCGTCGTCGGGGTGAATGGGCTGCTCGCGCCAAAGGCCTTGACCAACAACCGAACCATGAAGGGAGTGGAGAACGACCCAAGTCAAAGATCGAGTTGGCGCGGGAACGGTTCGCAGCGAAAGAAAGCGCTGAGAACTCGCCAGCTGTATCTACGAAATCCTGAATAGCGTGACAGCATGTATATCAATCGATGACTGAACATAATTTGGTGGCTGAGTGGCTGCAGGTGGCCTGCATAAACCTGGCAGATGCCGGCTTGGCCAATAGCCAATTAGCCTATCTATATCTTTGTGCATGTCTAGTCTTCAACCCTTTTTAGATCTGAACTACGGAACTTCGATTTGGCATTGGAACGGGCTACATTAAGAGTTACCCGTTGCGGGGCAGATCCGGGAGTTCACAACTCAACTATGAAATAAAATGTTGAATGTAGAATGTCTCTTCAACTCTACTCGTATAAATGAATAATTAGCTATATTCATCGAAGTATATACCTCTTCGACTATGAACTATTGGTACCATGGATCGGGATGATGTCAGGAAAACCGTAATGTCGCCATCTGCGGAACCGGCGAATCGGGAAACTTTTTTTTCCGCCCTGGATTCAACTCGATTTCTTTCTTTTGCCTCCTTGTTGTACATACGATAGACTATACATATCCAGATGTCCGAGATCGCACCATCCAGCCGTGCCGACGAGGTGCAGAATGTAAGTCTATTCGTCCAATCCCGACTAATTCTAGCATTGCGCCATCAAGGATGTTTCGGGCCCCTGTTGACAATTCTCGGAACTTAGCTTTTAAAAGCAGTAGAAGACCTGCTCATTCCTTTCATTCGAGCCGCAGACGATCCCGGGTTCACTGCGCATAAGAACGGAGTCAACGGACATGCGACACAACCACAGCCTAAAACATCGCTAGTCGATTATAAGAAGCCGGAAGAATTGCGGGAAATTCTACAGCTGGAGATTCCCGAACAGGGCAGACGTCAAGATGGTCTGATCGAAGTTCTACAGAAAGTTCTGCGCTACTCGGTCAACACCTGGCATCAGGGTTTCCTGGATAAACTCTATGCCTCGACCAATGCCCCGGGTGTTGCGGCGGAGCTCATCCTGGCGACTCTCAACACCAACGTGCACGTATACCAGGTCTCGCCGGCGTTAACGGTTATCGAGAAATATACGGGTCAACGGCTAGCGCATCTTTTTGGTCTGAAGGGTCCTCGGGCTGGCGGGATTTCGGTACAGGGTGGATCGGCCTCGAATACCACGTCGATTGTGATTGCGCGCAACAATTTATACCCTAGTACGAAGCAGGATGGTAATGGTGGCTACAAGTTTGTGCTTTTCACTAGTGCGCACGGTCACTACAGCGTGGAAAAGGCCGCTCAGATGCTCGGATTCGGTAGCAGTGCTGTTTGGGCTGTGCCGGTGGACAAGCAAGGCCGCATGATTCCGTCCGAACTCGAGAAGCTGGTTCAGAAAGCCCAAAGTGAGGACCGGACTCCGTTCTACGTCAATGCCACCGCGGGGACAACAGTGATGGGATCGTTCGATCCTTTCGACGAGATTGCTGCGATTTGTCAAAAATACAATCTATGGTTCCACGTCGACGGATCTTGGGGTGGCTCCTTTGTTTTCTCACAGCGACAACGGGGGAAGCTGGCTGGTGCTGAGAAAGCAAATAGCATTGCAATCAACCCACACAAGATGCTTGGTGCACCGGTGACATGTTCATTTCTTTTGGCTGCTGACTTGCGACAATTCCACCGCGCCAATACACTCCCCGCTGGCTATCTCTTCCATAACGAAGATACCGCGCCGACAGAAAATGACCAGAACGGAAACGCACCCCAGTCCGAGCTCGAAGTCGAGTCACCTGAAGTATGGGATCTAGCAGACCTCACGCTGCAATGTGGCCGACGTGCCGATTCCCTAAAGCTGTTCCTGGGTTGGACCTACTACGGGTCCAAGGGTTATGAGCAGCAAATCGATGCTGCATGTGATGTCGCAGCGCATCTGGCTACTCTCGTTGCCAAACATCCTGACTTTATCCTAGTCAGCGAGAACCCGCCGCCCTGTTTACAAGTCTGCTTTTACTATGCGCCTGGCAAACGATTTGTTTACCCGCGTGAAAATGGTTCGAACGAGGTACAGCGTGGGAAAAAGAATAGCAAGGTCACTGAACAGATCACGCACGCCATTGTGCATAAAGGATTCATGGTCGACTATGCGCCGCCCAGTGGAGACGAGGATGCTGTGGGCAGTGGGAAGTTCTTCCGCTGTGTGGTGAATGTTTTGACAAGCAAAGAGACAGTTGAGTCTCTTGTGCGTGCGATCGAAGAGGCTGGTCCGGTCATCCTGGAGAATTTAAAGTCGAAACCTTCTGTTGTTTAAAGCGTGAGATGTCATCTGGAATTTAGATTTCTTTTATGTATATAGAATTAGACGGGGTACATAGGAGGTTGCTTGATTTAAGCAAGAACCTTTAAGCGAAAATGAATCATTTTATCATGAAAACCTTAGACATCTCGAGGGAAGAAGTAGATAGGTAAGACCATTGGACTAACAGTACTGGATACCTAATCGATATACCTGTTGTGTTCAAAAATGAAGGTTGATAAAATATGTATGACCAACTCTGTGACGGGCTAGATATATTTATATCATTGAACTCTGATGAAAAATAACATATTCACCATCTCGAGAAAGCTGGTCCATAAGCATATCACGTCTCATCAGATGACTATGATAACTTTTACTGGCTCCCAACTTCAACCCTTCGCTCCAACACCGACCGTGCCTCAGCCTCCGTCAACCCATCAATCTCCAATTCAGCGAGCACGTCTCGGGCGCTTTCGTTATCCCTGAACAGCCGCTTTTCCACCTCCCATAGTCCCAACTCAGGCGTCTCAGGAGTAGTGCTTGAGGGATCTTCGGTCGTCGTAAGGCTTAGGTTAAGGAGTCTCAAGCCCTCGCCGAGCTTCTTCATGACCCGTGACGATCCTCCAATATGCCCGGCGACCCCTAGACTTGTATCTACCACGTTGCACAGGTGGTCGACATCACTGGCCAATTGAGCTGCTCCAGCAGCAGAAAAGGTATTTCTTGTCAGCACATTATCCCACAAGTAGGTTTGAATTGAGAGAAGAAGCTGGCGGGACACTCGGCGGAGGGGCGCGACCCCGAGGGATCGAGCGAGGAAGCCAAGCTGCGCCGAGATCGTTCGCGTGGCAAGGACCAAGTCCGATGATAAAGAAAGCGAAGTGATGGCGCTACCAGAAGAGGTGGAAAGTGTAGCCCATGTGGAAAGACGCGAGTAGGGTTTCAAAGTGGCGGTAACATTCGAAGTCAAGGTGGAAGTAATGATGGCTTCAGACCGAAGTCGAAGGCGGCGATATGCCGAGGCGGTTTCATCAAAGAGAGCACCCTCTGATGAGGTCTGCGTGTTCGTAGTATCGTTATTGCTGACAGCTGATGAGGTTCGCGATGCAACCTCTGCGACAGACATGCTTCCAGCCACATTGCGACCACCGTCACGGTTCAGGCGAACGCGGTCCTGGAGCTCAGACCACAGCTCCACAAAGAAGATGTCGTTGCTCCAGTCTTCCATCTTCTTTTCAAGATACTCTGCGCTGCCAAAGACCCTGCAAAGTCTCTCGAGACCTGCAACTCCTTCCACGCTGGCTTGACCGTCAGCTCCTTGCACTGTACGGCCGAGAGTAGATGTCATCGCAAGGTAAGCTTCCAGGGCAGACTGTAGACGTTCGTGAAATTGATCAAAAATAGTGATCTGAATGTCGATCAGGAATCTAAGCTTCTGACTGAAGGAAGACAGTGGCTGATAGCGCTCAGTAATAGTTTCGAGGAGGTCATTCACTCGGATCGCAGCCTTAGTTGGTTTGGTGGCAGTAAGCTCAACACCATCATAATCGATGTGTCCGCTGTCTGCAGTGTCGATGATATCCTTGTATCGAGCCAAGGCAAAATCTTTTTCCACTTGCAGCCAGCGATCATACCACCCTCTCTTCGTGAGAACCTCCCAGGCCATGCCTTTCCAGTGCCCCTCCGCATACGGGTCTGGCAAATAGCTCCAGGTCTCTCGGATTTCGTTATCGAAATTCATGAGCTCATGGATGAAATGGCTGAGCAACTGTGGATAGTTGGCGATTTGAGGGAGAAAGGAATCGATCTTTAGCCTCAGCATGGGCAATATCGCATTGATAAAGGCATGTAAGGCATTATAAAAATTCCAGTCTAAGCCTGGACCTGACGTTTGCGCTTTTTCCTCGAGTATCGGCTGGAGGTATGAGACAAAAAATCCTCCGAATTGGTTTATCAGGTCCATGACATGCGAGAGAAAATACTCAGGCTAAGTTGCTGTTATTAGATAATGCATCTAGTTTCATGAAAAGCATACTTACCTTGTCCAGCCGGTTGGTCGGTTTATCACCACTGAAATGATACTTGAACCGGAGTTCTAATGGATGTGCCATTACCTCCATTGGAAATAAGACCGGTGGTTCGAGGTTCTGGCTGGTTGAGAGAGGATCCCGGCTTTGAAGTTCACTAGCACACCATTAGAAAACATTGTTTACAAAAGATGGGTTGCATACGGTATTTGCAAGTCGATCAGAAGCTCAGCGTCTTGTCTCCATTGGGCCAATAGCTGGTCGGTGATATGCAAATCCCGCGTCGGCCATTTCAAAGTATCAAGGGTCTTCTGTAATCGATCACTGAAGAATTTCCTGAGTTGCTGTTTCAATGAGGCCGCCAGCCTCTCCGTATAGTCGATGAGATGAGGGGCCGCACCCTCGGCAGCGGGTTGGGCTTCTTTCAACGATAAAACAATACTGTGTAATCGAGCATATGGTTTCAATGCGGCGCGTGGCTCCGAGGCGATACTTGTTAAAGCTTCCTTGCTGTATATCCAATCGTTTAGTGCCGAGTGCCTTTCCGAATATCTCGAATGCATACCTTAGCTGCTCGGCCTCCGTGAGCAATTCCACGTAACCCTTGGAAATCTCTAACCGCTGGAGCTTCTCCATACTCTTTTCAAGCCGCTGCACCGCTTCATCGCTGGTTTCTGATTGCGTAATTGTTTTTAGCCGTCGATCGATGTCCGCTTGTTCTGCCGAGAAGGCCTCGGCGCGCTTTCGAGTAGCTTCCGCATGGTCATTGGATGCTTTTGTCGCATTTGAACGAGCCTCTTGAGCTTCTTCTAGCTAATCATTCATGATATCAGCGACATGCACGTGAAGATCTGGCGTGATGAGAGGGGAACGGTACCTGCTTGCGTTGAAGCTCCTGTTGCGCGCGCAGGCTGGAGAGGAGCGAGTCCAGACTCTCAAGGTCGGCGGATACTTGAATTTTGTCATTTAAATAGTCCTCGACCCGTGTCCGCTCGTGCGATGACAGGGACGTGGCCGGCGCCATTGTTGGGGAGGGAAAATAGTGGACAACGGCATCGCGATGTTGATCTCCGCCTTTGGACTGACGTCGCCCATCCGCAACTCAACTTCCAGTGGCAACATGCACTCTCCAGCTCTGCGCCCGCCGCCATTGGAACATGTCCAGCCCGGCTAAAAAGCGTAAACGAAATGGCAATGATGTATCGCCCCAGAAGACGCGCAGCATTGAATCGTTTTTCAAAGGACAGACAGCTACGCCGGCCGACAAGCCTGAGCCGAAACCCGACGTCACAGAACAGACCCTCTCCGATGAAGCATTGGCACGCAAGCTGCAAGCAGAATGGGATCAAGAAGAGAACTCTCGCCAGCCAGATACAGACATCTCTAGCCTTGCGACAGGTGAACCTGAAAACGGTTCAACAGCAAGAGCAGCAACGCCGACTGTCGCAGATGCACCTCCGATGCCTCCGGTGACCCCGAATAAGAACACACTTTCATTACAATCCTCCACCGGGACAGAGGACTTGGTGTCTCTTGCCGTCCCCTTCGATCAAAGTCCGCAGTCATTCGATGCGAGCAAATATGCAGCGGAGCTGCGATCGCATTGGGCTAGCGAGGGCGGCGATGCCTCGTATGCCCTGTTGACAAGAGCCTTTGTCTTAGCAAATGCAACTACTAGCCGGATAAAAATTGTCGATACATTGGTCAATTTCCTTCGAGTCTTGATTGAAGGAGACCCATCCAGCCTTCTTCCTGCTGTCTGGTTGGCGACCAACTCCATATCACCGCCATATGACGAACTAGAGCTAGGATTGGGCGGGTCCGCCATCTCAAAGGCTCTGAAAAAGATATATGGTCTCGACAACCAGGGCCTGAAGACTCTCTATGATAAACATGGAGACGCAGGAGATGTTGCCTTTGAGGCGAAGAAACGGCAGACCTTCACGTTGGTCAAACCGAAACCCCTTCGGATCAAAGGCGTATACCAGTCATTGTTGAAAATTGCAACTAGTAAAGGATCGGGCAGTCAAGAGACGAAACAACGCATAGTCGAAAGGTTACTACAGGACACTCGCGGCGCCGAGGAGAGTCGATACATTGTGCGAACATTAGTGCAGAATCTGCGGATTGGTGCCGTCAAGACTACCATGCTGATTGCCCTCGCTCGTGCATTTCTCTACTCAAAACCAGTCGAGGCTGAGTTTACAGTTAGATCACAGGGTGAGCTAGCACGACTAAAGAAAGACGAAGTTTCTGAGATCTACAATAACGCCGAGGAAATTGTCAAGGCTTCTTACGCTAGACATCCTAATTACAACGATCTGGTCCCTTGTCTGCTTCAGACCGGGGTAACAGAGGAGCTTCTCATTCGGTGTGGCTTAGTATTGCACATTCCACTGAGACCAATGCTGGGAAGCATCACGCGCGACCTTTCGGACATGTTGACGAAGCTCCAAGGCCGGTCATTCAGCTGTGAATACAAGTATGACGGGCAGAGAGCTCAGGTTCACTGCGATGACCAGGGAAAGGTGTCCATTTTTTCACGCCATCTCGAGCTGATGACGGAAAAGTACCCTGATCTGGTGTCCATGGTACCACAGATTCGAGGTGAAAGTGTGTCCAGCTTCATTCTAGAGGGTGAGGTTGTCGCAGTGGACCGCGAGACCGGTGACTTGCAACCTTTCCAGGTCTTGACCAACCGAGCAAAGAAAAATGTCGAGCTTGGTGACATCACCGTCAATGTTTGTCTCTTTTCATTTGACCTGATGTATCTCAACGGAGAACCTCTGTTAGATCGACCGTTTCGCGAACGCCGGGAACTACTCCGCAGTTTATTCGTCGAGATTCCTAACCAATTTACTTGGGTGAAAAGCATAGACGCAACATCTGCAGATTCGGAAGGGGTGTTGGAATTTTTCAAAGGCGCCACCGATACCAAGTGCGAAGGAATCATGGTCAAAGTCCTTGACAACGTGACAAATGCCAACAATGAACAGCCCGAAGCATCCACTCAAGCAATAGATGAAGCAGATATCACAGAGTCTGCGAACGCTGATAGCACTGTCAAAGCACCCAAACCAAAACCCACCCGGCGCAAGGCCCTCCTCTCTACCTACGAACCCGACAAACGCCTTGAATCCTGGCTCAAGGTCAAAAAGGATTACAGCACATCTTCCGAAACCCTCGACCTCATCCCCATAGCCGGCTGGCATGGCAACGGCCGCAAAGCCAAATGGTGGTCCCCAATCTTGCTAGCAGTTCGTAACCCAGAATCCGGGGCCCTGCAAGCCGTCACCAAATGCATGTCTGGCTTCACGGACAAATTCTACCAGTCCAACAAAGACAAATACGCCGAGAGCAGCCCCAATGTGATTTCGCGGCCGGCCTATATCGAATACTATGGCGAGCCAGACGTATGGTTTGAGCCGCAGGAAGTGTGGGAAATGGCATTCGCAGACATCACGCTGAGTCCGACGTACACGGCCGCCATTGGGCTGGCGAGTGAAGAGCGGGGCTTGAGCTTGCGGTTCCCGCGGTTTTTAAAGGTTCGCGAGGATAAGTCGATTGATGAGGCGACGACGTCGGATTATCTTGCGTTGTTGTGGAGGAAACAGGGGGAGAAGGCTCGGGTTGAGGGGGAGGGTATGCCAGCTGGTCAGGATCAACTGGGGTGGCAGGAGGAGTGAGGAAATTCTTAATATAACCATCATCTTATGAATTGTTGTACGCGATATAGTTAACAAGTCTTTGGAAGACTCCTTGACTCTGCACTTCGGGAGTTGACAATACTCAATCTTATCGCTACCAGGTAACTGCTATAGAAACAGAATCCATCTTTAGATGGGCCAGCTCTACTGGTCGATGGGTTTGGAAAGCCCATGAATTAAAGATTAGACAGGACGAAAACAGGATACTATTGGCTAGATACAACTGCGTTGCATTCATTCTGCCCTAGTAGAACTTGGTTCTATATCGCTAGGACTAAAATGCACACAGTAATAATGGGTAGTACGGTCATTAGAGACAATATCAGCGACAATGGATCATCAAGTGACATGGTGGGAGCAAATGAATGCAATGGGGAGGAAATCTGGACAACAAAGACAACAAGGCAAAGAGAGGGAGCTCGAAGAAGACAGGATTGGGCCATGCAAGAGAGTATAGGAAACGCCATGGATGCAGTTGGAAGGAAAGTGTCCTTGGTGGTCAAGATTCGAGAATCATGCCAGGATGATGAACACCCTGTGACCCCAGAGGAATTACACAGGCCGTGAAAAGTTCAATGGGTTATATACATAGCAGAATCGTGAAGCCGTCATAGAGGGGATAGAAAGGGGGCAGAGCATAGATGAACAGAGAATGAAACAAGTAGGAAATGGCTGCGTTGGTACCGATTAAGGTCTCAGCTCACCACCCAGCTGAAGAGCAAGGCCGGTGTCTTTGGGACGGGAACGGGGACTCGAGGCAGTAGGAGGTACCAGAGCGTCAAAGTTCAATCGCTTGCGGGCATCCTTGGTTGCAAGCGGAGTGCGAGAGGGATTGCCGGGAGTGCGGCCACCCCATGCTGGCTGAGCTGGACTGGGTGTCACATTCACGAAATCAGCGAAATTGAACTGCTGGCCTGGCGTCCCAATATTAGGGGTCAACCCGGGCAGCACTCCATGTTGGCTAGGTGGAGTGGAAGGCGGGAAAGCACGATGATGAGAGCCCCCGGCCACACGAGCCGGGGTTGGCGAATTGGCAAGATATAGCAATAGGTCTGCACCATCCTCTTGCTGCAAGTCACGCTCGGATCGCGGCAATCGGGCGTGCTTGGGAGGTGGGGTTCGAGGAGGCGAAGAACCCACCATCGAGCTCATATTTTGGAAACTGTGTAGAGGGAGATCCGGGTCGTTCTCTTCATCCGATGGGCCATGATATCCAGGACTCGACACTTCGGGAATTGGAGCCTCTGACATAAAGGGAACGTGGCGGGAGCTGTGTGAAAAATGCCGATTGAGACCCGGTGAAGATTCTGGCAATTGATAGGAGCTCTTCCACGAGACTCGGGCTGCCTTTGCCGGACGTTCCGAGTCTGAGTCCGAACGAAGACGCTTGCGGCTGGCCGTCAGCATGGGCTGCATGACCCTGGGATTGAAGGTAACTGCATGCTTGTTTCGAGCCGATCGTGGGAGTTCCTTGGAGTAGGTCGAGGCTCGGAGGGGAGGGGAGGTCAAGGGCGTCTCGCATCGGCTGCGAGAGAATTCTGAGGAGGAATCTGACGGTCTTTCACTGTCTGAAAGACCGGCTTTGCCGTCTTGCTGGGTGGAGGACAGGCCATGCAGACGACCATGTTGGTACTTGAGTTTGGCGAGACCTAGTCGATCCTGCAGACTCAATGAAACCTATGGCAATGTTTCCTGGTTAGTGAAGTTCCTGTGCCATGGAAGATCACAGACGAGCAGCTGCTATGGAGGCCATCGAGGTGCGATGACCATGTACCCCAGATGGAGGCCCTACCCGCATGCTTACCCTCCTGGGAGTCATTCTTACCTGAGCGATATCAATTTTCCGGATTGTTTTCTCTGCCGAGCCAGGCTGGGACACAGGCATGATGGGCAAGGCAACGGATTCGATGTCGAAGGAGAAGAAAGGTCTGGATGGTCCTTGGCGGGCTGGAGTAAGGGCGGCTGGGAAGGGCGCCAATGGACGATCGAATATGGAGACCCTTTACTCTGTAGGTCCAAGTCGATTTAGATTGACAGGAGAAAAAGAAATTCAAAAACTCGGCAGTTGTAAGCTGTCACTGTCACAAATTAGGCACTTTTTTTTTCTTTTTCCTCTTTGAAAGTTCCGTGATTTGATGGTAAATTCCGGAATGAGAAATTTGCAGAAAAACGCGTTTTCGCGCGTGTTTGACGCGAACTCGGCACGACTCGATCTACTGTGTTGAAACACATTCAGCATCAAAGATACCTAGAGACTATAGTATCATAGAGATCAAGTCTATAATTTTACATCCGTCACTCTCAATTCATCTCATCACTAATCTTTTCAGCCCGGATCTCGCGTCTCCACTTCCATCTACTTTACCCTTTTGGGATCTACTACGGAGACTCCGTAAATGGTTTCCCCCTGCAGATTCCATGTCTGGTGGGCCTTTGCTCCCATAGAAACGAGCATGCCATGGCAGTTTTCGATCCACTTGGTTGCCATGTCGCTAGCTTGAGGTAGAGACTATGGAGTAAAGTAGTTGGTGCCTTGGTTCTCGCGCTATATGTTTCCATTTTCAAAGAGATCAGGTCACGTACTCTGTATTCGTATTCCGTACAGAGTATCCCTTAGGTAAGATCACTCTTGGAGAACTAGCAGTATATATCTGAATGATCATGATCTAGACTTGTCGCAGTGATTCCGATCAGCAATAAGTTTGCCCCAAAAAACTCTACCTCAGAGTATCTAGACGAAGCGAGAGTTTATGAGTGGCCCGATTGGAAAATGCAGCATAACAGAGGAACGTGTACGTATCAGACTTCGCCACGATGGAATTCCATTCCGTATGCAATCATCGTCGTGTCTCAAGTGCATCGTACACGATCAAACAAAATGCTTAGCTTCTAGCACGCCCAAGGGAATTGCCAGGATATCCAGCCCCGACGCTAGATCTGGACTAAGGGCCTTAGGGCGATCATCGAACCCCCACTGGTGAGACATTTGCGACTCCTGGAAAGCGATAGAGATTGTCTCAGAGACAAGAGGGGAATACGTAATTAAATAGCAGGGAAGTGGTTGGATCCAGGGGAGTTTTGATAAGGTGAACTGGACCTGGCGCGATTAGGATTCAATCCATCGCGATCGAGCCTCGTGAGGCTTTCACTCCTTCAAGCTTTGGCTTTTCTTTTCTTCCACCATCAATTGAGAAACTTCGTTCTTTCCCCCCTGCCCCCCTTTTGACCTGCCTTCAACCCCAATTCTTGCGGGGTCCAGCGGTATCAACCCGCACCGCAAACGGTCGCGCTGTCCTGTTCCTGACGCCGCCCCAATCACGGCAGCTGCCCCCAATTCAGGCCAACTTCTCCTGGTGAGAAGATTTCTGGCCTCTGCATCCATTCTCTCAGCATGCCTTTCTTCAAGCAACTACGTCGCCGTTCCAAGGCCAGCATACATGCGCCAGATTCTAAGACTCCGTCGGCCAAGGTGGAAATGGTCGCGGGCAAATCCTCTTCCACGATCGACACATCTTCCCACAGCTCCATTACACCCCCATCGTCGATCAAACCCACCCTTTCATCACCCAATCTTCCGTCGTTAACTGAATCCAATGCCTCATCCACTCCAGTCCCCCCGCCTCCGCAACGACCGGGGCCCTTTGTGACCAATTCGCAGCGAAACAGTGTCGTGGTAGGTGGGCATCGTGTGGCATCCGAGAAGGCGGAGTGAAGTGGGAAACTGATGCGGGGTGGTCTTTCTAGGGCAGCTCTTCTTCCTCCATTAACGGATTGTACCGTTCCCCGACCCCAAGCTCGCCATACGCGCCACGAGTCATTTCGATCGCTGATAACGCGTGGGTATGTGTATTGGCGGCGGATCACCCAAGAACCGGTCGACTGATGTCTCTCGGCAGGTCCATCAAAAGGTGCTTCTGGTCTATGGCCAGATTGGTGACCCACGACATCATCCGCTGGACGGAAATGTCACCATCTTTCATCAAGATAACTTCCCGTCGATCGGCTGGCCCGTCACGGCGTCCCATTTCAAAACTCTTGTTCATCTAGTTCCAGGCCCCAATCGTCTACGATTCGACTTCGTGTCGCCCAAGTTATCGTCGGGTAGTAGTCATCCGGCCGTCCACTCGACATGGATCTGCATTAATTATCTTCCTCTCGTCAATTCCCCACCGTTGCATCTGGTCATGCTGCTAGGGAAGGACTCGGACGGCACGTTTGATGCGGTTCCGGAGCGGGCAGCACGCGAAGGCAATGGTCTTGAAACGGCCATTAAAAAGTATCGAACGGCAGCATACCTGTGGCAGGCATTCACCGGGGAGCAAATGTTTCGCAACAACCTTGGACGGCGCTGTTTTCGATTTGAGGAGGAGTGGCAATCAGGGAGCTTGAGCCGTCGGGATGCGGCTGCCGGGCAAATGCGGAACGAGGCCAAAATTCACATTGTTCGCTCGGAGAAAACAGTCGCAGAGCTGCGAGATTTGAACTTTGCTCAACAGAACAGTGATGCGCAGAAGAAAGATGAGCTGTTCACAATCGCCAAGGAAGCCGTGCGGAAACACTTCAACCCACAGCGCGGCCAGAAACAATACGTCTCGGTCTTGCTTCTGGATTCGCACTGGGACACAGAGGCGCAAACCATTACGGGACACGCGGCACTCGGCTCCGGGGACGACGACATTAAGATGGCGATTTTCGGATCCCACAGTCTCCAGAGTTACCCATCATGTCTTGAGGAGGTGGTAGATGCTTTCTCAGACTGTACCCGGACAGACACGAATTTCATTGCCAATGATTGTGGTGAAGCTGGCTCGAATTGGGAATCGGCGAATCTTGGTATTGGGGCACATCTCCATGAAGTCGGACATCTCTTTGGGTGTCCACACCAAGAATCCGGAATAATGCTTCGCGACTACGTGCAATTCAATCGATCCTTCCTTACCAAAGAGCCTTTCTCGACTCGCACCAAGGCTCAAGGGCTGAAAGTGTGTCTCCCAAACGACGAATGCGGTTGGCATCGACTGGATGCTCTGCGATTCCGCTTTCACCCTTGCTTTCGTCTCCCTGGCGATGCACCTGTGAGCACCGACGACAGTGTCCAGGTGTGGCCAGTGGAGAACGGAAAGATTTTATTTACAGCTTCATCGGGTGTCGCCTTCATCGAACTCTACGCGGATAATGACCCTTTCTGTCACGCCTCCATCGAGTATCTCAACACCGAGTCCAGCAGCAACGGTCTGCCCAAGCAAGTCACCGTGACTGAGGGCGAGCTTCGGCAAAAAATGTTTGGTAGCGAAAAGGAGAAGAAAAAGAAGGTTCGTGCGGTTGTCTTCTCGGGGGCACTAGGCAGCTACACTGTCGATGATATTGGTCTTTTGAAATCCAAAAAATCGTTGGTGAAACTCGCGAAAGGCGAGTCCGGTTACAGGAGTGGCCAGTTGGGATTTTCGAACATGGAAGGCTCCGAGTCGCAACAACTGCTTCTTGAATGCGCCTTCATCAAGACCAAGCTCTTGACGTCCATCAAAGTCTACCATGGCGCCGCACTAGATGGTATCGAATTCTGCTACGAGGATCTGACCAGCCAACTCTTCGGAAAGCGCGGTGGCAAGCCCGGGGGCGATGAATTTGTGCTCGGTAAGTCAATACCAGAGGAGAGCTGTTTGAGTTACTAACTTCTGAAGACGTCCGGCGTGGCGAGATTCTCCTTGGATTCTATGTTCGAGCGGGCCTCTGGATTGATGGAATCGAGATCCTCACCAGCCTGGGTAGAAAGTCCGGCATCTATGGCAATGCTACCGGTGGATCAGGGTAAGAAGAAGAACACCTTTCACGACCTTGAACAGTCAGGCTGACGAGGACTTCTGCAGTCATACTCTCATTCCGCCCCTTGGGTACAAAATTGCAGGCATCTCAGGCTCTTGCGCATCCTGGGTGGATGGGCTCTCTCTCATCATCCAGCATTGAGATTGCTGTGGTGGCATGCATTTTCTCTCTCACATACATCTGTCTCTTTCTTTCCTCCATATTTTGGTTCGGCATGCCGGAAGCAGGACTGGTCAAGGATCGGCCAGCACATTATACACGCGGTTCTGGGCTCGAGGTGCCTTGTTCATATGTTCTATTCTGCCGGACGGCGTTGCGGTGGAGTTGCGGTGGCATTTACTCATTGTACCATTCTGCTTGGTTTTTGGATCGAAGCGCATTCATGGCGATTGCTTCGGTGTTGCAGGTAGTGGCACAGCATCGAGGACATTCCTATTTGGACCAACACATTATGAACGGTTAATAGTATGGCAACGCGAGCCTGCACTTCTTGGCGTAGATGGAATTGAGTTTCCTCGGGGTCTGTTTACAGCCACACCGAATTTGTAAAGCTCCATCGAAACTGATATCATACAAGATCATGCATTGATTAAATGGACGTCATCGACACAGCCACCACATTGGACCAGAATCTGAGGCTTGGGATTGAACGATGAACTGTAACGGCAGCTAGATCCACATGGAGACAGTATCCGTAAGGCGTAAGGCTACACCGGGGGGAAGCGGGACACAACTCAAACTGTGCAAAACAAAAAACTGTGGCGAATAATGATCCTCGAACCAATCGATGTGTCAGGTCAATTGGAAGATGACAACAAATCCGCATGGTCGGGGAGGGGAAAGAGGAATTGGCGTCACAAAGACTCACCTGATATACATTGATACATTGATTGATGAGGTTATGGGGATGAGTCTCCACCAGGATCAATACGAATGGATGACAGGGCCCCATGCAGGATCACATCTGACTGAAATTCGCCACACCTTCTTCACCCGCGCATTTCCATCCATTCTGAGTGGCTGCTCTGGTCGATCCGCCCCGCATCGATGACCCGCCAAAGGATGTTTGAGTACTTCTGTGTATCGGTTTGCCCCACGGCCCCAAGCCAAGAGGGAAACCCTGTGGCTTCGTCAGCTCTGAAGTAGCGGTTGGCGTTTGGGAGAACGTGAATGCCTTCAAACCCCGGTGGCGAATACTCTGCTGACCTTGAGTGGCTGCCTACTTCCATGGTTTCCTTTTCCGTTTCCACCTGAGACTGGGGCGGATATCAGATGCCTCAATTATTGGGCCATTCTCCCCCGAGTCAAGCACCTCGTGTCTGGTGAGCCTCAGGCTATTACGCCAGACCGAGATGATCGACACCTGACTCGTACCGCTTCCTATTGCGTTTGTTGAGTTTCCACTGTACCGTAGGACTTTGCAATGCATTCGAAATTACCTTTCTATACAATTGATACCGTACGTGAGTAGGTATCCCGATATGAGCCGTGGTCCCTTGTCAGTTTCCAGAATTAATGCCGTGATACCAATTTCATACTAACAATTGGACGATATCCGTGTCTGCGACCAGGCGAGAAGGATTTTCGACGGTATACGGACTATTGGGCGATCGCGCGAACGAGCAGCGAGTGTCATCCACCGATCGACCAATCAGAAGCTATTATCGGCGGAAAAATCATCCCCAACTCAATCTGGACCGGGGAAACCCCAGATGGCATAGAGCTATTTTTGCTACGAACTATACTTCTATTCAGAATTGGACTATAGGATGTCGAGATCGATGTTTTTTGCGTATGTGCGTATTCGAATCTCGTCCGTGGCGCTTTTCTATGCTCGAATGTGCCGTCTATGACGGCGTGGCTTTGTGTTGACCCGCTGTAAGGCGAGTCCGAATTTTGTATAACGCTGAATGAGTGCGGAAACGATTGACGTCAAGACTTCCATGAGGGAAAGGTGGATGTCTACGGAGTAAAGTATGTGGACGAGCACTGGTGTAGGTTATTGGAATCCATTGATGGATTGGTATGGAGTACGAAGTACAAGTTCTCGTATCGAGGACGATAATCCGATTCATACGAGAGACGGGTTGATATCTTTTTTGTTGGGCGGTGTAGATCCATACTGGGAGGCTTGCTACTCCGTACATGTGCAGGTACATACTACAACCGTACCGAAAGGAGCCACATCCCGTGTGAAGTCCACTTGATGCGTTACAATGTATGGAGTATCTGAGTGCGAATCCCGTACTTTGTTTCGGACCTTGAGGATGCACATCGCTACCGTTTTGGAATGTGGCTCAATGATCGTACTTGCTCTTACCTATTCCGATCGGATATCTCTACCAGCCAATCATAATCATTTCTGGCGAGCTTTGTCATGAAGGGGTGAATTATCAGTTCTGCGCTCGATCTTCGGCTTTTCTCGAATGATGGGCCATGATTCCCCTGCAGCTGTGGTCACATGACGAGTCAGCAAGAATGTGCTCATGTATATCTCCCGGTCCGGGCGTATCGTATTGTACTCGGCATTTGGGCCGAGTCGTACCGATCGCCATATCCGCACTCTGATTGGCGGGATCATATCCCAGCAATCGTAGCCCGAGCTTTTGCCTTGTAATAGCCATGTTTCGTATCGAATTCGACATTGTTGGCTTTGTTGTTCTTGATTGTTCTAGGCGTTGAGCTGTTTGCTGGAGTTGTATATTCCATACTAAAAGCCAACGCCGAGGCTTGGACTGTACCTCACATATGGTCTAGATCTAATTGCATGAATGTGGAAGATGCTGGCCTCAGAATTCTCGCGGACTTTGAGCTTCCATCCCCCGGTAGAACATCGGTAGATATCATCTACATACATGTATAGTTTTTGTACCGGGGTTCCAGTTGGCCACCTTTCGATTGTGATATTCGAATATGACATCCTCCGTGGATACGCAATTTATGACAACGCCCAGTCCGCATCTCTCAAATCAACCCGTGCACGGCCACATCGGCCCATGGATGCGTTTACGGGCCACCATACGGCGTTGAGAACACCTCGGCATGATGGCATACTGTCCATTAGACAATGCCGTTGCCTGTGCATTAAACATGTGGCTTGAAATGTACACCTACATGGACCAAAGCAGTATGTGTTAAGCGAGACTGTGAACCATCGCCACTGCAGCCACAACTGTGGATGCTATGATCTCGGCATCAATCTAACAACGGTTCACCGTCAATGGCTATAAATCTTTCGTAATGTTGACCATCATAATGAGCATAGCGGGAAGCACCAGCACATGCAGCTATTATGTGGGGGATCTGAGAACCCAGAGGAGTGGTAAAGTGTTATCGATAGACGGAAGCGCTCCGGCTGGTCGTGAAAATCATGATGATCATCGAGTCAATGATAGAATTTACAAGACGGGATCCTCTGTAGAATGATGATCGGGTTATTCAGAAATTCCATCTACTTCTGTATCTTGCAAGGGTGAGTCGAGATACCGAGGGTACCGTATGTACCTTTGATACCTTACGGTAAAAATTCATGGGAATTTCCGCTTTTCCATTGTTTCTCCACCGATTCCTTGGGTCGTTGCTTTCCGTTCTATTCGGGTCTCCATAATTCTTTTTCCCCTGAGTACCAATCATTTCCATCATTCTCCTTCCCAATGCGAAAATAGATTGATGTATAAGGAACGACTGTAAAAAAAAGAAATACGAAAAGGAAAAAAAAAAAGCGCCCAAGCTCTGGGTCCCTGGTCCTTCCCTTATCGGTGAAGTGGCGACACCTTTACACTCTCTAATCTTCCGAAGCTTCATGCTTTCTCTCTCTCCTTCTCTCCACTACATCACTGTCCACTACTCTCCAATCCGTGGCTCCCGTTGATGTCAAGCGGATTCTCCAAATCTCATACTTCGTCTGATCATTGGAGGATTCATGGACCGTACCGTCTTTTCTATTTTTTCTTTCGCTCTTCTTCCCTAAAACCCCATCTTCATCGTGTTCCACCCCTCCTTCACCCCTCGCCTCCAACATTTTCCACGCTCCGATAGAAAAGGGGCCTTTCGCAACCATTTCTCTATTTTGACTCTTTCTCTCCCTTTGCGACCTAACCTCTATTCACCTCACTCACGATTTGGATCTGGAGCTCACCTGCCCCAATCCCGCGATCTTCCGTCTCCGCTTTTTTTTTGGAGGTTCGCATACTCCCCCATCGAACACTGCCGCAGCGCACCCCACGCTCCTTTCTTGGATCGTATGCAGTGAATTTCGACTCAAGATTATCTCGTTCGGATCTCGAATCCTTTTTCAACTTTCTATCATCCTCTTGTGCGATCTATCTCTTTGGCGGCCCCCGCTTTTCCAAATCGATCGCGGAACATCCGAACTAGAAATCGCCCCAAACAATCACAATCACACCGAATCTGATCCATTGAGATCACTCGATACACTAGTTGCCAATTAACCCCTGGTCGTGGCAACTCTATCTTTTCTGGCGACTGAATTTTACGGTTTGGACAGCCGTCCATCTTATTACCCTCAATGTTTCGCAACCGGTGAGTTTTGGGCGCGAATTTGGTCCATTTGGAACATGGCTAATCCGTTCGATTATCAGAAACAACGCCCAGAAGCCTGATGATGATTTCATCAGTCGCTTCCAGCAGACTTTCAATGATGTTGTTCCCCGGCGAGATAGCGAGAGCCACGATGCTGCTCCCAACCATCCATTAGGGTCGAATCGGTACGTGAATGATCACTCGATAAGTTTGAACGCACCGTACTGACATACTTTGGATCCAGCTTCATGGGTGTCAACGACATCAAAATGGAAGATTCCAATCTGAAGTTTCCCAATGAACGAACTCCCCGAAATTTGCAAGACCTCAATATCTCACCCTCCTGGATGGACCCGAATTCGATGCACATGATGTCGCTTGCGGGTCAACATCCTGGTCTTTATACCCCCAATTCTGGTGGCATGGGTGCAATCTTCCACAGTCAAGCTGGGGACTTGCACACGCCTACGCTTGGAATGAGCATGATGACCCCTCTATCCCTCTCAAATCAGATTGCAAACCAGCAGTCCAATTCCCAAAACTTTGAACCTTTCAACCCGCAATTCCTCACCCACAACATGCCCGAGATTAATACATATCTTCAACAAGCTTCGTTTGCACCCAGTGCTTTCATGAATCGGGATGCAACCTACGATGCTATGGATGAGTCGGGGGATGCTTCATCACTCAATGACATTGCTCCCGATTCGGCATCCAACGTTACTCATTCCACGGATCTCTCGGCTGCCGACAATGGTGTATCATACGCTCAAGGTGAAAAGTAGGTTCTTCTCCCTTAATTGGCTATGCAACATATGGCTAACCATTGCTTAAGATTCCGCTATAATGTCACGTTGCGTGCGCCTACTGCTATGGTGAAAAGCTCGCGAGAAGTTCCCATCTCTTATCTCAATAAGGGCCAAGCGTATAACCTCTCAGTCATGGACTCGACCCCGCCAATTTCTAGCTCAGAACCTGTTCGATACCGCACTTTTGTTCGTGTTTCTTTCGAGGAAGATGAACAGCGACTCAAGCCAGCCATGTGCTGGCAGTTGTGGAAAGAAGGGCGGGGGTTAAATGAGGCTCACCACCGTGGAGGAAAACTTTTGGCTGTCGAGTATGTCGATCCTCTGCAGGGCAGCAGTGACAGTCAAGCGCACCATCAGGTCCAGATTGAGCAAATGTCTTTCGATGGATTTTGCGTTACTTGGACTGCAAACCCGGCGACCGGGACTTCCGACTGCACCATCCCTGTGCGATTCAATTTCTTGTCCACCGATTTTAGCCACTCCAAGGGCGTGAAGGGCATTCCTGTAAGGCTTTGCTCCAAGACAGAGTTACTGTCACCAGGAGATGATACAGGGGTCGCTCGCCAACCAGAAGTGTGCTACTGCAAGGTCAAGCTATTCCGCGATCACGGCGCCGAACGGAAATTGTCCAATGACATCGCCCACGTCAAGAAGACCATCGAAAAATTGAAACAACAAATTTCGCAGGCTGAAATGGGCGGTGGATTCGGTAAACGCAAGCGCGGAAATAACTCTACCAACGTGAAGGGCTCCGATCGGTCAAAGGCTTCGAAGCACAAACGCACCTGGTCTTTTGGCTCTCAGGATGGTTCGTCGGAGAAGATGTCTCTGGAGGATGATCTGCAAGCCAAGTTGGCTATGATGCAAGACATGTTCTCCTCGCCTCGCTCTGTGAGCGTTCTGGCTCTTCGTGGCGAGGAGGGGGATGACCCTGATCTGTACCCAGTGCGATTACCCCTCGAGAGCGAATATGCTGGTGATGGTCTTGATCGTCACAACACCAGCGCTTCGCAGTCCATGGAATCCCTGATCCTTTCCCCAAGTCTCAGTCACGTTTCCTCGCCTCATTTGCAAGCCCAAGGAGCCGGCTTGAAAGATCACACCGCCGTGCAGCGCATCATGGCCGGTGATAAGGTATCGACTGGGTATATTGAAGCTGTTGATATTGATCCGACTTATCGCCCGCCATTGGAACAACCGCCCAAGCCAATTGCTTGTTTCTACATACGCTTCAGTGGGACCGAGAAGCATCCTCAAGAGTACTACCGTGCGATTTATTTGACCGAACGCTCCGTCCGAGACTTGATGAAGAAGATATCCGAGAAACGCCTCATCGATCCGCAACGCATTGTGCGCGTTCTTCACGTCAACGAAGACGGATTAAGAATCATGGTTGATGACGATGTCGTCCGCGAGCTCCCAGAAGGTCAGGATATGATTGCCGACATCTATGAAACGCCGAATGCGCTTAGCGGGGACGGCACGCCGGGCTCCCCGATGGAGATCAAATTAACATATTAGCATCTTCGAACCACCCTTCTACGCAACGCCCGCTTTTACTTTCGCTTTACCTTCCAGCGACTAACTCAGTTTCTATGATTTGGTCGCTGTCCTATCTCATTTGGCGTCATGGCATCCCTTTTCTCAACCCTTGATGAGTGTGCATGCCATGGATTACGAAACTTCATCTGCGGGTTTTCTTTCATCTCTCATCTGTTTTATCATTGGGTGGCTCTTGATCATTTCAGGGTGTTGGATACGGAGATAATACACGAGTCTCCGGGCAATGATACCCTGTCGTCATATGTTTTGATGCTTTTGGTCTCCTGTTCTTGGCTTGATGGCGTTGGCATTCCCGGCGATGATATATGGGTCGATGGGGATTTGGTGCACATTACTGATACATATTGTTTTTTGGTTGTGATGGGTTTTCATATGGTCCAGGGACGCTTGGACGAAGCACACGACGTTGATACCCCGTTCCATTTCTCCTGCTTTGCGTTGTTGCTGCATTCAGTCTTGTGATTGTGTATTTGCTGAGCGTTGACATTACTTGATATCGAACGCCCCTTGTCTGTGTCAAGGGGTTTCATGTATACGGATTCTGCGATCTTTCATACCACAAGTCAATTGGGGCGGGGGGATTCGAATCAACATTTTCCAACTACAGAAATGGTGCAGTAAACTTCCGATCATCCACGCCATAGACATCGTAACACTTGCATATCAAACTACGTCGAACGATTGACACCCTGATTCGCGGGACTCCAAGCCTTGCAACTCAAATCTGAAAATTCGAATTCCTCAATTGAAGAAATATCTCCGTTCGCCACAATTGCATCCCATGGACGCCAACGCTGTGGCTGACGTCCCAAAAAGGGCAATCGTTCACCATCTCCACCCCCAGAGCCGGTCCCGGCAACCTGGTATTCGTACAGGGCTGTTGAAAAGCCGACCACGGGCCAGCACGGGTTCTGGGCGAGAGACCCATGGATCGGGATGCCTCGGCGTCGTTTAGTCCCTAAAGCGGCGGGAAGCAACGTGGCGGGAAAGTTTTCACCACCAAAGCCGATTGGCTGGGCTGCCGGACCGGGGGGGAAATTGGACGAATTCGGGGGCTCGGATCTATTTTCTTTCCGGGTGCGGATTGGACGGTGTGGGATTGGAAATGCATGATGTCTAGACTAAATCTGATAGTGTAGTAGTCATCACACTACCTAACATCGATATTGTGGTAACTACGAAGTAGACTTTTTGGTGATTCATCGAAATGCTGCACTTGCCTGTTCGGGTATATATTGCGGAATGGTTCCCAGAGCTCATTGCGAACTGTGAATATCATTATCCATGGATCGATATTCTCTAATAATCTGTTCTCGCGTGTATCACTGTACTTCAAATACCAAATCCTCGAGACACGGTGAAAGTTCGTCGTTTTAAGAGTGGATCGCCGAGGCTCGTTCGCGATCACATCGTGCCTGAGGCCGGGAATAACCCTTAAATCCGATCGATTTGAAAAATCATCGATCCATTTTTTGTAAGCTGAAAATTAGGAATTGCATACCATAACGGAAATTATCCATCTTGGCACTGTGTCCGCACTCCATACGGAATACTCCGGAGTACATACTCCGTACTCATCGAGAATCCAGACTGTCGGCTCTTTTAGGCTAAACCCTTTTTTCGTTCCTGCCGATCTTTTCTGCTGACAACCCTTCCCTCTAGCTCATTTTACCGGTGGATCCAGCCAGTGCCCCTCTATTCTTCTATCGCGTGCCACTGATCAGCATCAATTGTGGTAAATCCACAATCAATGTTCTTCTCTGCGCTCAGTTTGAAACTCCAGCAGGTTTATTCTCAATATACCACCGAGAGTCAACGTCTAATGTGATGTCATTTCATGTCCCGGCAGACTGGGACGGAGACCTGCCAGCCATGATTACCCGCGGATCGTCCCGTGACGGTTCAAATTTACCGACCAATCATTGTAGTGGCCAGTAGTATGGAATTATTCTGTATATTATACGGTAAATTTGATATGACCTCAGCCATAAACTGAGTGGATTGGTGGCGTTGGTTGAATGTTTGATATTCCGTGTTTGCCATTTATTGTGGTACAAACCACACGCCCCCCGCAGTGGATTGCTGTTCAGGGCAAGGTCCTCTAATCTAGTTGAGACGAACAAGGGCATATAGTGGATTGGATTCATCTTTTGTCTGTGTTTGATTTTCACGGGTTCATTTCGGGGTTCTCTAGGTTCTTGGCTTTGATTCGGACTTTTGGGTGTGTTTGATTAGCACAAGCGGTTCTTTAGTCTATTATGAATATCGATTTATGAAAATCATTTGCATATCTGCCTGAGTAGCCTTCTTCTATGGCAATTCTGGCTAAGTCTGGAATTGCCCTTAATCAAAAGTTGTAGTTCCAGAGAAAAAATTGATCTGGCTTGGAAGATATTGCTTCTCCAAATCAATTGATCAAGTTCTCTTTGGCTCATCTCAGTTGTTGATTTCATCTTTGCTCGGATAACCAACAACATGAATTCCATTGATCCTTTCTTGCTTGCATGAGTAATACTTGATCAATGTAAGTACTGGCTTATAGTTATTCGTCGCATGCTGCGAGATGACATCATATCTATATTGTTGTCCCTGCTCGCATGAACTAAACCTCCCCATCTATACGAAGCCCTAACATGTTCTATCCATCATCTCACCCCGCCTATCCCTTATCGCCGTTATCGCCGTCGCTATCGATAATGGATTCTGCCGGTCTGAATAGCATCGCGCTTACCCAAAGCGGTAACCCAGAAACAAGTGAACTTGCCTCGACTTTCTCTTCTTTCTTCTTCTCCCTTTCATCCCCTTCGCTTCGTTTCCCATCTTCCCCCATCCAACTCGTTCGTTTTTCCATCGATTTACCACTTTTACACTCGCTTTAATTCATCAACAAGCATTCACCATGGTTCTCCGTGGCTGCATCCGCTTCTCCCTCCTGTGGGGAGTTGTGTTCTTTGCAGTGCTGGGTGCCTGCATCAGTAAGTTTGCTTTTTCTGACGCGCCTTGACGCGCCTTATGAATCATCAATACTAATATACGTATAGACTTCAATGTGTTCCAGGATATGGATCTTGGTGAGCGCGTTTATGCTCGTGGTCGTAAGTTCTCTTCCCTGTTTCTAGTATCGATCGCAGACTAATGCATCTTGTCTAGTCGATCATCTGCCTGCCCTCGCAAACAATCTCCTGGTGCGGGGTAAGTCAATCTTAAACATGATGATCAATGCTGCCAATACTGACTAGACTTTAGATATCACCGCCACTCTTCCTGTTCCCGTTGCCACAGAGACTGTCACTTTAGTTGGTACCAAGATCAAGTGCAATCGTTGCAAGCCTGGTACTACTGAAACTACTGAGACTTCCTCTGTGCCAGATCCTACTGGATCTGGAACTGCCACGGAAGAGTCCACTGTCTCTGGCACCCCTGCAGGAGAGCCCACGGCGTCTGCGACTACTACGGAGCATACCACTGCTCCAGCAGCCCCGACCGAGGAGACTACTTGCAGTTCGTTTCCCACTGAGCCTACCACTGGTCCCATTCCCGTTCCGACCGAGGAACCATCGTGCACTACTAGTCTGACTGAGCCAACCTCGGCTTCTGGCCCTGCCTCGACCGAAGTGTCGACCATCTGCACCACTGATGGTGATCAATCTACTGTCTCTGTCCCTGTGGGTGGCCAGTCTACCGTCTCTGGCACTGTTACGGAGCACACTACTGCTCCAGCAGCTTCGACCACCGAGTCGTCGTGCAGTGCTGAATCAACTGAATCCACCGTGGGCCCTGTTCCTGTTCCCACCCAGAAGCCCACTCCTCCTTCCGTTGGTGTGCCCTCTGGTGCCCCCACTAAGATTAAGACGTCCACCTGCATCAAGGTTACTATTCCTGTGTCCCCGAGCCGGGGTCCCAGCACTCTGAGCACCTTGATCACTCTGGCCACCTCGCGAGGCGGTTCTAGCAGTGCTTCTCAGTCCGCCACTTCCTCTCGCTCGACTGTCAACATTGTCACTGGAGAGGTCACTGTTGCCACTCCTCGACACAGCGAGACCGGTGGAACGGCGACCAAGCCCACAGGCGAGGCACCTCATTTCACGGTCAGCACTCCCGCTCCGACTTATCACACGAATGGTGGCGCTTCTCTCGAGATGGCAATGTCCTTTTACATGCTTCTCGCCTGTGCCGTTCTCGTCTTCGGTGCCCTGTGAGCAGGTGATCTGCTCTAATCTCGCCGGTTCAAGGCTTCTCACCATGAAGCCTTCACGAACGGTGACTCTCTGGGGACTGATTTATGCTTAGTCTCGTTTTCTATTCTTAGTTCATTGGGTCTTTTACTCCGTTATCTGGTTTGTTTTTGGGGGTTACGAGTCTCATCTCTGGAGCTCTGTCTTTGTTTTTCACGATTTTATGCAATCACGAGATAATGGCAGCTTACCTGCGATAATTTATCCAGCCCCAGTCCCTTTGCTGGGCTTTTACTGGGTTTATCAAAAAAAAAATCAATCCCTAAGCATGCTTAGTGAATTTTAGCACATGGCTTTTCATCCTTATAGTATTCAAGGTTTGTGTCTGCCAGACTGTTTCCCAGTGGCAACCCGCGTTCTTTAACCACGTTGAAAAGGATTTGTCTCGTCAAAATAAGCCTCCTGCAAACTCAACAGTCTTGACAGCTCCAGTTAAAAAACATCCTCAATCCAGTTCCACGATATTCAAATCTTGCATGAATTCCTGACTCGAAATATCCTAAGTGTACAATGTACCACCATGCCAACATCAAAACAAGCCTCAACCCGAAAAGCCCGGAAAGATACATTCCTGTCCCAAACTACAGCTGATCCTGGGCACATGTGGCAAAGACTTATGGTATGCAAAATGTCGAAAAGGATGAGTCCGAGAAATAGGCTGGGTATCTCAAAAAAACAACGTGTATACATGGGCCATGCACATGCATGGGGTGGATGGATATGGATACGCGCACGACTGTACAAGCTCATGCCGCGACTTCGTTACCAAGAGACTCGATTTTCCTGGTTAGTGCGCAGATTCGGCATCCGTCGCCTATCTTGTCTCGTAAGAGTCGGGCTGTTGTTACCTTTGGCCCGACGGTGCGCGATGCTGTGGATGGGTTTGGATCTTCGGGGGATGATGGTCGAGGGGTACGATCTGCTGAGCGATCTGGGGTGTTTGTGTCGGATGGTTGCTGTGATGCCTCGGAGTGCAGATGGGATAAGTGGAAGACGTGACCACAAGCAAAACCGATGAGAATTTCTCGCTCTGTGGGTTAAGTCGTTAGCTTTGAGAAGTATTTCCATTATTAGGAGGTTGTGAGGAAACATACCGTTTGCGTGGAATGGGGCGTTGCACCCGCCACATTTCCCTTTGGAAGGTCCAGCTCGCTTCGTCGATGCACTGGATTCAGATGCATTGTCATAATCCTGAGGCTTGGCGTTTTGGGCCAAATTCGAATCGTCATCGTTATCAATCGTATGATTTTCATGGATATTGAATTTGATACCACGACGCTGGCCCTTTCGGAGCGTGTCCATGCCCAAGGCAACCTCACTCTGCATCACGCGCGCTGCCCCGTGGCTAATGCTCGCCTGCAGGTCATGTTCGCGAGTCAATCGAGTGAGTCCATCGCGGAGGCCTTCAATCTCCAATCCACTTGGGATCCGCCGAACAAGTTTGATAGGATCAATGGACGTTCCGGCTTCAACAAGAAGCCCATGAATAAACTTTGGCTTGTCCATTGAGTAGTCAAGAAGATCTTCCCAAAGATCGGGATCATCCTGTGACTTGGCAAACGTGATCGCCTGAGACACATCCTTGAGATCGGATAAAATCAGGTTTAATGCCCGCTTTGTCTGGCCCATCTTTGACAGCAAGTAGATCAGTTCAGGAGTGAAATGACGCTGTTCGCAGATGGAAGTAGCCACCTCAAAGGTATACGAGATGCTAGTCTGCAGAAACTCCATGAGCAAAGGCCGATCATACTCCGCAAAAACTTCCACGGCCGTATCGGCAAAGCCGTCGATCAGTGCTTTACCTTCGTCTGCAGCCAATTTGCTTGCTGCATCCCTGGCATGGGCACCACGTCCTCTTCTGGGCTTAGAGACTTCATGTGGCAGCGAGTCGCCACGCCAGAGAGCTCTCAAGTAAAAGTAGAGAAAGAGAAAGCGGTTCGCTGCATTCAACTGCGATACGACAGTCTGCGGACGAACAATGCCTGTATAAGCCTCGCTGGCAAGCAATTGGATGGGCTCCGCGGCCATTTCTTCCAGCTCGGCAATGGGAGCAGACTTCATCTGCTCTTTGGAAATGCGGATCATGATGAATGCCGGGATATCATCAGACACTGCATCGACTAGATGGTGCTCCCGTATCAATTTCATGGTGGCATCCGCATCCTGGAGGCTGATGTAGCAATGCAAAGCCTCGCGATAGCGTCCTCCAACGAGGAATAACTTTGCAAGACATTCCGTGAGGACCTGCCACTCTTCAGAGTCTTTGCGTGTCGAACCAGACTTTAATGCGTCTCCGGTGGCTGCTGCCACGGTATTGGCGTCATACAAATCAGAAGGCCATGACTCGACCAAGTCCTTGAATCGGTGGAGGTCACGAGCAACATAGTAGTTGAGAATCTCTTCATAGACAGATGCAGACAATGAAGGGCGCAAATCGGTGGGAACATAGTGGGTAATCTCGTCCACCTTATTCTTCTGAATGAACACCCAAGCCCAGTGCTCCCACCGGCTGGAATGACGAAGAACTTTACCGCAGATCTCGGCAGCTTCTGGCCATTTGCCTAGGGATACAAGTTGTTCAATCCAGAGTTCACCAATTCGGGCCTTTTCTTGCTCGGCCGCAGGAACCTTCGGTTGGCCCGCAGTCATGACCGAGGAGCGGTCATCGGCAAAGAAGTCACCCAAACTGGACGACGGCCGGAACGACTCGCAAGTGGAGTCCATTGATTCAGAGGTCGAATCAACAGCCTCAGGATGCTCGTCGACCAAATTCCATGCTTCTTCATAGCAACCACGAGAAGTCAGCCAGGACAATCGGTCTGCGAGGCCTCTTTTTACCGCAACGACGCAGTCATACGGACTGTGAATGAAGATCTTCGCACTTGGAGCATTTGACACGTCTTGCACCTCTTTTGGAAGAGGCTCCTCGAAAGCAATTTGCTTTGAGCTAAAGGATGGAGGGACTCTGCCAGAGACCTTATCACTACTGCTCGCAGTGCTGCGAATGCTGCCACCAGAGCTGAAAAGTCGCGCTGAATACATTGTAGCATCCAACAAACCATGACCGAGGGTCCCTAGAGCACCGCGCTGTACTACTTGCCCTTCTGGTGTTTTCCACGGAGGTAAAACACTCAATTGATAGTCCGACGAGCCTAAGCCTTCAAACCGGCTGACGGAAAGCGTGTCAGCGCTAAGCTCTTCTTTGGTCTCGATGTCGATAATTCGAAGCTCGGGCTCTTGGCCTCGCTGGCGGTGATGTCGCCCATTTGTTTCCGCAGAGTCAGTCTCGGCTTCGATGTATGCGAGGACAACCAAAAGTCGTGGTGCGTATAGTGAAATGCCCGAGATTAAACAGTCTGTTCGCAATCTGCATTTGATTCCAGGTTAGCGATGGTTTACCATAGTGAAATAATAGGATTGACGTACATCGTTGCCACCTCCGCAGAGCCATATCTTTCGCCCTTTGAAGATTTGCTGGCTCGATTAGGATATACGTCGATCACCCACACAGTACCTCCCCAACCAACTACCAGTTTCTCAATCTTCTCGAGATCCCTTGTTGATAATTCCTCGTGGTGCGATCTAGTATCATTGGAATCAAACCCGTCCTCCTCACTCAGAGCGGATGGGTCAATCCACTCCGCGCGTGCTTTCCAGACACTGGCCATTTCTTCCCAGCCAGGCCCACTTGGACGATCGATGTGGCTGATCCGTTTCCATGCGAACTCCGATTCAGAGGATTCTAGATGCAAGTTTGAACGCATGATCTTGATGCCCTCCTCATTGACCCAAGTTATGTATTTTCCTGATAGAGACCAACGGATGGTACTGATGGCCCCTTCTCCAGTATGCAAAATGGTGTCCTTGCCACTATTCGAGCCAAGACCCATCGACCCTAGCCAGCTTGAAGCTGTCGCAGTGGCACCGCCCATGGTCGTAGCATTTGAACTGACGCCAACTCGGCCGCCGGTGGTGAGAATTAACTCGCCGGCGCGGCCTCCAGAGATAAATGTCCTGTCATTCTTGTAATCTGGGGAGAGTGCGACTGCTTGGACTGGACGACCAAAGTTTCGTTTGAGAATATCTTTTGGGTCAACCAATGATGATATGCAGACATTACCGTCGATAGAGGAAGATGCAATGTAGATGGAGTTAGAAGGCGTAGGCGCGATCTGTGCTTGTTGACCCGATTTCGAATGTCCACGGATACTGCCTGAACTGGTGGACGTCCGTGTTGGGGTACTCTGGCCTTCCGCAGTTTGTTTGGCGAGCGCATCGAGCTTTGAATTCGGGAGAGGAGGCGGGAAGGGCGATATAGTTATAGAGGTTACGCTTGCTGAATGCGCATGGTACACACGAAGCGGTTGGAGGAGCGGCAGCGAGAGAACATGCTTGACGGTGTTAGTTCGTCCCTGCACCGATACGCGGAAGCGAAGTGTACTTACAATGATCCCATTATGTGTTCCAACCACCTAAGCATTCGAATCAGCTAACACTTCTGTAACAATCCTCAAGAAAGCACGCACCATCTTATCCCCCGCAACCACGAAGGTGCTAGTTGCATCCCCATTGCGATATACAGATCCCATGTGCTTGGTGAGATATGCGTACTTGAGCCGAGGCTCGTCATCTTCATCTTCCGAGTAGTCTTCTTCTGTAGCTCCATCGCTTCCTTCTGAATCCTCATCACTGTCCTGATGACGTCGATCGTGTTCGACCAAGTTCGTCTCCGAAGGGGATCGGCTTCGCGCGCGAGTAATGTGCTCCGGGGTGCCTTTGTCGGCACCTCCATTCGCCGTTTTCGCGCCGGGCGCGTCCATGGCGAATCCCTCGTGGCGCCCGGAGCTCCCAGGCGGATGAGATCGAGATGCGACAAGCAGCGGGACCTGGATTGACGCTGGGACTGGCAGCTGGGGTTGGCGGAGTTCTGACTAAGCGGGGTTCCTCGGCTCTGCAGGGAACTAATGACATGGTTTGTTTTCTTCCCTTCAAAACAACCATCATGTTCGCTCGAGCCTCGCTCTGCTCCGCCTGCAAACGACCGGTGGCTTGCAGACTCGTGAAACGTCCTCATAACCAATATCTACACGCATCACCGGCATTGGAGCTTCCGCGCCGGAGAGACTTCTTCTCATCCAACGCCCACCTGTCCCAGAAGAATATCAACAAACATGACGAAGGTCTGGAAAGTGCTGAGTCGCAGAAACAACGAAAACGAGGTGGCAGATCTCCGGCGGCTCCAACATCCCTACGACGAGTTGCAGTAGAAGCGCAAAGATCAAGAGATGGGTTTCTCTCCAAAGCCCAGCTGAAAGAGCAGGGCATTTACCAGACCAAGGTGATACAGCCAGGTTACAACTATTAGATCTTGTTGACTAACATATTTCCTGTTCTATAGACAATAACCGCCTATGCTGTAGCCGAACAATTCAACGTACGCCGAGTCCGAGACATCTTACAAGAGAAAGGCTATGAGCCGGATCCGCTGGGCACTGGACTATATCCACAAGTTGTCCACGTTCAAATACCGGTTGACTCCATACGTCGAGTGGGAAACCCTTCAACAACAGATTTATCCTCTGATGAAGTTGGCGATGTCTTTGTCTTTCCGTCCGGCACAGTGGTTGCATGGTCCCTTCCGGAGGGGTTTACCTCTTTTTTAGCAACAAGAACATTGCTCCCAGCAGCCGAAGGTGCCCATGTGGACGACTTAGAAACAGAGGATCTAGAATATGTGGAGGATCCCAAACGAGAAAACAGCAGCATCAAGGGCGATACGATCATTCTCGGGACTAAACTAGGGAACGATGAGCAGGATGTTCAACTCGCAACACAACAGTCCATTGACACTGTCTTGACCAAAGTCGCATTTTCATCCGGACTTGCACGCAGTACCAAATTGGCCGTGCTCGAAAGTCTCCTATCAAATTACTTTGAATCAACTCGCACTATCCCCACACTCTTGTCACAGGGCTCCCGCTTACCATACACGCGAGATTTTATTCTCCGCAAGACCGGACAACTGCTCAGTGTGCGCGCACAACTCAATCTCTACTCCGAACTGACTGACTCCCTTCCGGACATCTTCTGGGATAGCCGGCATGAACTTGGCCTGGAAGGATACTATGAGCAAGTGGGTCGCGCGTTGGACGTCGGGATTCGCATCAAGCTACTAAATGAGAAGATGGACTACGCGCAAGAAATTGCTAGTGTTCTCCGGGAACGTCTCAGTGAGACCCATGGTCTTCGCCTCGAATGGATCATCATTCTCCTCATTGCAGTTGAAGTGGGCTTTGAAGTGCTTCGGCTCTGGAAAGAAAGGGACCACGAGCAGGAGCATGCGCGCAAGCAGGCAGCCACGGTCATTCGCGGATGATCATCTGTCAGGGATGGACACATGCTATAGACGCACCAGTGAATCAAGATACCCCTTACTTCGATCTCCTCTCCCTCGTAGTTTCCCATTTTCGCCTGACTCGTGAACTTCCCCCTTGGCCGCACATGATTGGATCAGATGATGCATTAGTCATTCATAGCGCGTCTGCCTACGCCATAAGTAACTGTTACATGGCCCCCGACCCCGACCTCGTCTTTTTCTACAGACACTTCTCGTACTTTTCCATTTTTTCCAGCTTGTTTTGAAATCCCTAACTCTTCAATCCTCAAGAAGCGCGCAGGTCGACGTTTCTATGACCAGTGATTCTGGCCATGTGGGGCTCACAGCAAGGCTGGGGACTCCCCGGCCCTCAGAAGCTCCTCAAAACAATCGGCTCGCTTTGGCTGTCCTCGTCAACAGAAGAACGTAAACCATCTCCAAAAGCCACCTCGTCATGTCCTTTGACGGAAATCAGCTGTCAAGCCAAGTATCATGGACAAGATACATGCTGCTTCAATTACCCCGGCGGCCAGATGCTGCAGACCCAGTTCTGGGATGTGGACCCCGCATTGGGCCCCGATGATTCCTGGACTATTCACGGGCTCTGGTGAGCTACTCATTCAGCAAGCATAATCATACGGTTACTGGAGACTCTAATACTCGATAGGCCTGACCATTGCAATGGTGGCTTTGACCAATTCTGCGACTCGAAACGGAAGTACAGCAATATTTCGCTCATTCTGGTAGATTCCGGTCGTGGAGATTTGCTCGAGTATATGGGCGAATACTGGAAAGATTTCCGGGGTGATGATCCTAATTTATGGCAGCACGAGTGGAACAAGCATGGCACCTGTGTCAGTACTCTTGAAACTCACTGCTATGACGATTACATCCCTCAGCAAGAAGTAGTTGACTACTTTGACAAGACTGCTGAGATCTTCAAGACTCTGCCCTCGTATGAGGTCGGTTCATCTTCCCGGCTGCTCCACCGTTCCGGCTGCATGTCGTTAGAGTGCTGACAGTCCCATAGTTTCTAGCCGCTGCTGGGATCGCGCCATCCCACAGCAAAACGTATAAGCTTGCAGATATCGAAGATGCTTTGGAGCAAGCTCACGGCGCCCCTGTATCCGTTCGTTGTCGGAACCATGCTCTGAATGAGATCTGGTACCACTTCAATATCGCAGGAAGTCTGCAAACTGGGAAATTCATTCCTGCCGGGCCAGGTTCGCTGAACCGTCGAGGCACATTACGCTTAGATCATGAGCTTAACTATGTCACAGATGGTCTCAAGTCCAACTGTCCCTCCACGGGTATTCGCTATCTGCCGAAGCGGTCGGGGAGCGAGCCCACTCAGACCACGACCCATGGATCTGCGCCAACTGCGACCGGAATCCCATTCTCCGGCAAGGGGAACCTGATCGTGTCGACGAATGGCCGAAAGCACGGCTGTCTTATTAGCTATGGAACGTGGTACACATCGGGGACGTGTGCTTCTTTCCATACGAAAGTGACAGGTTCGTTCAACATTCTAATTGCTTCTCATGGACATCAATACTAAGTTAGGCCATGCTCTAGGTGACACATTCACATTAAAGTCTAGTAAAGGCTTCTGTACCATTGTTCAGGACGTTTTCACCTGCGGGAATCATGTTGATACTGCCGCTGAATTCACGGTAAGCTTTGACTTTCACTTTTCAAATTGTAGAGACGCTAATGATCTGTCATTGAGTAGGCCAAGGATGGCAAGCTTTCTTACAATGGCAGCACAACATTCTATGCCGATAGTGCACCCAAAGGCCAGAAGCAGAGCGAAATCTTTGCCTCGCCGGGACACCCAATCGAGCTGAATATTTCCTGGAAATCGCATCACGACTCGCTTTGAACGTGCATTTTGTATAATTATTCTTCGCATGTTTTATGGGGTCCTGCAGGCGTTTGGCATTCTGACATACCTAGAACGGGTCTAGAGAGATACCTTATCGACATACCTACTTTGATTTTCAGTCCGTAGAGCATCCCATTCTGAAAGATACTAAGCCACCGGCTGTCGGGACTTCGTACCGGCATTGCCCGAATATCAATAGCCGCTAGAGTTTAGCCCCCAGCTAATCCAATATAAACTCTATAGTGGAGGCGAGTCGCGTGTACGTCACGAGTGGCGCGCAGTTCCGGACCCTGACTAAGCCAGTCTGGATGGTTGCAACGACGGCAATTCGGTAATAGCAGTGGAAATGTTCATGGATCGTTGTAGGCCTCTTGACACGCTTCGTCCTGCGATCTCCGATGTCGCGTACCGGTCGTGATGAGAACGTATTGTTTCGAGTCAACTATGCGACCCAGGTTCTGTGCATTGTGGTCGTGACGCCGCTGGTCTTTCTGCGGCTTTTGGTCCGGTGGAGGGTGTCGCGGGCAATGGGGATTGACGATGGTATGCATTCATTTGGCTTATTTTAGCTTAAGCTGGTGCTAATTGAAATGCAGCTGCATGTTTCATTGGATGGGTATGTCTTGTTCTACTTCCGACTATCCCACACGTGAGCAGTTAACTAATCCTGTCTAGCTTTTATTCATGGGATTTTGCGCAAGCGCATTGATCTGTACGTTGATTGGATTTACGTCGTGTCGAACATGAAAGGCAAGAACTAATTGGCCATGTGTATAGATGGATTTTCTGGTGGAACTGTATCACCTGCTGAGTTGACTCAAGAAGAACATGAAACATGCATCAAGGCAAGGAACTAACAAATTCGCATATACAACAATCAGTGCTAACTAACTTCCAGGTATCATATGTCACCACAAGTATCTATGCACCGACAGCGCTGTTCGTCAAGACTAGTCTGGTCTACATCCTCATCCGCGTGTTCGCCCCCTTCCATCAAGGGATGATAGCGCTATATTGTCTGCTCGGCTGTACCGTCACCTACTACATTATCATATCGTTCATCAAAATTTTCATCTGCAATCCGGTTTCCGCATACTGGACAAAATCGAAAAGACCCAACGCATCGTGTCTCGACCTGCCCGGCGTGATCATCGCAGACTCGGTCATCAGCTTTGTGACAGACGCAGCCATCTTCGTCTTTCC
The DNA here is from genome assembly GCA_037042135.1 of Penicillium sp. PG113-03A. Classification (NCBI taxonomy): domain Eukaryota; kingdom Fungi; phylum Ascomycota; class Eurotiomycetes; order Eurotiales; family Aspergillaceae; genus Penicillium; species Penicillium sp. PG113-03A. Next base: position 476,176 of record JAXQJW010000159.1, read on the forward strand.
AGTGGCCTTGACATGGTCTCTACAGATGCACATCTTGAAGAAGATCAAAGTCGTCGTTCTCCTTGGGCTCGGAAGCGTGGCAGTGGCCTTTAGCCTCTTTCGGCTTGTAGTCGGTGTCCAACAAAAGGCAGACCCGGTCGAAACAACACTATTTATGCAGTCAATACTGACAGGGTAAGTGTCTTCCTTTCCAAATCATTCTCCTCGACTTGATCTCACCAAAACTATAGAAATGCGGAATTAGGATTCGGGCTTATCTGCGGATGTCTTCCCGCCCTCAACGTTCTCAGCTCACATAGCCTCAAGCGATCATCTATCCTTCGATACTTCCGCGGGCGGAATAGTAAAGCGGAATCGTCAAGTCATATCTACGACGGATCACAAACTGGAGACCCTTTTACGCAAAGCCAGCTTAATAGTGTTGCTCGGCGAGACTCGACTTTCTCGGCGACGTCAACGGGCAATCGCGGACTGGCGGGTTTACCGGTTTCCGATAATAACGATGGAATCATCAAGATGGTTTCTTTGAATCAACATTGGGAAAATACATCTCAAGAGTATGAGCTTGATGATAGATCTTCGTGACTATGAGCTAACTTTTGATAGGACTCGAAGAGCCGAACATTCGGAAATTATATAAAAATTCCTATAATAATGATACCATGTCTAATTTTCGTTCAACTCTCTAGTCAGAATTTATGAAAATAAGGCTATACCACAAGGCTGTAGCTATGAATCAGCTCGCCTAGTCTAGGAACGTCTTCACATCTCGCTATGAACATAAGTACCCGCGGCAGCCAAAGTCGCATAATAAAGGTCTGTTTCAGCGCAGATGACCATTCGACCCTTGCCGGCAAAATTGAAGTTTGCTGAAGTAGACCCGATGTATATCTTGCCGATGAGCTTGCCTGAGGGGTTCCACACTTGAACGCCGTCACCGCATCCGGCATATACATTGCCCCAGGAGTCACAGTGAATGCCTATACACAAGTCAAATATTAGCATATGATACTGATCAACAATAAATCGGATCGAACACTCACCATCAGGGGCACCCGAGTTCACAAATGCAAAAGTTTTGCGATTCTCGAATGTGCCATCTTGCTTCACGTCAAATCGATAGCTATCATTGAAATCAGTACTTGGCATAATCCTATGAATAAGAGGCAGAGGCTGAAAGGATATTGAAACTAACATCGAAGCGGGTTGGGTAAGGTTTAGACCAAAAAAGCCATACTCGATGCCGGTATCCGTGACATATGCGTAGTCACCGTCGGGGGAGAATGTGAGACCTTATAAGAGATTAGTCAATCACGTTTTTGCGCAAGAGACTTGGTCGAATAATACCATTCGGGTGACCAAAGCCATCCGCCACGATCGTAACAGCACCAGTATCCGGATTGAATCGATAAACTTGATCCTGTAGACCGGGTGCAGGGCGGAAATCTTGCACATATCCATAGATAGTGTCGGTGAAGTAAATGTCTTTATTTTTGGGGTGAATGGCGACATCATTCAAGGAGTTAAATTGGCGACCGAAGTAATTGTTCAGGAGGACTAGAATCTGAATCAGTCGTCTTTCTCTGGTTCAAATCAGAAGTTTCCACAGACCAGTCGTGTTATATGGCTTTTGTGGGTTCATAAGCCATAAGGAAGGAGGCTTGTGATTACCCTGGCCTTCGCCGGTGAGAAGGATTTGCCCTCGGTAGTTTGTTGCTCCTATGTTAATCAACTGTCAGACCAATGACTTCCTGTCTCTGTGGAGTACGGCAAAAGTTCACCATTTGGATTGATCACCATCGGTGACGACGGAACTGTAGAAACCTTGACCTGGCCTACGGCATCACTTTTATTGGAAACGGCCGCTGCTTCTGCCAGAGAGATCTTCTCAATAATGGCGGATTTCTTGAGGCCAGTGCTGGCATTCTTAGCGCCTGCATTCTGGACAAAGAACACTTCATCTGTTCTATTGGACCTGCGTAGTATATTTGAGTGAGTACTGGATCCTCTGGTCATGTCAGAGTTGCGTACCATACGACCGCCTCATGGAATAGAGGATCTTTTGGCGAATGCGCTATTCGGGTGAGCGTTGGATTCTTCCCGATAATCTTCAAGAATTCCTCATCGTAAACATGGAATGGGCGTTGCGTCAGAGTTTTTTCGGTGTGTCCCGGGGGGACGAAAATCTATTATGAATCATATTAGCTCACTGCAAATAAGTGATGGTATATATGCCTACACTCTTTGCATTAAACTCGGTTGGTGGCTGAGTGGTGTTCAAGACGTTGAACGTTTTTTGATTGATCACTTGAGCCTGAGCAGGAATACTGCTGCACTCAACTGGAGATACCAATACTTGTCCCAGAAATCCTAGAACGACAAGCGTAATTGACGTGGGCATCTTGATCGAGAGCTGTCTTTCGCAGTGAAGTTTCGTGTATTGGGTTCAAAACCAGATCATTCACACAAAATTGCAAAGGGTGTATCAAGCTATTTGATCTTGAGGCCGTAAATTCCGAAGAACAGAGAATACTAATGGCAATGGCTTAATCGATGGCTTGATGTTATGCTTTGATGATCCTTCGGAGTTGGTCCGATCCGATCCTTGACCCCGCAAAATGAGGATAACGTCATGCAGGGTTTAGTATATCAGAACCAATCCTGCGAAATAAAAACAATGAGAATAATTACTTCGATATTTCTCTTTTTGTACCAATAATTGAATATCAGTTTATGCAAGGTAATAACCAATTAATTAATGCTGAATAAAATGAAGTCAAAGTCTTATGCTCATCTACTGGAAAAGCAGCTACACATGATCCCATTCAGATTAGCCGTAACATACAGTACACATAAAAGACTCGTGAATTAAGCCAATCCGCCTCAAAACATATCCGGTCATAAGCAAAGAAAAAAAACAAGAAGTAAAAAGACATCATCTCCCATGTACTGAGTCAGGCTACCTAAGAGCAAGCGAGTCCGAAAATAAGAATATGTCACAAAGACATCAGAAGAAAAGTGAAATACAAGGGGGCAAAATAGCAAGGCCAAAACACCACCGAGGCCCCACAGAACAGATGTGCAGAGAAAAGCAGCGCCGTTGCGGACGCCGAAGTGAGTGAATGAACGCCGTGTGTCGTGAGAATGGTACAAGCTCGTGTCATGCCGTCGTAGAAACTGTCGCGCCGTTGAAAAACCATGCCTTTTTTTTTGAAAATAGAAACATCGCCCAATGATTTAAGGATCTGCCAGGAATTCGTTCGACAGGGCATCCATTTGCTCATCCAGAGAGCCGAGAGCGGAGAAAGATTTGCTGGAAATGTCGGGGTAGATGGATGAGGCAAGGCCGAAGTCAGTTGGGTCCACGTAGGAGTAGGTGCAAGGAAGGTCGGCGTAGGTTTGCCGGGTAAGTTGGTCAAACTCTTCCTGAAGCTGCTCGGTGGAATCCTGAGACATGAACAGATCGATTTCAGAGCCAACAGAGGACTCAGCGAGAGTGGGTGCAGTGCGAGGTGATGACATCTCATAAGGAGACAGAGCCGCATCGCTGTGAAGACCTTCTTGCGAGGATGTTCCGGTAGAAGTGTTGGAGTCGAATTGCTCCATAGCTTGTGTGTACCGAGTGTGGGCCATTTGAGGAGGGGACAATGGCAAAGGAAGCATGTCATCCTCGAAAGGCTGGGGCGCAATTGAAGTTGCGGGCTGATAAGGTGACTGGATCTTCTCAACGCCAGCTCCCGGTGAAGTCGGAGGAGTGAACGAGGACATGCTGTGGGACGGAGCATAGTCCGGCGAAGTGAAAACAGGCTGGTGGAACTCCGGGCACTCGGCTTTAACAGGTGAGACAGTTTCGGGCATCTGGGCTACACGCCGACGGGTGCGGGTAGACTTTGCTTGACGGGCGTCCATGTCGGGGCGGCTCTTCTTTGGCGGGCGACCACGCTTGGTGGTCTTGGGAACGAAACCAGAGTATCCTCCAACACACATATCACGCTGACGGTGTCGAGTCAAGGCATCCTGGCGAGCGAAAGAAGCACCACAGCGGCAAATAAATGGCTTGTTGTTGGAATGGGTCTTGAGATGACGCTTCAGATCGTGGCTGCGGACAAAATCTCGGTCGCACTGATCGCAGACATATTGACGGTCATTGAGATGGGTCTGGATGTGTGATTTGATGTTTTCTTTGCGTCCGAAGCGACCATTGCAATTGTGAAATAGACAAACCCACTTGTTGTCTTTGGGATCTGGACCTGAAATGTATTTGGCAATCTCATCACTGGATACAGAGCTTTCTTTGACAGAGGCTTTTACCCGGGCATCGAGATCAAGGTCACTGACAGTTTGCGCATGCTGCTGTTCAATCGATCGGGCCATTGGCGTAGGAGAGTGGATCTGCTTTCGGGCCTTGCCCGTCGAAGGGAGGTTTGACACATGTGGCTTTTGCGGAGACACACCGCAGGAGCCGGGCGAAGGCATGGGAGCAAGTTCGGCATATGGATCACCCAGCGAGGAGCTGGCCGGCGACGGCATCTGCTGGTTCATCTGCACAGGGCTGGATTCCAACACATCGTGAAAGGACTGGGTTCTTTGCATATCACAAGTGGCTGGGGTGCGAGGAATGGAAAAGCTGTGGGACTTAGTGGGTGTTTGGTCATTGCTGTACATGGAAAAATCAAAAGAACTCTTCATAGGAGTGGGATCAGGTGTAAGGGGAGATGTGTCTTCGAGTATAGAATTAGCATGGCACCGATCAGAATAGTCAGATCAAATCTTACATGAAAAATAAGGATGGACCTTGGAAGAGATGTCTTCGGGTTGAACGGAGACTGGCTGCATTGACTGAGCAAAGGCAGCGGCTTGCTCTTTGGAGATCATGGAAGGGTTCTGCTGCACAAAGTAATTGTGCTGTCCTCGGTCCTGCTGCATGCGATGAACACTGTGCTTCATCGCAGCATTGGACTCGGTGTTGTCACTTGCGGATCTGGCAAGAGCTGGGGCAATGGGATTTGGGAAAGAGGCAGTACTGCCAGATTGTCCGTAGAGATCATCCACGCCTTCCTGGCTCCACATGGAGGCCTGTTGATATTGCGATTGCATCGGAAGGTTGGATGAGATGAAAGACTGCGGGTCTTGCATAGAAGCTGCAATCCGCTGAGCAGCCATTGATTGATGAGGGAAACCTGATTTTTGGTTAAAAAAGTCTCGAAGCTGCGCAACCTTATTTGTTGCATTTCGTCGGTCGACGCCCGCAGCTTGTGGACCAAAAGAGCCATAGTCCACAGTCTGTCCGCGGCGATGCGTTCGTCGAGGCGGAATGCCAGCCATGGTTCGTGGTTGCGTGGCTTCGAGTGGAGTTGGGTTCGAGTTTTGACGACGGTGACCGTGGGAGAGTGTCGACGAGGGGGAGATCATGGCTACCCAGCCGCTCGATTTGCACGTCCCTGTCACAGTGTTAGTCGGTGAACTTGACAACCGCGCCGAGAACAAAGAAAGAAAACGAAAAGGAAAAGTTGCTAAAGTCTCAAAGAACTAGCTTCAGATAATTGATGCGATAGTTCTCAAGAGTTCACCACCAGCCTAGATTTTGATGGTAGATGTGGTGAAAAGGGTCACACAATCCCAAGGGTTTGTGAATTGAATAATGACCACCAAGAAGGCAGGAATGAAACTCAATAAGTGTGAGAATCTGCGGAGCTTGAAGCGGGCCAGCAATTGAGCATTGACGATCTATCAATCCAGCCCACGGTTCATATCAACAAGCCGGCCGTTGGCATGGCAACGCGCCGTGCCGGGAGTCTGGGAAACCAGATTGTGACGATGATCGGCCCACACTCATCCACTAGCCTGCCTATGCTATTTCATGCTTAAGATCGCGGCCTCGCATAGAATACGGTTCTTTTTGATGCACCCTGGCATCGCTGGTCCATTATGTCTGCAAGGAACCACTGTCATTCTGCGAGGAGACAATTGCCGTTTTTGGTCTTAGTCAAGGGGGATGGCCCTCCTGTGATGGTCGCCATGGAGACCTTCCTGTTCAGGTAACATTGATGGTCGATCGATTAGATCTTGATTTGTTTCCCCAGCAGCTCCCTCTGGTGATGTGGTGAAGAACGATGTCATTATTGGTCCATGCACTTTACGATCACAATGCCAAGCTTATTTCTTATGATCTCCTTCCGCACCGGAAGATCAATATTCCGATGAAGATGAGTCATGTAGGACTTTTTTTTCTCCGAGATGCCGTCACTAGTCTCAATTTGGCTGTCCCTCCCACGTGATCCCACAACGATTTTAATCTCCAGCCGAGATCCACCCACACTGATTTCTTTCCATCTTGCAAGGTTGAGGAAGACAACTTGTCGAGGTCAGTATCAGTTTCCTGCGCTGAAAGGATATCAGCGACCAGAACCAGTGGAAGGCGCAATATTTGCTTCCCACCTGATCTGGCGTTTGAATCACTGGCGCCATTTGATTTCGAGCGATGAACTAACGCACCCCCAGGCCTTCATCAAGATGCAGATCTTCGTCAAGACCCTGACGGGGAAGACTATCACCCTTGAGGTGGAGTCCTCCGACACCATTGACAATGTCAAGTCCAAGATCCAGGGTATGAAGGATTCTTTATTTTGCAGCACCGGTGCATCATAACTAACATTTGTCCATAGACAAGGAGGGTATCCCCCCGGACCAACAGCGTCTGATCTTCGCTGGCAAGCAGCTCGAGGACGGCCGTACTCTTTCGGACTACAACATCCAGAAGGAGTCGACTCTGCACCTCGTGCTCCGCCTGCGTGGTGGTGGTAAGAAGCGCAAGAAGAAGGTGTACACCACCCCCAAGAAGATCAAGCACAAGCACAAGAAGACCAAGCTCGCCATCCTTAAGTACTACAAGGTTGACGGTGATGGCAAGATCGAGCGTCTGCGCCGCGAGTGCCCTGCTCCCGAGGTACGTTTGACCAACATCCGTTTCTATCATGTGCAGAGGCTAACACATATTTAGTGCGGTGCCGGTGTCTTCATGGCTGCCATGCACAACCGCCAGTACTGCGGCAAGTGCCACCTCACCTACGTCTTCGACGAGTCCAAATAGATGGACCCAGTCTGACCGCAGGATCCTGGGTTATCGGGTTTGAGCATGGTTGTACCAAGCAATGGCATGGAAATCTATGGGCCTGTGGTGGATGTGACGATTGATGGACACTTACTGTCACGGTAAAAAGACAATGAAAATATTTGGCATTGCCAATCTCTGCTTGTAGTTGATGTAGTTCATATTCAACAGATGCATCTGTAAACGAATGTGGAAGTAAGAAACACTATAAACAGTCTCCCAGCATCTACTACTAGAAACAAATCCCTCGCCGCAACTTCACGCGTCAAGCTTAATGACCAGCGAGTCCAGAGCGAATATTGTCATACTTGCTCTCGGGGAAATCAATAGCATTAGCCAATTGATCAAGCGCACCAATACCACCGACACGATCCACAAAATTCCCGATCAGACTACCCTCCTGTGAATTTGCAGTCCGACCTCCCCTGTCGCCGCTAGTCTCCCACCACATCCCTCCACCAAGCTGGCGCTGCTTGACAAAGTCTGCCTTTGCACGGACTGCTTCGGGATTATCATAAGAGACCATGGTGCGTGAGCCACTGTCATAGCTCCATGAAGCACCAATACTAGGATCAAAATGCTCGCCAGCCCCGGGTTGCGGCAGAACCTTATAATCCCAAACACCATTCTCCCAACTGCCGGAACCGATGCCAGAAAATGCAGAGCCCGGGCCATCGGTGTTGGCAAACGCACGTCCGTATAGAGGCATGCCAAGGATCATCTTTGAGGGCGGTACGCCACCGACGTTGATGTAATGATTCAGGGCTGCCATGGTGGAAAATGGAGTCGAGGCTTGGTTATTGTTCGACGGGAAGAGGTTGGCTTGGTGGCCAGCTCTGGCATCCCAACTGCCGGCGAAATCGTAGGCCATGAGATTGTAAAAGTCTAGCAAGGGCGTCATCTCCGATATGTGGAGGCGCTCAAAGTTGGATGGCCCTGCCGGACAGGCAATGGTCAAATGGAATTTGCGGCCTGGGCCGGCTGCTTGGTCCAAACGCTGGTACGTCCTGTTAGTGCGTTTAAGACATGCATAGAAGGGCAGGGGATTATACATTGCGACAGGCTCGCAGTAATTTGACGAGATTCTGGGCTTGGAAGTCGTCTATAAAGCACGTCAGACTCATACCAGGTCGAGTGTGGTTGTCTTGCAGGATGGGACTTACCTTGAGGATACTCCCAGTCGATATCGAGACCTGCAGGATAGTCAGTTTGTACTTGAGTGGGAAGTCTTGCAAGCATTACCATCAAAGCCTAGATCAAGAACGAGACGAGTCGCCGAGTCAGCAAACCTAGCACGTCCCTCTTCGGTACTGGCGGGACCAGCGAAGTTGGCCGAGTAGGTCCAACCACCAATGGAAAGTAACAGCTTCAACTTTCGGTTCTGCTTCTTCAGCAGGAAGAGTTGCTTGATGCATCCATAGGCATTGTTGCCGGTGTCATTCCACGAGTCTCCGGGGTAGTGCTTTTCAACATCCGACCAGCTGTCGGTGAGGTACCTACGCCGATGTTAGTGTTCTGTGGCGATATCAATTAATTGTGTAGAAAACATACACTTCCCCAGTCTCAGGGCGGACATTGGCAAAAGCATAGAGAATATGCGTCAATTTCTCCGCAGGCAGATCCTGGGGATTATAGTTGCGGCCGTAGATGGCCTGCACGTGTTGTCAATAGAAGTAAACATCAAGTGATTTCGACATGAGAATGCAACTGAGGATCAAATCACGTATCAAGAATCACATACCCAGTTGACAAAGTATGCAACAGTCTTCACTCCGGACATATTTGCTGTCGAATGGTTGGCACCCGAATGAAACGAGTATTGCACAAGAAAAGCCACAAGGACCACAAACGCAGTCAAATATACGAATGGCTTGCAACGAGACGCCACGATTTAATCGCAATACTTCAAAACTGAAGCGACTTTAACCGAATGGAGGGGTACCTGAATGTCGCAGCCTAACAGTTAGCGGAGCCAAGTACACAGATCAACTTCACCCGCCGCGCCATCATTGGCTGGACACGCCTAGTGGCTGTGTTGTGGCTGGAGATTCCCTCATACCGGATTTACTTGGATGTGATATTTTTGAAAATCAAGTGTGAATCGTACCACGGTGCAAGATCTGTTTGGAAACAGATAGTGTCGATACCATGGTCTCGGGAAGACATTTATATTGAAGAACGACGGGATAAACTCCGGACTCATGCAGCGTGACATCTCCACCTGCGCAGGGTCTCGGTGTAACCTGTAGTCATGCTGCCATGCAAACCGTGAGCATATGCTCGATTTAACACTTTCCTCTCGAGGTATGCTTCTTCATTGCCTCAAAGGATTATTGGTCATGGTGGTGGAAGAATTTAATGACCGGTGACTACTGCTAGTAAAATACTGGATGCCGGGCATCATCTCTCCATGGGCCATGGGATAGGCTAAAGTTGGGTCATAAGAGCTAAGTGTGTTTACCTTTCAACTCGGCAATCCTTGCAAGGGATCTGGGTGAGTCTGGATCGGCTTGCCGATAGGAGGAAAATCCGTAAACCTAGTAGGTCCTGGTTTGAAACCCCAAAAGAATGTTTAGATCTTGACTTTCAACCGCACGGATTAACTCGAGGAGAATTGTTTCATTACGATGTATAGCAGGTCAGACGAGACAGCTTACTTTTGGCCTCGGGTCTAAAGTTCCGAAATCAACACTTGACTACTCATAACCTTGGAAAGATCTCGGCATGATCAATGATCGCTCCCTCAAAGCTTGTATGGCTAGAATATATTCAGAAAGGTTACAGCAGTGGTTAAATCTAGATGCAACTCAAGAGAGAAAGAGTATGCGAGCAGATCAATATCTGGTCTAGTACATTCCGCAAAGGATGGATGACTTGTATTAAGGTTTATAGAAGTAGAAGTCGAAGAAATATTCCGCCTGACGATGGAAAAAGCAATGGACATTGCAGTGCAGATGACCTTTGTCGGAGCACCAGCACAGCATTACCGAGTACCAAAATAATGAGGTACAAAATCTAGTCTCATTGGAGAATTAAAACCTATGTGCCCCTACTTAAAAATACCAATATCGCGATCCGTAGAGAGAGCCCTTGTAGTACCACAGACACGCGAGACTCGACACATGGCAACTCGCATGACAACCGAGGCACTCAACATTCACCAGGCCGAGAAAACCAATAAAAATTATTACCAAATTTCCATCAAAAGGGTCCACTAGAGTCGATAGGATCCCAGATAAACCGTTAGTAAATGCCGATCGCCGAGCCCAACCTAAGGCAGCTGAAAACATCTCCATCAGGGAAATCATCAACTCCACCAAGTGACGATAGAGGTATAAGGTTAATTTCCAAAAGAAATGATCTCTTCTCCTGAAAAATCAGGGTTTTCATCACCCGGACCAACCTCAGCTGAACTCAAGCCAGCAGATGCCCGATCTGACCACCGATTGGCATAGCGCTTGCGGGCTAACGCCTTAGCCCCGGATCCACCAGATCCAAGCCGTCTTGGATTCCCACTACCAATCGTCATACCCGATCATTTCCAGAGACCAAAATCCAAAATCAAGCATGTGGGGGAGGTCCAGCGTGTGAAAACGTCTAGATACCCGCTATGCAAGGCTCACACCGCAAGAACTGTCGGAAATACATTCCGGCATTCAGGCACGGTGGAGCTCTCTAACTGATGGAAGTGCCGTGTGCTCATGCAGTATGGGGTCCACGTCTTTAATCTCTCTGGTTGTTTCAGCTGGCATCTCTGCCTCGAGTCCCAGGTGTCTGGTTCCCTATCTGTCGGAAGTATCCAATGGAGTGGTTTGGTTCGGCGTTGGAACTTCCTTGCTGAAGCTATGAATCCCTGCCGTGTTTCATCGGTGCATTAATTTTTTCCTTGGTTCCTTTCCATTTGACATATTATTTTCTTTTTTTTTTTTTTTTTTTCTTTTTCATTAGTACCTTCGCCAGCCCGTTGGGAATGCATATCTATGCAGGGTACTCCGTACACGTATGCCTTTTTCCAACGGTGGAGATGATCAGCTTATTCATTTCTTCCATTCTGGACTCTATGCATCTACCACTCCACCAATAGCTGAGATAAGACTTGAATGTCTCATTACGAGGTCTGTGTTCATAGTATGTCGTCAATGCTTTCCTCGCCAGGAGGATTCGATGCAATCGTCCTAAAACATCTAATGCATACATCACAAACACTTCCAAGTTTCCACACGTCCGTCATGACGGCATTGTAAATGCAACAAGAACAAAACAACAGAACATAGACCGAAAAAAAGGTATACAAATATTCCCAGTAAAACAAGAGGGATATCGTTCGCCATGCAATCAACAAAAATCAAGACGTGCCTTATTTTCTTTCATGAGTTTCTCATCCCTTCCATAGGGGACTGGTGACCTGCGCCGTGCCCGCCGAGAAAGGCGTAAAAATATAAAAAATTAAGAGAAAAAAAAAGGCCCGTCCATGCTCGACATGTCGATCACAACGGCCCCGTTACCGCGCCTGAATCCAGCGCCGCATCGTTTCCAAAGAAGGATCGTCGTCAAGCCAATGACCTGCCCGCAGGTCGGCAGCTCGGAGGTCAGCGACCACATGCTGGTCGGTGACGCGCGCCAGTTCTTGTCGAAGCATGGCGTGCGCATCTTTCAAGGCGGCCGCATGCTGTGGGCCTGGTCGTTGGCCACAAAGAGTATTTGTTCGGGCCATGGCCCATCGACGTGCGGCCGCAGCGCGTAGATAGATCTTGTGTGCTTGGAAGCGGCGAGCGCTGCTATCAATGATGACTCTATGTAAAGGGATCTAGTCAGAGAAGGTATCCCGCATGTCATCATGTCGCGAGGTGATGCGATACCGTTGTAGTTCTGCCTTTTCGGTTTCGGCATTGCCGTGCCCGGTCACCGGGCATGGATGGTAATTGGTAGTCATGAGGTTCTGTGCAGCTGCCAGGCATTCCCGAAGAACGACAAAACCTTCTTCGTGGTAATCCTCTGGAGACACATCGACATTCTGTTGAGGGATATGTAGCAACAGGGTCCGGTAGTCGTTGATGAGCTCGGCCATCCGCACCGCGCGGGCCTGATTGACTGTTGATTTATTAGCATCGTGATCTAGACGATCAATTGGGCCGATAGGGTCTGTTCTCACGTCCGTCTGCCATCGAGGAGGAGCTCGTCAGGAAATATTATAAGAATAACAAATGTAGAGAGAATGCGGCCCAAAAAGAAAGTTCAAATGACATCAATACCCCCGCGTAAACATCAATTGAAAAGGAAAGGGCAGGTGAAGGGTTCGATATCTGGAGGGAAAAGAGACACGACGAGATATGAGATCTTTATAAGCTGGAAACAAGACTGGAGCGCCGAATATCCCCATAACCCCATACATGACAGGTGCTTCTCAAACGGGTCGAGCTACTGCCAAAAAGCAAAAAAGGAAATTAATCCCAGAAATCCACCTCACCCATCATAGACAAAAAAGAGCAAATCTGGATCCATGGCAGCGGAGACGAACGTCAGGAGGATCATCGATGGGCAGTCCCGTCTGCACCAATAGACGGTGAAGACGGCAGACCAAGCACAGCTGGATGCAATGCGAGAGTGGATCGGGCCACACTATAGCTCCCGAGAAAACCGTCAACGGGAACCAGGGCCTCCCCTGTTCAAGAAGTGGAGTCGCATTGAATAGAATGGCGGCAGTCCCGAAAATGGGGAGAGGTCCATCGTGGAATTCGAGGACGAACCGGACCAGAGTGGGCCTTTCATACTGCGATTAGGTTCCTGTGCGCCGATTTGGTGGGGATCGGTGAAGGGAGACAAGCCAGTTCATGGCCATGATTGGATGTCAGACGAGTGGAGTGTTGACTCGTGGGACCCCTGTCACAAACCAGGACCTGCAGACGCGAGATCAGTGGCGATTGCTTGGAGTGGACTGAAAATCCTGGTGTCTAGGCTCGCCAAGGGTGGACATCATAGCAAATAAAGAGCCCTGGGGAAGAAGGACCTGTTGGGGCCGATCAACCTGAGAGCTGAGGAGTCTATCAATTCGAATAGTTCGAATACTTTGCAGCCACGACCACTCAGCCACTTGTGGCGTCCTTCACCACAGCTGAATCGATGCATAGGCCTGATTCTCCTTGCCTGGTTAGATTGTTGGATACATGGATGCGCTGTGATCCATCTCGCGGTGGCAACAATTGGACTTTTCTCCCTGTGCTGAGGTGATCCCTAACCCCGGGGTCTTGCGTTGCTGTGTCGTGGTATTGTTGCACTATTGCATGGCATGAAACACTGTCGAAACCCAAGCCTTGCAGAATTCAATCGAGTTGTCATTCATCGTTCTTTCTAAAAAAAAAATTTCACACATAACCCTGTTCGAGTTACCCTTCCATTCTGCAGGTCAGAGCCCGCTTAGTCCTTCTCTGCAATGGCCTGCAGCCGTTCGTCAATCTCCTCCTCTGTCAGAGCCCGGAACCCTGTCGTGGTGCCCTTGCCGTCGGCTCGCGGACCACCCACAATTCCAATCTCCAACTCATGTTTCTTGAAATCCACACTCAGCACGTTGCTCAAGGCGGCAATCCCGAGCTCCACAACCTCTTCCCAGTTGCCAGGCGCGGCGTCCTTGTTCTTCAACTTCTTCTCCAGATGATTCAGCGCCTCCTGCTGCTTGGGTCCCGCGGCCGTCGCCTTGTATCCGACATAGTAACCCGCCGGATCACACTTGTAGAGCTGCGGGCCCTTCTCATCATCCACCGAGATCAGGGTTGTTGCCACGCCAAGTGGCCGCATATAGGCCTATGCATGCAAAATCATGGTCAGTAATTGTGAACTTGCAGGGCTGCTCTCAACTGCAATAAAAAAAAAGGATAGGCACCCACCCGTTGTGTGTAGACCTGGTTGATATTCGCCAATCTCTTCGCCAGGACGTCGCACGGCATCTCGTATCCAAACTTGTACCGGAATTCAGCAGCCTCTCCACGGGCCCGGTCGACCGAGGCTCGCGCATCGGCTATCGAGCCGGTCATCACGCAGCCGACGGAAGGCGAGATTCTGAACACATGTGAAACGGAGGACGGGTCGATCAGTTTATCCTGGGTGATAGCGTGAGATCAATATGACACCGCAAGTCGGGGACACAATGCTTACGGCAACTTTTTTCTGGGAGAGCACCACGGCGCAGTCCTTCCCGCGGACACCGATGGCGGTGATGTTGGCGGAGGTGATGGCCTTGAAAGCATATTCTGGCGGGTGAATGGTCAGTTATGACAGAGGGATTCAGCGACCAGCGTGGACTCTGGCGCTGGCCTTTCTGTGTATGGATGACGCACCAACTTGGTACAATCGACCCTGGTCGGAGAAGATGGTAATATGTCTATCGTATCCTGCTGCGGAGAAGATGAGGGTCAGCTGGGACTGAGAGTATGGGGCTGGTTGGGCCAGCAGGCGCATTCGGTAAGCTTACCAGACATTATGACGGATAATAAATTGTTCTCGCGGACGATTAGACGAGATGGGGATCCGGAATGGGAAGCAGAAGGCCAAAGGTGGATGGGGAGGAATCGGTAGTGACGCGTGCCAGCGATGCCTAAGCTCGAGCAGCTCAACTTGAGCTTCTCACCGCCTTGCCATCTATGACCTTCCACTTTTTGAATGCAATGACTAAATGAGACAACTCGAAAATCAAACAATCTATTAGACTTGACTGAATATAATTTTTGTTGAACCCCTATCACCCTTGCCGTTGTCGAATTCGTCGCCTATAAGGTCTAGAATTACAAGAATTACATGCCAATGGCATGACGAGTCCAATTCAAGAAGACACACTTCATGCATGCTATAGAGGTATCTAATGCGATTCATAATAAATCTCAAAAGCTTAGTCACTGTCGCTCTCGCTGCTGCTCGAAATCTCAATCTTTGCAGTCCTGAGCTTCCGCTTCTGCTTCTTCTTGTTCTTGGGAGGAGGTTTGCTGGGCTGAACAGGCTCAACTGCGTCGGTGGATACAGCATCCTTTTTCTTTGTTGGAGAGGTCGAGCTCTGTGCGACTTGTTTGGCTTTGCGAGTAGATGCTTTGCTATCGTTGTCGCTATCACTGCTCGACGATTCACTGGAACTGGTGTCGCTGCTGGTGTCTGTTGTGGACTTGTTCGGTGCCACTTTGCTTGCAGGTGTCTTGTCCTCGTCACTATCACTGCTGCTGTCGCTGTCACCGTCACTGGAGCTGCCACTGGAACTGGTGCTTTCACTGTCGCTGGAAGACTCGCTCTCACTGCTGCTCGAAATATCGACGACAGCTGTCCGATTCTTCCTCTTCTTGTTCTGGGCCTGCTCACTCTCTTTCTTCGGCTGCTCGACAACGAACAATTTCTCTGCAACGGCAAAGAAGACCAATTCTGCCCGGTGCCTCTTTCGAAGACGTTTCTGCGTATCGGCATCGAAAGATTCCACAATCTCAGGGTCATTCAGCTCTCCAACGTCGCCAGAAGACAGGGTTTTCCGGAATGCATCCACAGCGTTTTGGTACTCGGAGCCTGCACCTTCGTCGACATCTGCATTTTCCCCCGCTGCCTTCTTTTCAACAGCCATATCCTCTTTGATGACCTCCGCAGCAGCTTCACTTAGCCGGCTCTTCGCTGCATCACCCTTCAACCCTTGTAGATACGTCATAAGTGCGGCGTTGTACTGAGTAGGAACAAGCTCAAGGGAATATAGGTGCTTGAAGAGATTCGTCTCGCGATTTTTCTGAAACTTCCACGTATCGCGGGCACCGTAATAGTGGCTCAGGTACGATAGAATGGGCGTCTCATGGATATGCGCCGCCGGAGTCGACGCAGTGCCATTCTTTTCCCTGTCCTTCCGCTCCTTCTTCTTCTCGCGCTTCCGCTTCTTCATCTCCTCAATCGATTTATCATCAGACTTAGGCTCGGAGTCTTCAGCAGTCACGGTTTCACTGCTATCGCCCTCGTCGTCGGCTTCGGCATCGCTGTCACTCGAGCCATCACCATCTTTGCTCTTAGTCCCAGGACCGAAAGAAACTCGTTTCTTCTTTTTCTTTTCTGTGCCGTCCTCCTTGTCTTTTTTATGTCCGTCTTTGTCACTGTCGTGTCGTCGCTTTTTCTTCTGTGAAACTTCTTCGCCGTCGGTCTGTTCGCTTGGATTTTTGCGCTTTTTCTTGTCCTTCGACTCGCTCTTTTCGCTTTTCGTGGAGGGTGCTGTTTCCTCTGCCATTGATGTGTCCTCATCGTTTGTATCTTTGGCGTACTTGAGCTTCAATCCGAGCTTCTTCCACGCTGGAACATGCTGCTGCGCCGGCCCGGCGTCTTTCGCCATGGCGATTGCGGAGGGGGTTTTCAACAAAAAGAAAATGGAAAATTATGTGCGAGTAAATCAAAGAAATCAATCGAATTTCAGCCCTTTCTCATTCACCCAAGGCCAATGAAAAAAAAATTTCGATGCAACTCATGCAGTGTCGAAGGGCGGAATCGAACTTTTTTTTCTGCCGTGCAGACTCCACGTGAGGCGGTCTTGATAAGGCAGATTGTGCATGAGATACAGTCATGTCAGTCATGTCGGGAATACTTTTCTGGCGCTTCGATTGAAGAATTTATGTGTATATGATCAACTTATACAAGAGCTTTGAAGGAAAATGACCTTTATACGAAGGACATGTGCAACTACTTGGATTTTCCTCTCCCGCCGACTATCTATAGCAGGTGGCGAACTGTTTCTCGAACTTATTCGGAGAAAAGACATTGCAATCATGGATCGTTTCGCATTACTAGCAGCTTCCTCAGGGCTGTGTTTAATTGTATATCCAATGGCTAGAACCGTGGTCACATATCACATACTAGACCGCGGCATTGGAAGCGGTAGCATGACTCTGCTCAGGAGGAACATCTTTGCGCTCTCTACGCATTTCCTTCGATGTGCCTGGTTCTCTGCCCGAATGACCTTCCGGATTCCTGCGCTTTGCCTTATCTTTTTCCCTGGAAGCGGCGCCACTCGTTGTCTTCCGGCGATGAGGCTTGTAGACATCGTTAAAGTTCATCACAACACCCAGGAAACGCATGTCAAGGTCTGGCTGATACGCGAGGTCGCCGAGGAGACCGTTCAAACGTGACTTGAAATCAGCAGAAAGATCCCGCAGCCGTAAACGCAAGGATGCAAGTATTTGTTCATCTCCATTGGTGTCTTTACTCATCGAGAATGAGGCTAGGCCATCGGGACCGGAGCTAGTGGGTCTCATATCGGGTGTGGAAGCCATGGAAGTACCACCGCGACTGTTGGTTCGGCGAGGGAAGAGATCACGATCCGTGACACCCCACTGTCCCTCGGCGGTGCGAGTCTCGATTTTGGCCTTGAATTCCTGGCCGCGTGTGAATTCGGCAACGTAGAATGAGTAAAGTCCTTCCACTGCATCCTTGTAGGAAAGCATGACTTTGAGGATTTGATGAAGCTGGCTGAGGAAGCTTTCTTCGGGTTGTCTGGCGGAGGTGGAGGTAGAGGCGCCGTAGCGTGAAGAGTTAGTTGAGCCAAGTAATCCCTTGTGGGTAATGGCATCGAGGTATCTCGTGTGGGCTTCAATTAGATCGTCGAGGGTGCAATCCGGCTTGGCAATGGCCGCCTGTAGCTGGTCCCAACTGGATTCGATCACTTCGAACAAGATGTAGTACTGGAGCTGGCAGATGAAGTGAATCATTTCAGCAATAACGCATCGTGCGCGCTTCCAGTCTCCCTCATCTACGTTTTTCAAAACTCCTCTTGCACCAGTCATGCACCGACGCCATGTGCTGTTCAAAGCAAATTCGACCCTCTTCACACGCCAGAGGAAGTTGAAGACCTTCAAATATTGCCTTGAGCCCCAGGGAGTGATGACTACATCAACCGGAGCATCGATCTTGTACTCAAGGGTGAAACAATCCCAGCCAATATCCCCGTGGCTGAGTTCAAGCATGCGTGCATCTAACCGGCGAAGGACTTCGTGGGAATCATACTGCGCATTTGAAGCGCGGATTGCATGCTCCAGCTGCGCCGTGAGGGTATGCCGGTACTGCGAGTTGGCTGGTCTGTCCAAGTTCGAAGCAAGTGATTCCATCAACAAAGCAATAAAATCACCTTGTCCCAACAGAAGATACTTCTTTAGTGCTCGGAGATGGTCAAAGAGCTTGAATTTATGATCCATGAGATGGATCAGTCGCGCCATTGTAGCTTTGTAAGCCTCGTCGATAGAGGTCTCCAGAGTCGCCGTATCCCCATATCGCAGCTCCTTCGAGGCTTCTTTTGAATATGCCTCCACCCATGCAGAGTCGCCGCAGCCAGTCCGAATAAAATTCAAGGACTTTCCGATTAGAAAAACCTTCTTCGCAAAGTCCTGCGTGATGATGGAAGGCACCATGTCATCATCCAGTTTGTATTTGTCTTCCCAAACGCTCGTAGCGATGTTTCGTGGGTCAGTACTGGGGCGAAACTCCGGCTCTGCGACGAAAAATTCCTTGTATGGATCCGAAAGCTCGCCATCGTAGATCCATGACCGCATCATATCGTAGAATGGACGAGTGACATGAGTTAAGAGTTTTTCAGCAAAGGCACACACAAAAGGATCTCCGTGTGACGAGGAGAATCCATGAATCAGAGTAATTATTTGACCTC
Organism: Penicillium sp. PG113-03A; assembly: GCA_037042135.1. Lineage (NCBI taxonomy): Eukaryota > Fungi > Ascomycota > Eurotiomycetes > Eurotiales > Aspergillaceae > Penicillium > Penicillium sp. PG113-03A. The sequence goes on from JAXQJW010000159.1 coordinate 494,940, forward strand.
CTTTCTTGTCTTTACTCGATGTCAGTGGGAGGTTTACCACAGGCGGGTCAAGAACACTTACCTCGAGCTTCTTCAATAATCAGGCTCATCAGCCTGAGAGCCATCGTTGCATCCCTTGTCCACACCATGCAGCGTTTCAGAGTAACACTGCCCTTCCGAATATCTTTGGGTTGACTTGCCTCCCCAATGACAGACAAGGCCTGTCGAGTCTCCGCCTCGAGGGTCGCAACTAGGCCGAGATAGGAACGTAGCTCATTCGCAATGGCAGCCCGTAAGCTCTGATTGACAAGTCCACCTGCCTCGGTCTCCACAAATGCAGAGAGCTCTTTATAGAGTAAACACGGCTCTGCTAACGAATGAAGGAGGGAAATAATCGGCGAAGGCAATTCGGCTGGTAATTTCAAGACAGATGCCGATTGAAACTGAAGTTTTGACGAGGACAGTCCCTGCAGATTGAAAGGCAAATCCCGAAGCAGCCCACGCTCGATAGACTCAGCCGACTGAGCATGAACCATGGGAACTGCAGTGGTCGGCCGTGAAGATGGCACGTAAGTCCGCTCATCGGCAAAACGATCACTAACGCCGGTTTCGTAGTTACTGACGCGAATAATCCGGTCATCATGCACCTTTTCGGGGGAGGCCCGGCCACCCTGCTCCACGTCATCACGTTCCCAATCTCGACGCAAAGAGCTTTGTCGCTCCGGGCGTGCAGACAGTGGCCTCTTCTGTTGCGACGCAGAGGAGCTCACAGCAGGACCATCATCGTCCTCCGACGCAGTTCCCCTTCTGGGACGCGAAGCAGTCCGTCCAAGAACATTCTGCAAGTTCCCGTCATCCATCAACGGGCTGCGACTCCTCTCACGATTGCCGCCGACCTCAGGTTGTTCATCATTCTCGGACAATATGTAGAGCAGATACAAGATAGCCCACTTCTGAGAAAGCACAGGCTGCATCAGAAGCTTGGAATAGTCATTTGAAAACTTCATCGCCAATTCCGGGCTCTCATGTTCTCGCAGAAGCTTGCTCTTAATCAAGTCCGCCGAATGATTGATATCCTCCGGTCGCGCCATGCTCCCACGAACTGCTGGCGAATTAGGGTCGGCGACAGAATAAGAGTCCAAGATACGCCAGGCACGCTCGAGCGCAGCATTGTGGCGCTGTTCCTCGGCGGCAGCAAGTGCATCTTCAGGGTCGGAGAAGTCGTCATTATCTTGAATCGCGGAGATGGGGAGGGCGGGGGTTAAACTGTCGACTAGTTGGGAGAGAGCATCATCAATGCGGCGTGGACGTTCATGTTTCCGGGTCGGGGCTGACATGATCTTGCCCTGCCCTGCTTCGGGCGAAATCGCAGGCGGTTGGTCCTTGGGAAGAAGGTGTTTGGTGGGTTGTTGAATTGAAGATGTTGGGCTCAAGAAGACCGATTGGGCGATGCAGGATTGGTGAAGGGACGCGCGCGTCCTTCCTGTGACTCAATGAAAGCGATGCTTCACGGAAATGTCTGGCATCGAGTCGTCCGGGAGTCGTAAATCATTGTTCAGACGCTGTTCAAGCGTTCGCCGAGAGTTCGTGTTTTCGGTGTTTGGGCTGTTTGGCAGCGGCGCGTCTCTTATCGCTTATCGATTACAACTACAGTACATACTCCGTACTCTCAAGTATAATCCAGTCTATCTGCAAATCGCGAGCGACATTCAATTCAATTGATCGAGTATCCTTTTGCGAAGGAACTATTCAGACAATAAAGCACAAAGCCACCCAGACGCCGCCCAGAGACCGTGTATCAAACACATTCAAGCAACCCGGATCGAAGAGAAAACACATGCACCCACGGGTCCTCCAAGTATTAGACAAGCGAAAAAGAAAGTTAATGATAATCTCTCGGGGCCATCGGGAGAGAAGGAATTAGAAAGAGCCCAGAAGACAGGTCGGGAGAAAAAGTACAACGAGGCACACGGGAGAAGAGAGCATAAAGAGCCATGGGAAAGCAGAAACAAACTTGAAGCAGCCATAAGCATCACGTACGCCAAGTTGACGCGCCCCAAAATACTTGAAAGAAATTCATCCGTTTCAGACCATCGGAATTCAGACCGTCCAATTTTTGAGTCGTGTGGATCATAAACACCTGTCCATGCCAAAGCTTCGGCGGGAAGGCCGAAGGAAAAGAGATGTTGGGAGAAGTAGAGGACGACCAGGGAAAGAAAGCAACCCGCCGAGTCTAAGCAAAAGGCTTAATATCGGTTTGTATACGGTCAAGCAACAACAGACAGTACTCGATTGAAGTGCGACCTTCTACCGACGCATTCCCTGGGCGGGAATGGGAGCACCCGGTTGCATGCCCATATTATTGGGCATATTATAGCCATGGGGGTCAAATCCAGCCGACATGCCGTTCATCATCAATGGGCCCAGACCTTGGGCCTGTGAGACAGGGCAGTCTTTATGGGCCAGCAACAAGGTCTTTAAGTTGACAATCTCCTCGCGGAGCTGGGTCACCGTGGCTGTTAGAGCATCATTCTCGGTGGTGAAGAGCTCAACCTTAGCCTGTAGGTTGGCCAACCATTGCTTCTTGCGTTGGCGACACTTCAAAGCAGCAACACTGAAGCAAGCAGTTAGCATCGACGCTTCGGGGAATTCCAAGATAAGATCAACATACCGGTTGCGTTCCAAGAAGTTGCGTCGCTTCTCCTCGTCAGTCATCTTTTTAGGATCGCCTGAGAACTTCTTCAAGTCTTCATCGTCAGACTCCATGTCAGATGGTGACTCCATGCTAGTCTTGGCCTTCTTATTGGGACCCTTGCCGATATCATCTGCCTTGCGTCGGTTGTTGGCAGCGGAGTTGGCCTTGGGGGCATTCTTTTTGCCTTTGCCCTTGGGGGCAGGCTTTGCAGGTTCCTGGTCAGAAGCATCACCGCTCAATTCACGACCACTGGTACCGTTCGTATTCTGCGAGACACGCCGAGCGGCAGCAGCACGAGACTCGTTTTGCATAGCAGAGGCCTGATTCATTTGCATATTATTAGCCTGGCCACCCTTGGCTAGCATGAACAGCCCGTTGGCGGCGTCGGCGGCATCGTGTTGGGTAAAGTCTGTAGCGGCCTGGGCACCTTTGGCGTCCATATTTGGTTTCGAGGCGGTTTGTTCTTGCTGGTTACCGTCAGAGCCGTTCGGATTGTTCTTCTTGGCGGCCATTGCAGTGCGGTGGAATTCGATCGTGGACGGGGTCGCGCCACCACCCTGCAGTTGTTGCATAAGAGCCTGAGAGTTCGGGCTGGGCGCCGGGAACATAGAGCCCCCGCCGCCAGGGGTCAATCCAGTCCGGAGAGAGGATTCGTTGGGAGTAGGAAAACCTCTGCCGATGCTGTCAAAATAGTCATTGGAGCCGGTAGGTCCAGGTAGCATTGCCGGGCTCAGTGGCCCTGAGCGCAAAGAGTTGGTCCAGTTATAAGCGCTGCCTGAATTGGCGCCAGGTAGGGCAGGCGAGGTGAGAGAAGCGACAGGCGGCAGCAGCGACTTTCCGGGGGTGTCGCCCGAATTCCCACCAAATGACTGCTCAAACGGGTTCGGCTCCAACGAGAAGTTGTTATGCACCGAACTGAAATAGTCCGGAGTATCGCTAGCCGTGGTCGCAGCAGGTCGAGGAGGCGGCGCCAGGGAGGTCTGGCCGTCTGCGTTTTGTTTCTGGTCCTGAGAGTCCGAGGACGCGACCTGCGAGTCTGTCGGGATCGAGTTAGCTTTCACGCGTCGAGGCAGATTTGACAATGCGATGGCGCAAAGGTACCAGAAGCGATGTGAGAACGAGGGCCGGTCATGTTGGGAGGTTGATCGATGACGCCAGGTGTGAGATCATCGCAACGGCAGAGGGGAGGGGGCTTGAGTTAAAGTATGGGGATGCCCAGGTGGCGTATTACCAAGCCAAACCCCAAATATAAGAATTGAAAAAGAAAACGAAAAATTTTCTTTCTCTCAACTCCCACGAAATATTGGGGGTAGGAAAGGATTTTGAAAAATGAAAAATAGGAAGTAAAACAATATTGGGGAAAAGGTTGAATCGGGAAAAAACAAATATGGGACAAGGGGTGATGAAGCAAAAGGGACGGGATCATAGCAGGCGCGTGTTGGTATCCAACGAACCTTCTTTCTGGGACATTTGTTTCGAGTCCATGGAGGGTAGAGAATTCGAAATAGTTGACACGCTTGGAGCGACTACGGCAGACATCGCCTCACAGTTCAGTGGCAAGCGCACAACTCAAGAACAATAGAGCCTGCGAGTGGCTTGCAGTGATGGACCCGAGGGAAGGTGAGAAGGAGAAAAGTGACGTAGAGGGGATGACGACAATTTTAGGGGAGAGAAAACATTAAGTAACGCACGGGGGAAAGGGAAACTCTTCGGGTCGGTGTATTGTGACAGTATTGTGCACGCGAGCAGGGCGTGCGGTCCCCTTGTTGGAGACCGCCTATGGTATTGTATGGTAAATGTAACTTCGATGGGTGGCCGATTGCAGTCTTCCAATCAGGAAAAACAAGATCTTCGATAAGGAGGGGAGTCCAACATTGGACATTGCTCTACTCCCTACAAAAGCAGTGCCTTTCGAGAGCGATTCGGAAATGAAGAAACGTCCATCTAACTGGTTTTTTCTCTCCCATTCACTTCCGTAAATACAGAAACATCTCCACCGTGAACCAATCCCTATCGCACGACCTCTCGCATGTTACGATGCTCGTTGAACCTGGAGAGATGAAGTGGGGCCCTTGTATCGAATCGCGACCAATCGCGGCGCGATCCTCGTACAGCGGAGACTCGTCTTTCCGACCACATTCGGTCACTCGCGCTGGCCTGGCTTGAAAATTTTTCTCTCAATCCAACTGGAGTAGTAGGATGACTGACCATACCTACAGGTAAGATACATAGAAAAAAATAGTCGTAGAGTTAATATAGAAAAGAATACAGTAAGAAAGGCTCTATCCCATGTCCAATGTAGGTACTACTGTGTCTCGCAAGGATGGATGATTTCACGATGACGACGACAGGAATCCGGCTCTTGGTCCAGCCCGGTGGGTCGAGGGGCTGGAATGCGCGGTGTGCGTCTGTTTCGGGAAAATGACGCAATTCACGTGCGACCAGACAGTCCGATTCCAGTCTGAATACTACGCCGATGGACGTAGAGCAAGTACTGACGGTTCGTCTTGTCAACGGTCACCGTCGACGGAAATGATGAACTATATAGTTCAAGGCTTCAAGTTGAGTGTCCTTCATACTCAGTTTTTACATTACTGATTTACAATGCCTAGTGTGTTGACTTACTGATGAACTCTACCACATAGTGATACCTACTGTGAAATAGAATTGTGACCTGGTCGTGTTGATTCTTGACAACCCCTCGATCACAATAGTCAGTGTGGGGGAAGTGGGACTGCCTGTCTTATACTTCAACCGGCTACACATACATCGAGCATAAGGTTGCGCCAAAATGTCGGGATCGATAAGCTACGGACCTGTGCCCCCACATTCTTGGCCTGTCAATCCAGATATACTTTGGTCGTGTCGATCGATGTTTGATTCCCGAGTAAGATTTCGATGCGGTAAAGCTCATCTCCGATGTAGCCAATGGTCACTTGTGAGTCACTATCAAGCTCCGAGTATATCAATGTAGTCTGAAAATCCCAAGAACGCACTGGCTGGAGCGAGGACGATTAAGTCGCTCTGTGTCGATTGAGGGACTGGGTACTCATACCATGTACACGCCCGCACACGCGCAGGGGTCAATTATTAGCCTCCAACGCAAGCATGCAGCAACAATAGGCACTCCAGTCTGTGGGTCGATTGCACAAGGCCATTTGTCGACCAGTCCGCAGGTGGAGCGGCTCATTTCAAAATCATACTGATGGGGAGGTCGGACACCAGAAAATCTCAATGAAACAGCCGCAGAGAATATTCAAGCCGAGTTCCAGGCAAGTCAAGACATCATTGAGCAGGAGACCGGGCCTTTGTACCTGACCACGGACTGTGGATGCCATCGGGGAAAGTCTAATCCCGGCAGCCCAAAATAGGAGGTACATAACAAATTTCAAATTCAATAATCGATCGAGCTAATGCATGAAGATCAGCCAAGCTCTGTGATCTTCCGGGTTAGGGGGTTGAACTTTCACCTCTGCAGTTACTCCACCCTATGATCTGTTGGATTGGATTTAAAATGTAACGCATCGAGCAATTTCCCTTGTCGGCTTATGCATGTCATTGTCACTACATAAATGCCGGTCTCGCTGGAGCACATTCTGGAAATACGCATTTCCACTGTAGGTAGATGACACATCTGGCCCATCATTGGATTGTATATCACAAGGGACACCAAGTCCGAAACGATGCTGCGCTGGGACTTCGCATTTGAACTTGTCCTGTAAACTGTGCACCGATTCTTGGTCGTTTTCAGATCGCCTTGTGTGAAAGTCATATGCAATGTTATGTACTTCGAATTGAAATTTGAAATTGAAGAAATAACACCGAACAGATTCTCTTTGGAGGCCTTGAAGGCGTGTCGAACCTTCTCGCAGAATGCATTGCCCAGGTGGCTGCATTGGATTAGTCGAGCAATTGACTCGTCATCTGATTCACGTTGTTTTTCTGCAGGGGCCGAGTTTGTCAAGGTACGGTTCTGTTGGGTCCACCTTCCCAAGGTTCCTTGAATCCGTGTTTCGATCGGGGCGCGATCACCTCACTTGCTGTCATTTGTTTTTGCGGTTTTGGTGGTTTTTTGATAGAGAAGGTGGTCATGTTTCGCGCTCGTCCTTGCGGCTTTGGGAACAGACAATCCTGCATGCCATGGGGAACAGGAAATGTATGTATATATATATATATATATATATATTAATGGGGAAAAACCTGCTTAATCTAACTCAGCCAACTACTTGAATATGGATACAATGGCGTATGGAGTATCCGGTTGGGCATTCCGGTAAGGCACGACACTGGTCAGTTCCTGCGAGTGTATAGATCTGCCACAGTAATTGAGCTGGAGGGACCGACCTTTACACAGTACGTGGTAGCCTTGAAGTGGCGTTAAGAAAACCCCAGAATCACATTGCGGCAGCCTAGACCAAGAAAATGAGTTAAGTGGAAATTTTAAGCACCATTATTGAAATAAAAGATAGGATAAAAGTCAAGTTCTTACACCCTTGACAATCGTTTGTTCCTGATCGACATCGACCGTGGTTTCCGCACCGCTTTGTTTTGTTTGCTTTTCCGTGGTCATTGACCGCCCAACGTTGTGGCTAATCAGCCGCGTGTACTCTTTCTCTTTTGTCACTTCCTCCACAGCTTACAGTGTTTTCACGTCGCCAGTGATCCTGAATTGAGTCTTATCTTGGTCGCATCTGATCTACCATCGTCTCTTTTCCCCCATCATGACGCTAGCCGAAGAGTTTCGCTCGAGAAATTTCAGTACGTCTTGCTGCGTGCTGATGCGGCGGCTATGCCGATCAGCCTTGCTCTCCCTGCACGATCGCTAATAACATTCTGTTCCTCCAGGTATCTACGGTCAATGGTCAGTATTCTGATTTTGCACGCTACTGCCCTCAAAGCTCGAATGCATCCATGATGGAGGATTGCAGTTGTGGGGGAATGGGTGCCTAGCCCCCCGATCGAGAATCCCTTCCTCCAAATCGTTTCACTTGACCACTGAGATTGGTTTCCTGACAACGCTAATTAGGACCGGCGTGCTGTGTATTATTCTCTGTCTCGCCCTCGGGATTGCCAATATCTTCACCTTCCAGGTTGTGAGAATCATTTTCTCCGTCTTATGCCTGTAAGTGCAGCCGCCTTATTTGGACTACATCGCACATCTCTAATTCGCCTAGTGTCTCGGCATTTCTCATCCTCTTTATTGAGGTCCCCTTTCTTCTTCGCATCTGTCCAACGTCCGGTAAATTCGATGATTTTATCCGCCGCTTCACAACCAACTGGATGCGCGCCGCCGTCTACACCGTTCTCAGTGCTATCCAATGGGCTAGCCTCTGCACCGGAGCCTCGAGTCTGATCGCCGCCGCCGTGTTCCTCATTCTCGCTGCACTCTTCTACGCGCTCGCCGGCTTGAAGCACCAGGAGTTCATTGGCAGCAAGACTTTGGGAGGTCAGGGCATCGCGCAAATGATTGTTTGACATCGGAACACTTTTACTCTCACGTCGCCTGTTTGTTATACCCCGAGTGTTTGCGTGATGGCATGTTGGGTCGAGGATATCGGTGGGATGACAAGGTGTTTTGTATGAATTTCTGAAAAGGCCCTGGGGCAACTTGCATCGAAATGCGTTACGACATTGCTAATATCATCATGCTGTACTTGTATGTCTCAGCGTTGGGCCAAATCCATTTAGCATGGACCTGTGCCCAACGTTGATCACTATGACTTGTGTATGCTTTGACCACTTTCATTGGTCTTACGAAATAATTGGACCTGCGTTTTGATCACTGAGGATTCCAGGATTGGGTTGTTCTTCACTCCGAGTGATACTGTACCTAGCCAGTGCATAATGGGCCATGATGATTCTACTAGAGCCTCTAAATCGCTCATGACAATGCCAATTAAACTTTTCATTGAGATTAAGCCTTGTATCATAGAGGACAAAGGATTCTACTTGACGCCATATGTAGGTATGTTTTGTGCATGATAACTTCGGCAGTCGATGTTGCATCATGGTTAAATTATGAACAGATCGTATCTGGAGAGCACGCGACCCTGACCAAACGAACACGTGCTCGTATCTTCGTTTTGGAACAATTTGCCTTCAGAAAAACAGGTTTATTGTTGCTGGCAAGATGGCCGAGTTGGTCCAAGGCGTCAGGTTAAGGTCCACCTTAACACCGTTTCCTGATCTCCGCAAGGAGGCGTGAGTTCGAGTCTCACTCTTGTCAATCTATTTTCTTTTTGGCCCTGGCCAGAATCATTCTCGACCATCGGGTCTAAATGGTTGGTCGGACTCTCCTACTAGATTACCATGGGTGAACTTCATGTGGTATTAATTGTCCATTGCGGATGTATTGAGTTTTCGCTGGGTGCCTTGCTTTTTTTTCTCACCCTATCTCCCTCTCATTTATCGTTTCAATCCAAATAAGACCTGAGGATGTAGTGCTGCTTATTGACACAGATCCTTGCTTAGCATAGAAATGGTGGCACAAGAAACACACGGAGTACTTCGTACACCCATCTAGAACAGACAACCTCGAAGACTGCATGGAAGTGGGGCATCCGGCGGTGCATCATATGTACAGATATCGTGACTGGTGGATCCAAACACTCGTGGTGGCGGGTGGCGTCTCTCTCACATGCGACCAAAACGTGCTCTCTAAAGTACTGGATCATTATCGAATACTTCACGCAATGCAACAGTGGCAAAAGATTGAACAGAATGGCGTGGTGTAGCTAGACAACAAGAGCGTTGCTCGGACCTCAAACCTCGGACCTGTAAGAGGAAGGTCCTGGACCAGGCACATTCTAGCCAAGCAACTCGGACGTTTGTCTCGAACTGCAGGTGGGGTCTAGCTCATTCGAGAAACATACTCTAAACTGCACTTTCCCGTTTCAGGTCCACGTGGATGGCCCAGAATGGGGCGGTTGTTATGTCTATCTAGAGGACCAAGCTTCAAAGAAAAAAGTTAGACGGGCCGTGGTCTAACTGAGCGGCCAGATTGGACCCAGAGGCCATTTCACGAAATCACTTTGAGACAGATTGAAAGCCACAAATTTCCGCTTATATCTTGAACCGGATGGTGCTGTCTTGGGAGACAGGGAATATTCAAGATCTATGATCCACGTGCACGGTCCTTCGGCGTTGTTTCCCTTCGAGTCAGGGTAGGTAGGTCCATCTACAGAGTACTCGGCATTGCCCTCGATAATTTTAGACGGATCGTTGGTTGTTATCATCATGTTGGCCCATATGAATGCGCCCGATTGAATAATTATAGACAAATTAAGAGAACAAAGCTCAATACTCCATACTGGTGCATGAGAAGTCGATCTCGGGCGGGCAATTTAAGAGCATTCGGGTCCGCCGAAGGAAGGCTTGGCGTTTATCGCTGTTCCGGCGGACGATCGAAGGAAATTGTCGGCGGAAGAATCGCCTTGACAGTGACCTATCAGGACCAATGAGATTGAACAAACGTCCTCACACGTGGTGATCAAGTGATCGTTCATTGGTGGTATTGACAATGTGGGGAATTTAGAGGCGATGTCAACCCATCACGCTAACTAACTACCATTTCACATGATGAATAATATCGGGCGCTTAATCCATTATTTTTGAGGATCTGAATGGCTGCATGGGCTGACTGCGTGTCATGGAAATTTAGAATTTTCCAATCTCATCGTTCTGGAAATCACAATCACGAAACGATGCCAAGGAGAACCCTCGACCACACACTCAGGTCCGTGGTCTTGAAACCTCCCGCAATTGGCTGAAAAGGAGGTGATGCGACATCTCGGCGCCAAGCCAAATTTCTTGTCATTTTCTCGAAATGTTCAGGTTCAGCCAATCTCCTCGCCCTGATGGTACACGTTGTGGGCAGTTCCGCTGCACTTGATTTAACGAAGAGCTTGGCAGCGCAGGATTTTGCCCCATCGCCCGTCCGCTGAGTTCGCATCAGGATATTGACGAACCGACCAGGTCACTACTTAATGCGCAAATCCGCAGCAGCCGATTGGGAATCTCTCTTCATCAGCACGACATCTGCAAAGATCTTAACCCTTTTCAGGGTCATCGTGAGAACTTACCGGCCTTCGATTCCCTTCAGTGCTGTGGCCAATCTATCACCATGATTCCCGCAATCACCGCCAAGTATGACTGGATCCTGGCCCTCACCTCCATGGCCTTCGTGTTCAGCGCGACCAGTAACGGAGCCAACGATGTTGCCAACTCTTACGCCACATCGGTCTCGGCCCGAACGCTGAAGATGTGGCACGTCGGTATCTTGGCCGCCTGTACCGAGTTTGTTGGTGCAGTCGCCCTGGGAGATCGTGTTACCGACACCATCAAAAGTGGAATCATTTCCCCCAATCGATTCTTTGGAAAGCCCGGCACCTTCATGCTGGCCATGGGTTGTGCTGAGGTCGGCAGTGCCGCATGGTTGACAATCGCGACTTGCATGGGATGGCCCGTGTCCACCACCCAAACCATCGTCGGTGCTCTGGTTGGTGTCGGTTTTGCTTCGCAGACGTCCATCACCTGGGAGTGGACGGATGGTAGTGTTTCTCAAACTGCGGCTTCCTGGGGTATCGCTCCCGGTATTGCCATGTGTTTCTCCGCCATCATCTTCGGAACGCTCAAGTATGCCGTTCTTGAGCGATCGGACCCTTTCAAATGGGGTCTGCGCCTCATCCCGGTCTATCTCGCCTTCACCGGTGCCATTCTGGCGCTTTTCATTGTTATCGAAGCACCTACTGCTCCTTCGCTCGAAGATTTCGGAGCCGGAAATGCTGTTGGTATCATCCTCGGTGTCTTCTTCGGCTGTCTTCTCGTTGGAATCGTCTTCTTCATTCCTTACTTCCATCGCCGCCTGGTGAAGCACGATCCTCGTGTTCGATTCTACCATGTCCTTATGGGTCCCCTCCTCTTGAGGGAAAACTGCCCCATTCCTTTCCCTGGCAAGGGCGAGTACGTGGTGACCAACTACTACGAAAATGCTTTCGGTGAAGTCCGTGCTGGAGCCAAGGATAACGAGAAGGCGGGACTGGGTGAACCTGCTATGCAGCCAGATGAAAAGTCTCCTCGTGACAACGACGTCGAGCGTCTGCCTGAGTCGGTTGAATCCAGCCCCGAAATTGCCCCCAAGAAGCGTATCATCGAGCCCGAGGAGCGTTTCTTGGACCCTGTCCGTGAACTGCGCTGGACCAACCCCCTCAAGATCTGGGGCTACATCAAATTCGTTCTCCTGCAGGGTGTCACCCGCGACGTCATCACTCACGATTCGGAACGCCTCCGCGACATCCACGCTCGCGCACACCGTTATGATGACCGCGTCGAGCACATGTGGACCTACTGCCAAGTTGTCTCTGCTATGATGATGTCTATTGCCCACGGTTCCAATGATGTTGCCAACGCTGTCGGCCCCTGGGCTGGATCGTATGCCACCTACAAGTCAGGTGCAGTCAACACCGAAGCTGACACCCCCATCTGGTTCCTTGTCATTGCCGGTCTTCTGCTCGGTATTGGTTTCTGGTTCTATGGCTTCCACATCGTCCGTGCTCTCGGCAACAAGATCACTCAGATGTCCCCCACCCGTGGTTTCGCAACCGAGCTTGGTGCTGCCATTACGGTCCTCCTGGCATCCCGTCTGGGTCTCCCCGTTTCAACCACCCAGTGTCTGACTGGCGCTGCCCTCGGTGTCGCACTGATGAACTACGATTTGGCTGCTGTGAATTGGCGCCAGATCGTTTTCATCTTTGGTGGTTGGGTTCTGACTCTGCCTTGTGCCGGTTTGATCTCGGGGTTGCTCTGCCTGATGGCTCTGAATGCTCCCCACTTTTAAATTTTTCCTTGACTTCTTGCTATCATAATGGTCCAATCGAGTTTTCCTTCATGTGATATAGACGCTGACCTTTCATCCAAATGTATATAATGACGAGCTGCAGTTTGCATTCAAAATGGATACGATCAGGTACATTGGTACTAAAGTGTTGGCTTTCAATGTTTATAATTACAAGTGTAGACCTGGTTTGGCCGTCAAAGTAGATTCTGAATTGGATAGAGGGACTGATTCTCGGACAATTATTGGAGATACATTTAGTTTACCGTTTTCCCTTCTGTCCGAAACCTCTTCGTTCCTCATGACAAAGCATGCGCCCCACCTCCCAGTGTCAAGAGGGGAAACACTGGATGATGCAAAGTGGAGAATCTTTCTCTCTCGAGCGCGATAGCCAATCCAGAGTGCGGCAAATAAGCCAGATAAAAGGTAGCGATAAGAAGAGTTGGGAGTGTGAGCGCTGCCACTGACTGGGTTTTTCGGAAGATCAAATTGCTTTTCCTTTTCTTCTTTCATCCTTGATGTCTCAGGATAGAAGAGATGTGCAATTTAACAAAGTTGTAATTTGGTTGGTAAGTCACTTCCCCTTGTGCGTCCTTGTACGTGGCGCAAGATCTTGATAGCTCTACTCCAACCATGTGAGAATTATCTGAAAACTTCTAGAAGAGCTTGATTTAAATCATAAGTGAAGCAAGCTCTGATTCTACGAGAACCATTTGGATGGATAATTGAGTGCTTTGTACGAAGTAGATCTACTCGGTCTGGCTCATGATATTACAGCAGTGTAACAGTACCGTAATACTACCCTATCAGCAGTTTTGGAGGGGTGGATACTTGTAACCTCACGTCACATACTCGGTGGGTCATGGCAGAAAGGCATACATCATGGCCTCGATCTCCAACGCTGTTCTTCAACTCCACCGTATTCCCCTCCACTGTCGTTGCACTCAATTGGTCTACAAATATTCATAGCAGGAATACCAAACTGGGTAAGCTAACCCTTGGATGCTGGCTTATCAGTGACAAGGCCTCCCCCCGGGTCATGCATGTTCTGGACGCCGCCATCTCGCCTTGCATCTGGGCAGGCCACTCCGGTTGGGTGGTCTACCCGAGACCTCTCCTGTGGTCTTTGTTAAGCCTAGACCTTTTAGGCCAGCAAGGTGCCCAAGCTGCCCTAGCAGGTGGCACTTGGGCTAGCATTTCTGGACTCAAGCTAACCTTGCAATCCTCCAGCGCTTCCACCATTCAACCATGTCAACTCATACCGCCCCGGCCATTCCTCCTCGACCGGCTCGATCCCCACAGCCGCAGGCGTCTATAGATAATGTACCGAAAATCCCTCCGCGTCCCGCGAACCGCCGTGCAGATCGATCAGTGTCTCCCATGCGGGACAGCTATGCACCCTCGCCGCTCAACGAGTGGAGCGGCCCAAGTATGAGCCGCACAATCTCGAATGACCTGCCACAGCGCCCACCAAGTGTCACAATACCGTCCCTGGGCGAGGAGGGGATTGAGTATGCTGATCTTGATATGGGGAACATATCAGACCACCTCAGTCAGGCGCCTACAGAGACTCGCAACGTTGGAAGTGACCTGAAGATTCATGCCCCAAGGCCATCTCTGCCGACATCAAGTGCTAAAGCAAAGGTGCAGGCGGTCACTCGCACTGATTCCCGGCAGGCCGCAGCAGCGGGAGTGGGCCGGGAAGCCTCGCCAGCTTCCGAAGAGCCGGATCGGTCTGGTCGCTCGCTGCAATCCCAGACAAGTGGCTCGCGTGCCGATTCATCTACTGCGTCGTCTGATCGTCGCCACTCCGCACAACTCGCTGATGAACATGGCTTCCGCGTTCCGATGTACCCAAATGCAGGTGACGTCCAGGCACCATCACCCAGCCCGTACCTTGACCCAGGCTCTCAGCGAACGGGACGTAACCATCACCGATCACATAGTGGCCGAGATTCGTCTTTGCCCCCTGGTAGCTACGGTCTACACGGTCACGGTGTGCAACAAACCGATAAATTTGAGAAAGCCTGGTACGAAAAGCATCCTGATGAGTTTGTCAAAGAAGAGGGACAATATGGTCCTGGTGTGGGTACTCCTCGTCCAGATTGGGCTCTGAGTAGTAGCGATCTCAACAAGATTGTTCGAGGGTCGGCTGGCTCTGGAATGGGTAAGTCCTGGGTACACATATTCTACCAATCGGTCAAAGCTAATGTTGCTATCAGGGACATCCCCTACTGTTGCAGGCACTCCAGAAGAGGAAGTCGGTTACCTCGCCTCCGATGAGTACATGCACCGCATGGCTTCTCCACCGCCAGATGCCCGTCACGACACCCAGCCCGCTGTAGAATCTCCTCTCCGGCAAACCAGCTTTCCTGCCACTGAACCTGAGCCGAAAGGTGCAGTCAAGTCTCCATTGCGTCATACCAGAACCAGTTCGCATGGCCAGCATGGAGAAGGTGATGTAATTCACGTCGAAGATCCGATGCACCCTCTCCATCACCCTGATGGATTTGCACCTACTCCGGCACTAGAAGATCAAATACCAGACCGAGAAGAGACAGCCGAAGAAGAGCCTATCTTGGCTGCTGATGAAGTACGCCCAGAGTCGGCATATCTGCATCCTGCGATTTCACCAACTTTTGAACACCGAGGAAGTTTCGATGAGGAGCGGAGCCGCACGCCTAGTGTCTCTCATAGCCGTTCCAATAGCAGATCAGCAAGTGCTATGGGTGCACATGGGTTGACCCGTTTTGACTCGCGCGATTTTCATGACGAGACTCATACACCCTTGGAGGATGTCGAGGAATACGAGCCCCTATTTCCCGAGGATGCTACGAAGAAGGACCGTCCTCTTTCAGCCGCGGATCGTTTCAAGAAGCGCCCAGATGCCCTCAAGCATAGATTCCCGAGTGAAGATATCTGGGAAGACACACCAAACAGTCTCCAGCTCCATGCAACGGTGACTACTCCAGAGCTTCCCCGGAGTGACACCTCAGACGCATTTGAGACACCCGAGAAGGAAGCCGCGCGGAGAATGCAAACTTCCAAAATCGACTCACATCAGGTTGCCAAGCACATTCTTGAAGGCGAAGGGCCTCGT